>OU898283.1:63699275-63979275 GCA_918026665.1 Diabrotica balteata | reverse complement strand
CTACCGCTCGGCCGTGAATGAAACTACCGGCCAGACTCTAACCTGCCTGATGTTAGGTCGTGAAGTTCGTTTGCCCTGCGACCTAGAGTTTGGCTGCAGACCTTCCGAAGAACATGTTGCAAGCGAAGATTATGTCGGCCGCCTAAAGTTGAGGATGAACAACATTCATGAACTTGCCCGACAACACATCCAGTTAGCCAGTGATAGAATGAAAGATCAGTACGATTCTCGATGCAAGAATGAAAGCTATGAAGTAGGTGATCTTGTTTGGCTTTATAATCCACAACGTCGTCGTGGCTTGTCTCCTAAACCGCAAAGACAATGGGAGGGTCCGTATGAAATTAAAAAGAGAATAAATGACGTAATATACCGAATTAAGAAGTTGCTGAAAGGTAAACCAAAAGTAGTTCACATAAATCGTCTTGCACCTTATGCTGGCTCAAATGAAACTGAAGAAGTCCGAACCCTTCAACATGAGATCAAAGATGAACGGCGACCAAGCTTTAAGGAGTTGTCAAATTACGCAGAGAGAAAGAGTGCTAGATTCGGCGTGACGACAGAAGTTCAGCAGAATCTTTTTAGTGTTCCGCATAACGTCTCTCTAGCCCACTGTGTTGCCCAAGATCTTGAGATGACTAAAGGAATCTCATCTGTATTTTATAAGAAATTCGGTCGCTTGGACGAGTTAAAAAAACCAGCAGCCTAAAGTTGGAAGAGTACTGAGATTAGAAGATGGTTCTCGATCTTTGCTGTATATGGTGACCAGGAAGTCGTATACAGACAGGGCAACCTACGAGGATATATGGTGTGCTCTAACTAATTTGAAGAAAATTGTCTGCAATTACGACATTAAGAATTTGGCCTTACCCTAGATAGGCCATGCACTAGATAATCTGGATTGGAAGATTGTCAGAAGCATGATTAAAGTGATCTTCCGAGAAACCGGCATAAGAATTACTGTGTGTTGCACTAATCGAAGAGAACGTGTCCTTCAAAAACAGTAGACTGTTATTTCTTTCTGTGGTGTTTATGCAGAGCTGGAGAGTCCTGTAGATTCCGCCATCCTGGGCCTACATATAGAGTTGCTGATCGGGACGCTCAGATCTAAGAGGGGAGCAGTGTTACGATCGAGCAGAGATCGAAGTTGACATAGTTGCCAAAGTATAAAAAAATCCTGACGCCATTTTAAATCAAATAGATTACATAATTATTGCAAAAGTATTACCATCTCTTTACAACGTAAATATTTAAATTCTTACGTGACATTTTTAAAATAAAACACACTAATTTTGTTCTAAAAAGAACAGATTTTATTAAATAGTTAAAAATATAAAACAAGAGATATTCACTTTAAAATTCAAAATAATAAAGTACAAAAAGTGTCAACACCGGAACTGTCAAATAAGTGTTACCAATTTATGCCAAAATTTTACCTTCGTTTAAATACAGTTACAGTGTGTTCCGAACAAATGTTCTTGATAAAAACACTTTATAATGCATTGCTACAGATTAAATGAAACATATTATTGTGTATTTCTTTAAGTAAACATTAATAGAAATTTTTAATAATTATTTCTACGCGTATATAATAAAATATTTCTAGTGGCTGTAATGCCAGTGTACTCGGTAAAGTGATTCTAAAAAAGAACACACCTACACCCTAAATTTTTTGTGTTGGTATCATGTGACGTCACAGGCTATGACGCCGATGTCGTGCATCGGTATATAAATTAGATGAAGAGTATATATATTTATATATTATATATATATATATATATATATATATATATATATAAATATATATATATATATATATATATATATATATATATATATATATATCTATATATATATAGTATATATATATATATATATATATATATATATATATATATATATATATAGTTAGTTTTTCGTTATCGACCATCAAATAATTAAAATTAATGTATATTATCAGGCTTTTGGTCAGAAAATAAAACGATTTTTTTTTTTCGTAAACTCAATATTTCGCCATTTGGTTTATGGGTTTTTCATGAGCGCACTAAAAAATTATTTATTGATTTAATAAAAAGATTTAATATTTTCTATAATAGTTACAAAATGGGAGACTATTAAAGATCACACAAAATTAACAAAACCAAATTTCCTAATCTTTAATGCTAAATTAGCATTCAATCTACCTTTCTTGTACAAATACGTAGATGACATAATTTGCTCTGTTTCACAAGATCAAATACAGCAAACATTACACGTTTTTAACTCCTTCAATAAAAACAGTTTACCATTTCTAGACACTAAAGTCATCCGTCAATCTGACAATCTTATCATACTAGACTGGTATCAAAAACCTACAGCATCTGGAAGATTTCTTAATTTCTCTTCCAACCACCCAAAAAGTCAAAAGTATAATACTGTGATTGCAACAAAAAACAGGATAGAACACATCAGCGATGAGCAATTCTTACATAAAAATAAGACAAATTGTGTGATTTATTTCTTAACAACGGTTATCCTAAGTCTATAATAAAACAACTAATATTCAATACTACTGCAAATGACGGACAAATAGACAAACCCCCCGAAGAAACCAGATATAAAAAACTACCATATATCCCTGGTATAACAAATCAACTAACATCAATATTTAAGAGCTACACCAACACAACAATTAGTAAATACAGCAATTTTAAATGCAACAACTTATTTTCTAAAACCAAAGATCATACACCAACCATGTACAATAGTAACGTCATTTACAAATTGCAATGTTTAAGATGCCAGGGATGCTACATTGGTCCATTCCATCAAGACAGGTCATGAATTTGATTTTGATAATGTAAAAATAATACAATCAGTCTCAAATTACAAAAATAGGCTGTTTCTCGAAATGTGCAATATAAGCAGCACAGATAATACTATTAACAACAAAACAGACGCTAACGGACTTAGTTCCATTTATTGTAACATCTTAAAATCTTTTTTTTAATATATTAGTTTCTGCACCTCACTGATTAAATTGTAGGACAATTAAACAAAATCAGGTATTACAATATTTTAGTTGAATTTTAGTTTGTCACTCATGAAGATGTGTTTGTGTTTTAATATTTTTAGTCTGTCACTCAAGATGTTGTGTTTGTGCTACGCTGTTTGAACGATTACATCTGTAAGTTCTTTTATGTTATGTTATTTTTTTATTCTATCAATAAATAATTTTTTAGTGCCCTCTTGAAAAAGCCACAAACCAAATGGCGAAATATTGAGTTTACGAGAAAAAAAAATCGTTTTATTTTCTGACCAAAAAGCCTGATAATATACATATATATATATATATATATATATATATATATATATATATATATATAATATTATTAAAATCATACATAACAGAATCCACATGAAATTAGAACAAGAAATAAGTGATTCACAGATGGGTTTCAGAAAGGGTCTAGGAACTAGAGAAGCATTATTTGGAGTCCATGTTCTGACACAACGATGCCTGGATATGAATCAGAACATATATGCTTGCTTTATAGATTTCAAGAAAGCTTTTGATAGAGTTCAACATGAGAAGCTTTTAAGTATTCTTAAGACTAAAAACATTGATAGTAGAGATCTACAAATTATATCGAATCTGTATCAAAACCAGAAAGCAAGAGTAAGAGTCGAAGGAGAACTGACAGAGGAAAGTAAGTATACTTAAAGGAGTTCGACAAGGGTGTATCCTTTCACCTTTCCTTTCCTTTCCTTTCTTATTCAACGTCTACAGTGAAGTGATTTTTCAAGAGGCTTTATTGGATATCGTGGAAGGTATTTATGTCAACGGAAATAGCATTAATAATATTAGATATGCCGACGATACTGTCATATTTGCAAGTGACATGGAAGATCTACAGTACATAATACAACATGTATACAATGCATGTGAAAGTTACGGACTGCAAATGAATCTCAAGAAAACGAAATCAATGATATTCTCAAAAAAAACCACAAAATGTAAATAACCTGATCATCAATAATACAACGATAGAAAGAGTAAAAACATATATTTAGGAACGTGGCTAACCGAAGATGGAGATCAAGTAAAGGAGATCAGATCTAGAATAGAAATGGCAAGAAACACGTTCATAAAATTGAAGAAATTACTTTGCAACCGTAACCTTAATCTAGAGATTCGCACAAGAATGCTACGTTGTTACGTCTTCTCTACTTTACTATATGGCATGGAAGCGTGGACAATAAAGCAGTCTGAAATCAAAAAATTAAACTCCTTTGAGATGTGGTGCTACAGGAGAATGCATAAAATATCGTGGATTGAAAAAGTAACTAATATAGAGGTGTTACAAAGAATGAAGAAAGAATGTGAAGTCATAAAAACTGTTAAAATTAGAAAGATTCAATATCTGGGACATTTAATGAGGGGTGAGAAGTACGTATTACTGAGGTTGATTATGCAAGGGAAGATACAAGGGAAGAGAAACCCAGGACGACGCAAAATGTCCTGGCTAAAAAATTTGAGAGAGTGGTTCGGCTGCAGCTCATTAGAATTATTCAGAAATGCGGCCAACAAAGTTAAAATAGCGATGATGATTTCCAACCTCCGCTAGGAGAAGTAACCCGAAGAAGAGAAGAAGAAGAAGAAGATATATATATATATATATATATATATATATATATATATATATATATATATATATATATAATAGCACTACGAGCCTAGTAGGCCCATGGCTTGAGCTGTTATTGTTTTCCATTTCTTCCTATTATTAGCCTTGTCCTTCCATCTTTCTATTCCCAGTGTTTCTAGGTCTTTCTCTACTTCTTGCTTCCATCTACTTCTCGGCCTTCCTCTTCTTTTTTTTGTACCCATTGTATGCATCAGAATCATTTTTGGTACTCGAGAATTTGTCATTCTTTCTATGTGCCCTAGCCACCTGAGTCTCTGAGCCTTTACTACTCCCACTATACTAGGATTCTTGTACATATCTTCTAATTCTTTATTTGTTCTTCTTTTTCATGTATTGTCTACTATCTTGCCTCCAAATATCTTTCTCAAAACCCATATTCTTTCCCATATTTCGAGCATACCTGTTTCGCCTTTGTTCAGTGTCCACACTTCACTGGCGTAGGTTACCACTGGTTGTATAACTGTTTTGTAAATCCTTATTTTGGCATTCCTAGATATCTGTTTACTTTTTAATAGCCTGTTTAAGGAGTATACGCATCGGTTTCCTGCCATTATTCTTGATTGGAGCTCCTCTCTAATATTTGGTTTGCATGTGAACATCGACCCCAGGTATGTAAATCTTTCCACTGCTTCAAATATATATGCTTTTTCACCCTCTACTTCTATTTTTAGATTTCCTCCTTTTTGTTCACTGTCATCTATCCATTCCATGTATTTTGTCTTACTTTCGTTGATGGTTAAGCCTATTTTCTTTGCCTCTCTATCTAGCCTCTTTACTACTTCTTGTAGCTCCCATTTGCTTCGAGCCAGTATTACTACATCGTCTGCAAAGGCTAGACATTGGTGCTTTCTTTGGTATAACAATCCCTCTCTGTTGACATTTGCATCTCGTATGACCTTCTCCAAACACAAGCTGAATAGTATCGATGATAGGGGATCTCCTTGCCTTACTCCTTCACTGACTTCAAATTTTTCCGACATTATATTATTTATTTTAACTCTGCTCTCAGTCTTGGACAACGTTATTTGTATCATTCTTATAAGTTTTCTACTGATACCCAATTCTTCTAGTGCTTTGCTCATTTGGTTCCGTTTTATTCTATCGTACGCTTGTTTGAAATCAATGAAGAGGACCCTTGTCGGCAGATTGTGTTGATAACTTTCCGCTTGCAATTCTCTGAGCGTAAATATCTGATCTATTGTACTTCTACCAGGTCTGAAGCCACATTGGTACTCGCCGACAATGTTTTCTATCACTCCTGCCAATTTGTCCTTTATACACGCTGCAAGAATTTTGTATGCAGTATTCAATAGTGATATCCCTCTGTAATTTTGACAATCTGTCCTATCGCCTTTCTTATAAAGTGGGCATATAATTGCATCTGTCCATTCTTGTGGTAGTTGTTCTTTAATCCAAATCTCCTTTATTAATTTGAACATTTGCTCCTCTAGCGTTTTCCCTCCATATTTGAACATCTCTGCAGTTATATTATCACTTCCTGGACTCTTGTTATTTTTTAATTTCTTTATTATTTCCTTTATCTCGTTTCTGGTAGGGGGTATCAAAAAATTAAACTCCTTTGAGATGTGGTGCTACAGGAGAATGCATAAAATATCGTGGATTGAAAAAGTAACTAATATAGAGGTGTTACAAAGAATGAAGAAAGAATGTGAAGTCATAAAAACTGTTAAAATTAGAAAGATTCAATATCTGGGACATTTAATGAGGGGTGAGAAGTACGTATTACTGAGGTTGATTATGCAAGGGAAGATACAAGGGAAGAGAAACCCAGGACGACGCAAAATGTCCTGGCTAAAAAATTTGAGAGAGTGGTTCGGCTGCAGCTCATTAGAATTATTCAGAAATGCGGCCAACAAAGTTAAAATAGCGATGATGATTTCCAACCTCCGCTAGGAGAAGTAACCCGAAGAAGAGAAAAAGAAGAAGAAGATATATATATATATATATATATATGTATATATATATATATATATATATATATATATATATATATATATATATATATATATATATATATATACACTCAGGTGCAAAAAAAATCGATCCATTCCGTATTTCTTATTTATTTGAAGTTGTATAATTTTAGAGAAATTAAATTACGTATGTAAATTTAGGTGTACCCTCGTATACGAGAAATAAAATAATACTTTTAATATTGCTTTTTATATTTCTTAAAACAAATTGGTATTTTAGGTTTTTGTAAAAAAGGGTCTGAAGCAACTAGATATTGATTGAATGTTGTTTTTAATTCAACAACCATACTAGTGTCAAAGAATATCTAGTAGAGTGATTTTACTTTCAAGACGTGTTATATTTTTATTTGATTATCCTTCCTAAATGTCTCTAACTCCGACAGATGCTGCAAAGGCGGTGACTTTAGTTCAAGATGGTCGTAGCCAATACTATGCAGATGAAATGTTGGGTGTTAGTCGATCTTCGGTTCAGAGAGCAGTTCGGCGTTTTAGCGACACCGGTAACTTCACAAGAAGACCAGGATCAGGTCGTAGAAGGGTAACATCCGAAAGAGATGATCGATTTCTGGTCTCATAATGTTTGAGAAATCGGCATCTAACTTCAGCTGAACTGGCAAATCGTCTGAGCGAAGTGAGTAATGTGGATGTAAGCACATGGACAGTTCGTCGACGACTTGTAGAAATGTTTCAAAATCTCGTGGACCTCGTAAATGCGCATGCCCGAAAAAATAAATGGATCCTAAAAACATGCACTATTTTAATTTCAGTGGAAATTGGGCGACAGGGTAGGATTTGCACGTGCTAATGATGTCGAGTATTTCCAATAAACATGACATATTATGTTTCTCTAATCTTAAACATTCCAGTTAGTCATCGCATTTTTATTTTATCTCACATTGAAAGATGAAATAAAAATTTACGACTTCCCGTCTTTACTGCCGATAAAAATTGCTATGTAAAAATGTAAAATATTTACATTGCACTAATTTGGCTTGTAAATAAACCTTTTAAGAACCGAAAAAAATCTAGGGGACAAATAAATAAATAACAAATTAATGTATGATAGAAACATAATAGGGTTTTGGCTTTAAATTCAGCAAAACATGTTTTTTAATTCCTTGGGGAAACTATTCGCATGAGATTTTTTGCATAACTACTTTCATAAAAGACCGCAGAATATTGTTCAAGAGGTGGCCCATACAAAAAGTGGTTCTAATTTATTAAACAGTTTTGTATAAATCCATTTTTAGGTTGGAATAAGGCCCTCAAATAACTAAAAATAATATTTTAAAATCAAATAAGCCCAAACTAAAGTATCAGAAACTGATAGAATTTTTAGTGAATTCAAAAATAATTGTGTGTCTTTAAACCACTTTTCGTTTTTTTTTTCAGTTTTAGATTGTTTATAACTTATAAAATAAAAACATAAAAAGCTATTTTACTAACGCAAAAACTAGTTCGTCTCTGTCTCGCTACGATAACGCACTGATGAGAACTGCATGTTTTTAGCAATGCCTGATTTCGTTGTTTCGTTCATAGATCGACGTCACTAAATGATTACGTCAGGTCCAGGACATTATGAATTATCTTTTGATTATCCAGAAGGCCAGCCCTATCTCCAATACTATCCATAGAACATCGCAGAGCTCGCCTTGCTTTTGCAAGAGAACATGAAAACTGGAGTGATGCAGGTTGGAGCAATGTAGTGTTTTCAGCTTTGTCCAGATTTTGTCTAAGGTCATCAGACGGCCGAGAAAGGGTTTAAAGAAGACACGGAGAGCGATATTTTCAATGTAATATTGCGGAAAGAATAAGTTATCGGAGAGGGGGGCTCCGTTATGGTTTGGGCTGATATCAGTTCAGACGCCCATACTGATTTAGTTATTGTAGATAGAGGTTCTATGACTACTGCAAGATACATAACAAGTATTTTATATCAGCATGTGGTAACTTTTGCTCCTTTCATTGGACCTAGTTTTATTTTTATAGAGGACAACGTGCGTCCTCACCGTGCTAGAATCGTCAACCAATATATAGAGGAGGTGGGATTTGTCCACATGAACTGACCAGCTTGCAGTCCCGATCTCAATCCCATAGAATATCTATGAGATATGATGGGAAGACATTTTCGAGCACGACCCCGTCCAAACAACTTGGCTGAACCTACAGCGGTCCTTCAAGAAATATGGTACCAATTGGATCAATTTGATATCCACAGGTTAATTACCTCAATGCCTAGACGTGTACAGGCTATTATAAGGGCCCGAGGGGGAAACACTAGATATTGATTTGTTATCAATGTTTTTCTTAATTTCAGAAAGTTGAATATTCTTGTATTTTTGAGTTTTGGCGTATGTCTCTATAAATCTAACATATACTTTTACATGTATACCTGATTTAAACTACTAATATCTTCAAACGTTTTCTTTTTTCAGCAAATAATACCCATGGATCGATTTTTTTGCACCTGAGTATATATATATATATATATATATATATATATATATATATATATATATATATATATTCAATAACATCAATAAATATGGGAGAATGGTCCGACGAAAGGTCAAAGGAAGATTTAATATCTAAAAAGTAGAGTCATTTTTTTTAATTAAACTTTGAGGGTATACAAGGAAACTATCGAACACGGTGATTAATTTAATCTTGCCCTATACAATCTCTGTCTTCGGCTTCTATACAACATGTAGCTTCTCCTTAAAATTTTAAAGTGTTTGTTTGTCTTTGTGTATTGTATTTTGTATTGTTATGTCCAAATTTTACATTTATGACATTTTACTCATGTCGGATAGGCCACAACTGACGAAATGCCCCTGAAGATGATCTATTGATCGAAAGTACTTGGGCAAGATTAAATTAATCACCGTGTTCGATAGTTGCATGTATACTCTCAAAGTTTAAAATGGCTTTTGTTTGTTTCAATTTGTTTGTTCAAATTTGCGTTCCAATATCCAATTATAATTTTAGTTAATAACTAGTTTAGTTAATAATTAGTTAACTAGTTTTAATTAATTCTTCATTTAGTTTTCCTGTGTAGTATTTAAGATAGATGCGGTGGTATGATTTGGTCCCTCTACAGCGTTTGCATATGTAACAGATGGGCGGCGACTATTTGAGGAACTTGGCGGGTAATGAGGTCATATTTTCTCCCTTAACTTTGAAATTTTTTTTTTCTGTGGACCTCTTTGTAGACCAAACAGCCTCTGTAGTTAGCAGGATAATTCTCTTGGCAATTTGTGCACTTCACATCTGTTGGGTTGGACATTCGGATGATAAGTGATTGGCTGTACATTTTACACATCGGAGCATTCTGTTGCAATATTTGTGAGTGTGTCCGAAATGTTGACACCTGTGGCATTGCGGAATTTCTCTTTTGGGATATGGTGGTTCAATTTCAACTATTGGGTCAAGTATTTTACTTACTTACTCCGTGGCGTTACAACCCTACGTGGGTTTTAGCCGACTTGACAACATGCCTCCACTGTTTTCTGTTTTGAGCAACTTCCATCCAATTCTCCACGCCCATAGTGCGTAGGTCTCCTGTTACATTATCTCACCACCGGAGACGAGGGCATCCGCGTGGTCTCCTTCCAGTTGGGACTTCCTCCCACACCAGTCTTACTGTTCGTTCATCAGAATGTCTTCTGAGGTGTCCTGCCCATTGGAGTCTTCTAGACTTTATTTCTTTTATGATGTTGGCGTCTGGGTAAAGTTCTTCCACCTTGAGCTCTTTGTTGGTTCTTATCCTATATTGCCCTGATGCTTCATCCAGCACAGGACCAAAGATCTTCCTTAGTATTTTTCTTTCCCAAACACATAGTCCTTCTTCGTTTGCCTTTGTTATTGTCCACGTTTCGCTTCCATACATCACAACGGGTCATATGATTGTTTTATAGACCTGTATCTTCGTATGTCGTGTTAGTTGTTTTGATTTTATAAGGTTTTGGAGGGCACAAAGACATCTGTTACCAGCCTGAGTCCTGTTGTTTATTTCTTGTGATCCGTTATGGTCTTCAGTTATTGTTGTTCCAAGATACTTGAATTCTCTAATGCGCTCAAAGTTAAAGTCATCGATGGTGATGTTCTGATCGATTCTGTCTCTGCTTTGGTTATTGCGGCTCATATACATGAGTCAAGTATTGTTACAATAAATATGTCTCGTAAATATTTTAATTCTCATTTATGTTCTAGATTTTATTAGCTGGCAGAAATTTCAGGTAATATCTACCTGAAACGCTCGGTCTTCCACGATTCAAAGGTTCCAGAAACCAGTCGAATGAAGATCCGGCCGATTGACCTTCTAGTCTAGTCAAAGGGAATCGCCTGAACTCTCGAATAACGGCATGATATATAAATAGAAACCTTTTTGCAGAAAACAGTTAGTCAGAAGATAATATCGCGGCGGGTTTTTAAATGTAACCTTCGTATTTTAAATAAATTATGTAATTATTAGTGTAAGATAAATTAGTATAAATTAACTTTAAATTATATTGTAAGTGTTATAAATGTAGAACCTTTGATAAATAACAAAAACAATAAATTGTAATTAATAAAAATGCAACATAGGTGTCAGAAGTGGCTTACAAATTTAAGAAGACATCTCGAGGATAGAGAATTAGCTTCTACCGGAAAAAGGCTGAGTTAGTCAAACGACTGAAGAATGATTTTCCTCAGATAGTGGCTGCAAGACCTTGACGTGGGTTCGGGGGCCTAAGCTGACTGTTCAGGTAGGGCTGTAGTCTTGCGCAGAATGAAACAAGTATGTGTATGTGAATCAATGGGATCTCTCTAATAAGGAGCTCTCCGTTGAATAAAGGTACCCTCTAAAAACGGGCTAGGCCTGGCGAACGGGAAGTATGAATGGATGTGAAAGATCCTCTCTAGAGCAGTTCCTGCTACCGCGTAGATCTCTGGAATACCTAGGAGTCTCTTCCAGATAGTCAAGAGACTAAGTATAGATGAACTGCTTCAGCGACTAAGAAGCAGCCTACCCAAGTTAACAATATCAGGAATAACAGAGTGGAGGATGGTGCTCGCCCCCTGCAATGGAATTTTAAGACTGGATTAGTGTCCAGATTGATGTTTGTTGCGGGAGGAGACAGCCATCTACGGAAACCTGCCTGCTATAAACCGTGTCTATTACGTCATAAGACGTAACCGGCCGGCCAATTGGAAGGGAACCACAATAAAAAATCCTCCAAATTTCAAGGCATAAGCCGAAGAGTGAATAGTTAGGGGGTATCTAACTACTATTATGCGAACTCTGGGGCACCTGGCGAACCTCAGTTTTACTAGCCTTACTGTGGCATGCGAGGCTCTGCGGCAGGTGATATTTATTTCCTTAGCTTCTCGTGGGAATCTATATAAAACCCTATATTAAAGAAAAATAATGGATATCCGACTCCCAAAGATCGGACACTGAAATGGACGTTAGCGACCCTCATGTACAGGCCGAAAATAAGCCTGAAAAAACTGAGGAGCAGCTACTCCTAACTAGTGGCGACGAGCTTAAACCCTTAAGTCTCGTACACGGGAAAGAAAGGATAAAGCTATCTGGTGCCACAAGAAAAAGGTTTAAATACCTTATTAAGAAAGGGCTGACTCCGGAAGAAGCCCGAAAGAAAGCAGTCAAACCCATAAAGTAGAAATCTCTGAAAAAAGGCCCCAAAAGGGTCCGCTCTGAAGAGAACACTCCCGAAGGTCAACAGGCAAAAAAATTAAGAAGTGATGCAGATAAAGGCGACACTGTGCCTAAATCTGCAAAACTCTCCTTCAGTCAAATGGCTGAAGGTGTTAAAGTGGGAATCCTACCCTCGGAATTCCCACGTCATCTCCTTACAACGGAACAATTAGAGGCCGTTAAGGAGAAGATCTTAGACAAGATTCTTGAGCTCCAGAAAGAAAAGAGCGAAAAGCCTAACTTTCTGAGCTCTCAAAACAGACCTGGCTGGCTAGCTTTGATGTGCGTTGACAAAGCCACCTTGCAGTGGCTAAATACACACATTGGAGAGATACAGCCATTGGAGAGTGCCACATTGAGACTTGTAGAGGGATCAGAAATTTCTCACACTGAAATCTTTACGGCGTACCTTCTCGAAAGTAAGGATTATTCCACGGAGAAAATTCGAGGTCTAATAGAAGCTCAAAACCTTAGCATCCATACCTCCGCAGGGAGAATACTGAATAGGTCTACGAGTGGAGCCGTGGAAATTATAACCCTTTCAGTGGACAGCCAATCCGCCGAAGGGCTAAAATCAACGGGGCATACGATCAATTACAGATATGGTCGTACGGTCCTAAGAAACAAGAGTGGCAGAAATCAACCTACAACAAGCGGGTTTCAAAAACCCGCTACGGTGTCTAAGGCTCTGGATGAGCAAAAAAGTGATCAAGATGAATCCAGGATTACAGGCAAGCAAAAACCTGACTTTAACGAATCAGCTAGCTGGTCTCAAAAACCTGCCACGCTGTCTAAGGCCCCAGATGAGTAAAAAAGTGCTCAAGATGAATCCAGGAGGATAGGCATGCAAAGGCTTGACTACAAAGAATCAACTAGTGGCCACCAAAAAATCTGGGAAACCAGACAATAAAGGCAAGGGGAAATTAAAAAATCCCCAAACCAACCTATAAAAATGATTCAAAGGCTGAAATGTTTGCAGATAAACCTTCAACATTCAAACGCAGCTACTAGTGTGCTTAGAAAAAGGTTTATTGATGACAGCCTAGCCATTGGCCTCCTACAGGAGCCTTGAATTAATGGAGGATGAATACAAGGACTCAACATAAAATTAGGTAGGTTACTCTATAATATCAATACTGACAATCCAAGAGCAGCATTACTGCTCTCACATAATATTAAATATATTTCTGTTCCAGAATTGACCACGGCAGATTTGATAACCGCAATAGTGGAAATGCCAACAGAAGTAGGCAAGAGGCAAATTGTTATTGCTTCGGTCTATTTTCCGGGTAACTCTGAAAACCATCCTCCTTCAGAGGAAGTTCAAAGATTTATGGAATGGTGCAAGAGCAAGAACAGACAATTAATTATTGGCTGCGATGCAAATGCACACCACACAGTATGGGGTAGCACAGGAATCAATAACAGGGGTGAGCACCTCCTGGACTATATATCTGCTAATAACTTAGATATTGCAAACAGAGGTAACAAACTCACATTTATAAACGCAATTAGGAAAGAAGTTCTTGATATAACCCTACTAGTTCGTTTATAGCAAATAAAATATACAATTGGCATATCTCGAATAAAGCCTCAATGTCGGACCATCAACACATAAGGTTCGACTTGGGTGCATCTGAGGAGGGCCTTGAGGAATATCGAGTCCTAAAACAAACCGATTGGGACACTTATAAAGAGTGTCTCGAAAGCGAAATGGAGGAACTCGATGCGTCCCTCGATAAAGAGAAAAATCTAGACCGAGCCTTATGGTAACTTCAAAATGCCATAATAAAGGCATATGAATCAAGTTGTAACCTAAGACACAAGAAAACCACTAGGGATGTTCCCTGGTGGAACAAAGAGTTAACTAAACTTAGAAAAAAGGTCAGACAACTCTTCAATAGGGCAAAATCTTGGGACTTCTACAAAAATTCCCTTACTGAGTACAACAAAGAACTAAGAAAATCAAAGAGAAACTCGTGGAGAAAAATGTGCGAAGGGATAACAGAATTAGCCCCTGCACAACGACTCCAAAAGGTTCTCTCAAAGGATCACACAAATGAAATCGGACTGATCAAAAAGCCGAATGGTGACTATACTGAGAGTCTAACGGAAATTATTAGAGAGCTATTGAAGACCCATTTTCCTAGCTCTCAACAAATACAAGAAGATGAACCGCAAAGTATGCAGCTAGCAGAGGCTCCAAGGGGCCTCAACGGATCCGGCAGGCAACTAGCGGAAAAAATCTTTACACAAAATAAAATCGAATGGGCCGTTAAAAGCTTTAAACCTTTTAAATCCCCTAGTAAGGACAGAATATTTCGTGCTTTACTCTAAAAAGGCTTCATGCAAATACAGCCGCAACTACAGCGGCTTTTCATAGCAAGCTTTGTGTTACATTCCAAAAACTTGAAGGAACGCAAAGGTTCTTGGTCCTTGGTTCAAAGAAACGCTTATACCAAAGGCGGGGAAATGTCCTACGGACGAAGCGAAGTCTTATCGTCCTATATGCCTGACCTCCTTTCTCCTAAAAACAATGGAGAAACTAGTACATTACTACATAAGAAGCGAAACTTTAGCGAGGAATCCACTTCACAAACATCAGTTTGCCTACCAGACTGGCAAATCCACTATAAATGCTCTGAATTCGGTAGTCGAAAGAATTGAAAAGACAATAGTGGCAAAAGAAATAGCTCTTTGCGCTTTCATTGACATAGAGGGAGCATTCGATAATACCTCAATTGAATCCATAAAAAGAGCATTAGTAAAGAGAAGCATTGAAGTCTCACTAATACAATGGATTCAGATTTTATAACCCAAGGTTACGCAGACGACCTAGTTGTTACAATTAGGTGCAAGCATAACCAGACTATATCTGGTCTCATGCAAATTGCCCTTAACAAAATTAAAAGTTGGTGCTCGAAAGAGGGCTTAAGTGTCAACCCCAGTAAAACGACTTTGATACCTTTCACAAGGAGACGTAAATACAATTTACAGGCTCCGACTATGAATGGCATCACATTAGACTATTCCAAGGAAGTTAAATATCTGGGGGTAACCCTAGATCAAAAACTCACCTGGAATAGTCATATTGAAAAATTTTTATCCAGACCTTTGGTGGCAAGTTGGACCTTCCGCAAGACGTTTGGAAAGACTTGGGGCCTACAACCGAAAATGACTCTCTGGTCATATAAAACAATAATTAGGCCCATGGTCACATACGCATCATTCGTATGGTGACCAAAAATACAACAAACAACAACTAACGCCAAGCTGCAAAAAGTGCAGCAGCTAGCTTGTCTGGGAATCACGGGGGCAATATCAACATGTCCCACTGCAGCTCTAGAGGCGATTCTGAACCTTTTTCCCTTGCAGTTCTGCATAAGAAGGGAATCAGTAACTACCGTCTTAAAACTGCGACAGACACAAATAATCAAACCTGGAGATCTAGCTGCCCACCTGAAAATCTTATAGAAATTCCATTGGATTCTAAGGATATGCCGACAGATGCTATGCCAGTCAAATTAGACTTTGAAACACCCTTTAAAGTGGTCATAAAAAAACAACAAATGGGTGAAGAAATTCAACCAAAAGTGGAAGAAGGCTCTCTCCTATGGTATACGGATGGATCTAAGATACATGACAGGGCAGGAGTGGGAGTTACTGGGCCCAATTTCAGGCTATCTAAATCTCTTGGAAACGCCTCAACTATCTTCCAAGCAGAAATACATGCTATAGACATAAGTGTTTCTTACTCGATGTAGTGGACTGTATTTACTTCACTTTTGTTTAAATAAAAATTTATAAGAATTTCTGTAATTGCATCTTTATTCTTGTAATATATAATCTCCAATCTAACCTCTATACCCTTACATAACCGCCAAAAACCCGGCGTTCATACTGATATTTATCGATAGGCAACACCAACTACTTACGTTATACTGGTTGCATAACCAATAGGGTATACAAATTAAGTAAAATTAATAAGGCGTCAACAATAAGTGCCCAAGAATGTCTTAACTGAGACACTCGTATTGCAAAAGTCTTATTTTATCAGACAGCCCAGCCGCCTTAAAGGCTTTAAAGTCATTACATGTGAGTTAAAGTTGGTTGGGACTATAAAAGTTGACAGCCTCCCAAAAGAAGGAGCTAATACCCCATTCCAGGGTCTGGAACCCTTCTGGGGTTCCGCCACACCAGGACAATCCTCGAAACAGCTCTTTTCAGTTCTCTTCCATTCGCCATTCTAATGCTAACTACACGAACTACTGCATCAGCCCCTGGATGAAGGTCAGTAATTCTCGCCAAACTCCACTGGAGAGTTGGTACATCTGGATCTCTTAACAATACCAAGTCTCCAATTTTCATCAACTGGGTGGCATTTTCTTTCCATTTGGCTCGTGTCTGCAGCTCGCCAATATATTCTACATGCCATCTCTTCCAAAACGACTGCACTGCTTGTTGCTGCTGTTTGTAAAAATTCAAACGATTCACTGGCTTCTCCAAATAATCTGCTTCAGGGATAGCTGTAAAGGTTCTGCCAACCAAAAAATGGGCAGGAGTAAGAGGAGTAAGGTCTAACGGGCTACAAGAGAGCGGAGTGAGGGGACGGGAATTTAATATTCCTTCAATTTGAATTAATACAGTGAGAAAATCTTCATAGGTTAATTGTAAGTTTCCAACGACTCTTTTAATGTGTGTTTTAGCGCTTTTTACGCCAGCTTCCCATATACCCCCGAAATTTGGGGAGTAAGGTGGGTTAAAATGCCAAGCTATACCCTCTTCCGACATATTCTGAACAATCACATCAGAAGAATTTTTAAGAAAATCATATAATTTTTGTAATTCAGAGCTGACTCCAATAAAATTAGATCCATTGTCAGAATAAACATTGCTAGGTTTACCCCTTCTGGCAATGAATCTCTTGAATGTAGCAAAAAAGGCTTCTGTAGACAACCCGGTAACCAAATCAAGATGTATTGCCTTAACAGACATACATATAAAAACACAGATATATGATTTAATAAGTTTAGCACCCCTTACCTTTCTATCTTTTATTAGGATTGGTCCGGCATAATCTATTCCAACATTAGAGAAAACCAAATTTTGTGAAACTCTATATTCAGGCAAGTTACCCATTATTGGTTGATTACATTTAGGTTTCACTTTAAAACACTTTATACAGGAATGTACGATTTTTCTTGAAATACTACGTCCAGACAGGGGCCAAAATCTTTCTCTAATGGAGGCTAATAATTGTTGTGGACCACAATGACATAATCGTTCATGTTCATACAATAATATCAAATACGTCAGTTTATGACTTCCACATAAAATCATTGGGTATTTTTTATCATATACAAACTGGTCAGAGTTTTCGAGTCTTCCCCCTACTCTAATAATACCGTCATTGTCCATAAATGGTTTTAAACATAACAAACTACTCTTTTTCTGAACAGCTAAGTTCTTTTCCAAGTTTGTATATTCTAAAGGAAATGACTCTTGTTGAGATAATCTTACTAATGATTTAAAGGCTCTATTTAATTCTGATAATGTCAACGCACCATAGTTATTAGTATTAGATCTCAAATTGTTAAAAAATCTAAAACAGTAAGCTGTTACTCTCTTTAATTTATTAATTGACGAATATCTACTAAAAATTTCAAAATTTGGATGAGTTGCCAAATTACTCACTATCTTTTGATCAGGAAGTCCTTGAGAATCATAATCAAATGTTGACTGTGGCCATTCAGACGGATCCTGCAATAACCACTGTGGTCCGTGCCACCACAAGTCAGATCCAATAATTTCCCTAACACTTATACCACGAGTTAATAAATCGGAAGGGTTATCTTTTGAGCGGATATGATGCCACTCTGTTGGTTCTGTTAAATTTTGAATTTTACCAACCCGGTTAGCAATAAATGACTTCCAAATTCTAGCTGGTGACTTTATCCAGCCCAGAGCAATGGTTGAATCACTCCAATAGTATTTGCGCTGAATCGGTAAACAAATAGAGTTTAAAACAGTTTTGCTCAAAGATGAAAGGAGTTCAGCAGCGCACAACTCCAATCTGGGTAAAGTCACTTGTTTAATAGGTGCTACTCTGGTTTTAGCAGCCAATAACTGAGAACAAATATTACCCTCATTGTCAATGCTTCTCAAATAAATGCATGCCCCATAGGCACATTCAGATGAATCTGCAAAACCATGAAATTCTATAATAACAGTTTTGGGTAAAAGTACAAATCTGGGAATTTCTAACTGTTCTAACATTTGCAAATCTTTTCTAAAATTAATCCAATCACTATAAATTTTTTGAGGAACTGCCTCATCCCATGTAAGGCCTGCTTGCCATAATTGTTGTAAAATTAGTTTTGACCTTATAGTTATTGGTGATAGTAAACCTAGCGGATCGAATATTTGAGAAGATATTGACAGAATTATTCTTTTGGTAACAACATTGGGTGATTCTAGATTTATAATATATTGTATTGTATCACTGTGAGAATTCCAATATACACCCAACGTTTTGTTACTCTCATCTTCCATTAAATACAATTTACTAACCTCGGAATTGTCAGCTACATTAAAATCTCTTAAAAGATCAGTTCTGTTTGTTAGCCATTTTCTCAAACTAAAACCTGCAGACTGCAAAATATGAGAAACCTCTTTCTGAATTGTTAATAATTCTTTAATTGTATTGCAACCAGTCAATAGGTCATCTATATAAAAGTCTTGTTTTATCACTTTTGCAGCCCTAGGATATTCAAATTCATTATCATTAGCTAATTGAACTAGACAGCGTGTAGCCAGAAATGGTGCCGAAGCTGTACCATAAGTTACAGTATTTAACTCGAAACAACTTAATTCCTCACTAGGATTTTCCCTCCAAAATATTCTTTGCAATGAACATTGCTCCTTGTCTATTAATATCTGCCTGTACATTTTTGAAATATCTGCACTCATAACATAAGGATAACATCTAAATCTGAGCAAAATGGAAAACAAATCAGACTGAACAGTAGGACCTACATACTGTGCATCATTTAAAGAAATACCACTAGTAGATTTTGCACTGGCGTCAAAAACTACCCGGCACTTAGTGGTTAAAGAATTTTCTCGAATTACCGCATGGTGTGGCATATAATAATTCAAATTTTTCAAACTATCATTTTCATTAATTTTTGTCATATGATTTAAACTTTCATACTCACGCATAAAGTCAACATAGTAAGTTTTTAGAGAATCATTTTTATTTAATTTTTGCTCCAAAGAATAAAATCGTTTTAGAGCTGCCTTTCGTGAGTCACCTAAAGAATCGATATTTTCGTTCAAAGGCATTTTTACAACAAAACGTCCTTCAGAGTTCCTATATGTATTTTTCAAAAAATCATCTTCACACTCTTGTTCAATTTTATTTAAAATCGAAATAGTTTCAAAATTCTCCATTTGCCAAAATTTACTTAATTGATCACTTATTATTTTTTCAAAACCATCAGCTGTAATCGCAGAGTGACAGGATATTGTGAAATAATTTTGATTTGGCAACATTGCATTTCCAGAAATAACCCAACCTAACAAAGTCTTTTGTAAGACAGGCATATCTTTACCTAAACTCAATTGTCCTACACAAAGTAATTGCCAAAAAATACCACTACCTAACAAAATATCCACCTCTCTACTTTTGTAAAATTCTGAATCAGCCAGTTTTATATTTTGTGGTATTTCAAATAGAGACCTATCCATGTTAAGTGTAGGCAAGTTTTCTGTAATTTTATTTATTATCAAACAGGACACTTCAGTTTTAAAATTTGAGTTTAAAGAACCTATTTCAATGATAGTTTTGTGTTTAATTGTAGATGTGGCTTTTCCAACACCTTTTATTGTTAAACTAAAATTTATCTTTTCAAGATTTAATTTCTTGCACAATGATTCAGTTACAAAACAACATTGAGACCCATTATCTAGTAAAACTCTTGCTGAATGATATTTGCCATATTTATCTTTTACTTGTACTATAGCTGTTGCAAGCAAAACTTCTGTAGGTCTAAAGGAATTTATTGTATGAGAAACTAAAGTGTGTTGAGCTTCAGTTGTACTGTTGTTTTCATTATTGTTAAAATTATTATTATTTATTTGTTGCACTTGATTACGATCAATATGTATTAGAGTATTGTGTTTTCGAAAGCATTTTCTGCACCCACTGTAAGTGCAATGTTTTGACAAATGACCTGGCCTAAAACAGTTTATACATAATTTTTTCTCAAACAATTTTTGACTACGCTCATTTATTGGAATACTTAAAAGTTGGTCACAGTCATAAACTGAATGCTCGTTTTTACAAAAATAGCACTTTGGTTTACTTGTACTTATATGTGAAGTGGAAAAATTCTTTATTGAATGTTTATTGCGAAATTTATTTTCTGTTTTAATAGCAACCTTGGAAGTTGCTCCCTTGTGTTCTAATTTTTTCATTAGTCCTAACCTATGAATTAAAAATTCTTCCATATCACTCATTTTCGGTTTTTCACTCTTAACTACATAGGATTCCCATTCTTTTTGTGTTTCTTCATCAAACTTAGTTGTCAAGATATAAATAAGCAATGTATCGACAGAGGGCTCCTGAAAACTTTCTAAAGCTCTTAAATTTTTGGTAGTGTTTAAATAGAGATCTCTCAAACCTATATGATCATGCTTCAGCATAGCTGATTGTTCAAAAATTGCTTTTATATGGTTAAATATTATTAAGTTATTATTCTCATAGTATTGGCAGAGCAGTTTCCAAGCAATATCATAGTTTGCCTCAGTTTTTTGAATACCCATCAATAAATCTTTTGCCTCACCTTCTAATGACATTTTTAAATAATGAAATTTATCTATCTTGGTTAAATGAGTTTTATTATGTACCATATCAAGGAAAATGTCTCTAAACTCTAACCAGTTATTGATATTACCATTAAAAGCAGGCAACCTAATAGTTGGTAAACGAATATCCTGATTACTTAAAGCTAATGGGTGTATTATATCACCTTGTATATAAGACTCTTGTGATTGATTACCTTGTAAATTGACTTCTTGTAATTGATTACCTTGTAAATTGACTTCTTGTAATTGATTACCTTGTATGTTAACCTTTTGTATTTTATTACTGTGTTGTGAATTTTTTGAAGACACTGAACTACAATAATTATTGTCGTTTACTCTTATTATTTCTTTTAAATTTCCTAATACCCAAAAATAGGTTGACTCGAATTCTTTTCTTTCTTTCTCTTGTTCTTTTAATACATTTTCATCATCTATTAATTTAAGTTCAATTTTTGATTGAATTTCCTCAAATTCATGTAAAAGAGGATCAGCTTTTTCTATTTTAGTGAGAATTGTACTATATAAGGTAGGGTCTTTCAAAATTAACCCCCCTTCAAACTCTATGTCTTGAATATAATGTTTTAAACGGGTAATTTTCCCTTTAACTTGACCTCTAATCAGGTTTAATGGCTTTAATTCTTCTTCCATGATTTATATTACAGATAGAAGTATAATATTTTAAGAAATAGTACTAGGTAAGTAGGTATAGCTTGGTATTTTACTATTTAAATATTGTATGTACCTTGTATTAATTATTATTGTAAATAGTAAATATTGTTAATAGTAATGTATTTCTTAAAGATTGTAATAGATATATTGTTAATATTAATTTGTTTCTTGAATATAGTAATAGAAATATTGTTAAGTAATATTAATTTATATATTGAATATTGTATTGTCTATTAATTAATGACTATGTAAATAGTAAATATTGTTAAGTAATATTAATTTACTTTATCAAATTGAAGGAATATTGAAATAGAAATAGGAAAAACTCACAGAATAGGATGGGTTGGCCCCGATGTTCCATGTGCTTACAGTTTCCTCCAGCTATTTTTTACCATTTACTAGTTTTTACTGTCAAATCCTTAAATCCAGCGATCAAGGACCATGTTTCTTACTCGATGTAGTGGACTGTATTTACTTCACTTTTGTTTAAATAAAAATTTATAAGAATTTCTGTAATTGCATCTTTATTCTTGTAATATATAATCTCCAATCTAACCTCTATACCCTTACATAACCGCCAAAAACCCGGCGTTCATACTGATATTTATCGATAGGCAACACCAACTACTTACGTTATACTGGTTGCATAACCAATAGGGTATACAAATTAAGTAAAATTAATAAGGCGTCAACAATAAGTGCCCAAGAATGTCTTAACTGAGACACTCGTATTGCAAAAGTCTTTATTTTATCAGACAGCCCAGCCGCCTTAAAGGCTTTAAAGTCATTTACATGTGAGTTAAAGTTGGTTTGGGACTATAAAAGTTGACAGCCTCCCAAAAGAAGGAGCTAATACCCCATTCCAGGGTCTGGAACCCTTCTGGGGGTTCCGCCACACCAGGACAAAGGCTTATAAAAGTGTCGCCTACTGCAACAAACCGCCTTCTCGAAATGAGTAAGAAAGATATCAAAATGGTCACTGGCCTCTAAGATTTCATCTTAAGAAGATGGGCAAATCAGATAGTGAGAACTGTCGTTTCTGTCCCAATGAAAAAGAAACGGCCGAACATATACTATGCAACTGCGTAACACGATTCTGCAAACGACTAAAATTCCTAGGAGAAGTCAGGCTGGCGTCCTCTGACATAGGAAACAAATCACCTAGGAAGCTAATCAACTTCATCAGAAGTATTGGCATTCTAGAGTTCAACTAGATTAAGGTATGCACAAAAGATCTCTATAGATCGAAGTGCGGTGAGGCCCCATGGCCTTAACGACCTCACATAATCTAATCTAATCTAAAGAATGCTTTGGAGGAAGAGGGTTTAGATCCGGAAACTTATATTTTTGAAGATGCTGTCATCTCGTCAATTTCGAAATTATAGAACAAAGTTTCTGACAACATTTCGAAAGTTTCTACCGATGTAGCCAAAGTTTCTGGTGACATCGCATCATTAGAGAACAAAGTTTCCGGCGACATCACATCATTAGAGAACAAAGTTTCGGGCGACATCACTTCTTTAGATGACAAAGTTTCTAACGAGATTTCTTATCTAGAAAGCAAAGTTTCTGCTAACATGTTCTTGGAAATCTCTAAAGTCACTTCTGAGATGTCTGCTCTCGATGATAGAGTGTCTTCGTTAAAAAATTAAGTTGCTGCCGATATGTTGACCTTTGAAGAGAAGATATGGAAAGAGATGAAAAGGAAGATTGAGGGAACAGGAATAGCAGAGAAAGTAAACAATCCAATCACAGTAGAGACAAAAGAAGACGGGACGAAATGTAAGTTGGAAACATGGACGAAATTTGAAGGAAGTGGAGGTTCTGTTCATGTCAAAGTCCCAACTTTCGACGGAAAATCGTCATGCAAAAACTACATGAAACAGTTCGAATCAGCTGCAAGAGTGAATGGATGGTCTGAAAATGAAAAGGCTGTAAACCTGACTATCGCTCTTCGAGGAGATGCCTTAGATGTGCTTCAGACCATAGCCGTAGAGGAGACTGATGATTTCGAACAACTTAAGAAGAGGTTAAATATGCGATATGGTCACGAACACTTGGAGCATTTATATCAGTAGCAGCTTAAAAATCGAATACAAAAGAAAGATGAGGCTCTTCAAAAATATAAGGTAGATATTGCCAGATTAGTACGATATGCTTATCCAACAGATCCCGAAGACATAATGAAAAATTGGCCGTTCAAACGTTTATTGCTGGTCTTCGACCCAGAACTTTTCCAAAGACCCTCTCATACTAATAGCTTCTTTGAAATGTCGTGAAGATAGTGTATATGTAGATGGAGAAATAAATGGTAAAAAGCATACGTCGTTGGTGAATACCGGAGCGACCAGAACCATTATAAGCCCGACAGTTATAAACAGCCGTAAGAAACTGTTACCAACGAGGTTGTGACTTCGGACCGCTACGGGTGAAAATGCCAACATTCATGGAGAAATCCAGATACAATTAGGAATTGGAGCAGAAAAGTTCGTGCATACTGTTATAGTTGCTGACATCGAAAAAAATGTTATATTAGGAATGGACGTAATGAATATGCACGGATTCCAATTGGATTTTAAGAATAAGGTAATCAAAGTTGGTAACGAGAAGGTATTTCTCCATCCACAAGATGACAACACTGTGCAAGCAGCCATTAAAGAAGATACAGTCGTGCCTGTGAGAAGTGAAACGATCATAGTAGCGCGGCTACAGGGAATTGTGGACGAAGGGACACCTGTTATGATGGAGCCTTGGAACCATGACGACGAGGTTGGCCATGGAATCATAATTGGAAAGGAATTGGTGAGTTCGGCTAAAGAAATTCCTGTGAGACTTATCAATGTCAATGACTACCCAGTGACCATCAAGAAAGAGACAAAAGTGGGAACTTTTGTGAACCTGTGACATCCATAATCCGTCAGACGACAACATCTGATAATTCCAACGACAAATTCGACCAAATGGTTGCAATTGCTGGACAGTCTCTAAATTAGATTGAGAACAGGAAATTAAGGGAATTTCTTCGGCAGTATCGTGATATTGATGAAAGGAGAAAAGACGGGAAGAACTACCGTTATTAAGTATAAAATTGATACTGGTAATGCTAAGTCAATTCGTCAAACAGCTCGACGATTACCACAGGCGAAAAGAGAAGAAGCTGAAACGATTGTTCAAGAAATAAAGAAAGACGGGGTGATAGAACCTTCTACGAGCCCATGGGTCTCTCCGGTGGTCCTGGTTAAGAAGAAAGACAGTACGAGGTTCTGTGTGGATTACCGTTTGCTGAACAACGTTACCAAGAAAGATAGTTATCCTCTGCCTCGCATCGACGTCACATTGGACACATTGGCTGGAAGCAAATTGTTTTCTACTTTAGACTTGAAGTCTGGATACTGGCAGGTAGAAATGGAACCGGTAGATAAAGAAAAGACAGCCTTTACCATAGGATGTCGATTGTGGCAATTCAACTTTATGCCATTTGGACTTTGTAATGCTTCTGCGACATTTGAGAGGCTTATGGAAAATGTGTTAAGAGGGTTGTCTTGGAAAACATGCCTAGTTTATCTAGATAGATAGATAGATAGATAGTTTATTTGACTGTAAGTTACAACTAGGTTTACAGCAAGTCAAAACTAAAATTATAAATATTAAATATTACAAAAAATTAAAACAATACATTAAAAATATTTAAGACATTAAAATACTTAAAAAACGTACAATATAGACATATAATTAAAATATTAATAAATTTGGTTATGTTGCAGCTTAGGCATTCACAGATACACCCTCGTAATATTCACCTAATGTATAAGGACACATGGTCACTAGGTACTCTTTGACTTGGTTTTTAAAAGCTGTAGTTGAATTAATGTTTTTAAAAGTTGATTATACAGTTGTAAACCACAGATAGTAGATGACTTCCTGCTTATTTCTAAATGTCGATAGGGTACTACAAACTGTCTCTTATTTCTTGTGTTGTGTGAGTGAATATCACTGTTACATAAAAAAGTTCTTTTATTTTTATGAATTAGTATCAATAATTCCAAAATGTAAATTCCATACACTGTTAATATATACCTCAGCAAAATAAAAAAGACGAAGGTGTTGCAGACTAAGTATTCTACCTCAAATCTCTAAATAGGTTTTTACAAGACCAACCATACGGAACACCTGCTATACATCTGACAATACGTTTTTGAGCCTTGAAAACGTCCTTTACACTAGAAGAACCACCCCAGACAGTTATACCGTAACTTATTGTCGATTGTACCTCAGCAAAATAAAAAAGACGAAGGTGTTGCAGACTAAGTATTCTACCCAAATTTCTCAATTGATAACATTTAGAATTGAGTTTTTTACATACATTCCAACAATGAGTCTTAAAAGATAAATGAGAGTCGAAAGTCACTTCTAAAAACTTCACATCACTACAACTCAAATTATCCTCACCATTGATGGAAATCCTTAAATCAGGTTTGGTTGAATTTGAACGTGATGTAAATGATAAAAATTTAGTTTTGTGAACATTGAACAGGAGCGACTGATTACTGGACCAATCAGAGAAGGTCTTCAGAGAGTTTGTTATTTTATCTTGTAAAAAATTTATGTCTTTATCGCGATATAGCATAGTTGAGTCATCCGCATAAACTGATACAAATGCATCAGGCATTACATGTGGTAGTTCATTAATATACAAAATAAATAATATAGGGCCCAATATTGAGCCCTGGGGTACTCCATTCTTATTAATAATCGGATCAGACATTGAAATCTTGAAGTTATTTTTCACTTTAACTATTTGGTGCCGGTCTTTCAGATAGGAAACAAACCAACTATGGGCAACTCCCCTAACACCATATCTGTACAATCTATCGAGGAGCACATCGTGTTGCACACAATCAAATGCACGACTGAGATCACCAAAAATGGCAGTTGGATTTTCACTGTTCTCAATTGAGAGTAAGACTTCATCATAAAAACTGTTAATGGCTGTGGAAGTAGAAAATTTATTTCGAAATCCATGTTGACGCTTTGTGATAATTTGGTTGATATCTAAAAACAATAAAAGTTGTTTTAGCATTGCATATTCAATAATCTTAGATATCACAGATGGAACAGACAATGGTCGAAAATTTGACATTAATTCAGGATCACCTTGTTTTAATACCGGTGAAATGATAGACGTTATCAGCATATTGGGAAAAACACCAGTATTGAAAGAAGCATTTATAATGTGAGTCAGTGGTGTCAAAATTTGACACGCAATTTTATTAATTACTATACCTGATATTTCATCAAAACCACACGATGCTTTGTTTTTAATTTTATATTTTATTATATCTAAGACATCTTCCTCTGTTACATAAGATAGGAACAAACTAGTTTGAACAAAATCATTGGAATGCTGAAAATTTAAATTTGGTTTAATTATTTTACTAATTATATCCACTGGTGCATCTATAAAGTAATCATTAAATTTGTTTGATATTATATCTGAATCTGTAATCCTAGTATCATCTATTTTTAGACAGATATTTTTGTGATTTTTTTGTTTTCCATTAAGTTTATTTATAACAGCCCATGTGGTTTTGTTTTTGTTAGAGGATTTAGACATTTTGTTAAAATAAAATTGACTCTTTGTGGCCTCAACAAGAACTTTGTGCTGATATTTTTTTTGTCTATGTAGAGTTTTTAGCTCAGGGTAAGTCTTACTCAATATATACAAATCCTTCAGACTATCTGAAGAAGATTTTACTTCTTGGGTGACCCATGTATTTTTTTGTTTTGGTAATGTTTGGTTTCTCTAATAGGACAACTAATATTGAAATAGAACTATAATTTATCATGAAAGGCATTATATTTACTCTCAACACCAGTTGCATGATAAACATCTTGCCATGTTTCTTTACTCAAGAGATTGTTGAATGCATCTATAGCGCCTTCATGTGTTACTCTGAAAGTATTTCGAACTGTTGTCATAGTTAGATTAATAAAATTCAATCTTAAAAGGAATATATCATGATCCGATTCAGTATTTACATTTACAGTACCTACACAATCATCACAATTTGTATATACCTAATCCAAAATATTTCCGCATGTGGAAGTCGACCTTGTAGGTGTAAAGTTCCTGGGTGACAAACCATAAGATGCTAGAAGACCAGAAAATCTGTGTGAATTATTTAGTGTCATGGAATTTACATTAAAATCGCCTGTTAAAAATATGAATTGATTTGGTTTAAAATTTGAATTTAAAATAAGGTTAAGTTTTTCATAAAATACATCAAATTTACCTTTAGGAGATCTGTAGCAAACTAAAATTGTGTGTTGATTTGAATTATAATGCCACTTCAGCCCACATACCTCAATATAACATAATCGTCTTGGGAGAGACATTTGAAGACCATCTGAAGAATTTAGAAAAGGTTTTTAATCGACTTAAAGCTGCCCAATTTTTGTTAAACCCCAAGAAATGCCAGCCATTTCAAGGTAAAGTCAATTTTCTGGCTCATATAGTCAGTAAAGAAGGAGTGGTCGTGGATAAGGGAAAAATCGATTCCAATAAGGAATGGCCAGAACCAACTGACAAACATCAAGTGAGAAGTTTTCTTGGACTATGTACTTACTACCGGAGGTTTATTTAAAATTTTGCAGATATCGCTAAGCCATTAACGCAACTCACAGAGGGAGCAAGAGATTACTGCTGGGATACAGACTGCCAAAATGCATTCGAAACCTTAAAAAAGCATTTAATCACAGCACCAATTTTAGGGTATCCACTGCCAGAAGGAGAGTTTATCTTAGATATAGATGCAAGTAATGTGGGAATTGGAGGAGTGTTGTCTCAGATTTAAGAAGGACAGGAAAGAGTCCTTGGATATTTTAGTAAAGTTCTCTCAAAACCTGTGCGGAATTATTGCGTCACGAGAAGAGAACTTCTGGCAGTAGTGAAATCAGTAGAGCACTTCTATCAATACCTCTCTCTATGGAAGGAAGTTTTTAATCCGAACCGACCATGCCCTCTTAAGTGGTTGATGCAGTTTAAGAATCCAGAGGGTCAGATAGCCAGGTGGATCGAACGACTCTAAGAATACGATTTCAAGATTGAGCACCGGGCTGGAGTTAGCCACCGAAACGCTGATTCTTTTTCCAGAAGGCCATGCCCAGCAGTGTTCCCACTGCAACAAAACAGAATCAAAGGAAGCATCAGTGTTAAGAACGACGATGGTAAACGACGACTGGACGCCTACTAAGATAAGGGAAGAACAAGAGAGAGATCTAGATAAGTTATTCAGAAAATCCGAAAATGGAAAGAGGAAAACCGTAGACCACCTTGGCAAAAAATATCAAACCTATGATCAGTAGTTAAGACGTATTGGGTCCAGTAGGACTCATTTATCATGGAAGATGGCTTGCTCAAACGAGTCCTGGAAACTGATGGCGGTTCAGAGAAGATGTAGCGTTTACGCTACTGACTAGTCCAATTTAAACCCCTCAAGAAATTTTTATTACCCGCCTACGATCGATTTTTAAATGGACATTTTTCCCCACACGCGTAGTAGTCGCTTAAAAAGTAAGATTGGTCGAGTTTGTACGAAAACGATCAGTTTTGGTCAGAACTCGATCGCAGACACGCCAACCGGTGAAATTGTTCACCTTAAGTGACGGAATTGGAGCAAGGAAGATAATTTGGGGAAGAATATAATTCATTAATAATAATATTAATAAGTAAAATTTTTAAAATCAATATTCATTTATGAGTTCCACATAAAAAGGAAGAGTTTTTTTTGTTGGCGTGCTGCGAGCTCCATGTAAGTAAATCATTTTATACGTATTATCTCCTTATCATATAATCAAATTTATCATTGTATTTAGTATTTCTTTAGAGATTTATTTTTGAGTTCCGAAATAATTTAAATATAAAATTTCCTTGATTTACTTGCAAAGAACAGAAGGTCATTTTTTTTATATAGTCAAACTTAAATTCCGATCTATTTCATATCTTATCATTAAGTTTTTTTTGGTTCCCTGTTATCTAACTTTTTTTGGTGGAATATAAAAAGGTTCTACAAATGTGGGACAGCCTTCTGTATTCTGCGCATGTTTATTTCATGGCGCAAGCTTGCCATGCCTACGAAAGTAACTTCATAAATTTGACATGATGTTGACTTAACCTAATACCTGATATTTTGATGTTTTGTTTTGGTGCAGCCAATCCATGCTGCTACACCTATTGAATTGTATTTATTAAATTAAATAATAATTTTTAGATTCCGTCACGTGAAAATATTAATTTCACGTTACTTGAGGATATTCTCTTGAGAATATTCCCTCAAGGATACTAGTAACAGAATCCTTAGATACATAGTTAGCAAACCCGTGGATTTTGCTGTCACCCAGAGACCAGTGACTGGTTGTGGCTTTTGTGACCAGGATTCGTCTTTACAGCCACAAACTGATGTAGCCGTGCCAAGAGGAGTTTTTCCTATGGACTTATAGTGCTGTAAAGATAAGTCGTTTAACTATTTGACCTTTTGTATTACGTATTACTTTATATTTACTGTTAACTGATCATATGCATATGATAAGGTGAATACCTTTATGATAATTTTTTTTTTTGATAATTTAATTATAAAATATTCGGGAGGAAAAAGGGACACTTCAGGTGTTATTAGGTTTTAACTAGGATTTAGAGAGTCTGACCAAACTCACTTTTTTTTGGATATAATATTTTTGTTAATATAATACAATTTGATATTAAGAGGGACATAAATTTAATGTGGTTTGTTTTTAAATATTATATAATGAGTATGGAACAACTCATTTTTTGGATGTAATATATATATTTAATATAATTGTAATAGAGATTTATCAAGTTTGATATCTTTACAATATTATCATTAGTACCTCATTTTAGTAGAACTAATTTAAATTTAAATGACTACCTTTTTGTTTTAAGACTTTGGCTACCCTACGGACTATTCTTGTTGTATACTAATATTTCATATTTTATTTGGCCAGTGGTAGTGACTATTCATTTGTTGAGGGGCTATTAGGTCCTATTGTATCTGTACACCATCCACTACCACTGTTATTTGGCTTTGCATTATATGTAAATTGTTTATACACATATACCTATATACATTTGTTTATAAATATATTTATTGTTGCTATTTTGAGTTTTATTTCAGTTCTACTAACCAGTATATAACATAGCAAAACAAGATTAATATTTAGTATTTTTGTATTTCAGAGTATTACCTCCAGATTCATTTGTTACTTCAAAATCTCAACTATCGTTGAGTTGGCGCCCTTCTTTTCTCTTCTTATTGTTCTCTTTCTATAAATTTATTCCCAGTGACCTTGTTTAGTTGTATCACGTTTGATATTACCAGGTCTCATTTCGTTTCTTGTCTCATTAGCTCAGTATCCTTGCTATCTGTTTAAATCTTTAAAGCCACAATCCAGTGCATTGAAGCTAGCCCGAACACTCACTTGAGATTTAGTGTCTCTTTGGCCATTTAAATTTGTTCCTCTGAGCTTAGCCCTATTTTTAGTATTTTTTTTTTCCATCACTTCTCTTTCAGTTCTTCTGAACTTTGTCAATTCCCACATTTTATTCGTTTCAATTGGCGCCCAACGTGGGGCAATTCACTAATTTTATTCGTTTCAATTGGCTAGACCCAACGTGTGGCTTCTTTTCCACTTCTGCCTTAAAAAAAAATATATATATATATATCTCCTTTAACTTTGATTTTGATCTTGGGTTGTTGTGGTTTTCACTGGTTGTGCTTTTAGATTTTCATTTTAACGTTTAGTTTTGTTTTTTCAAATTTTTTGTTGGACATTACCTTATATCTATATCTTAAATCGACTTGTTTTGCTATATACTGTGTAGACTGAATAAATTGCTTTGTTTTTGATTGATTAAATAACAATTTAGAATAATAATAAATTAATTAAAAATTTAAATAACTAAAGTTAACTATTTCACATATTTTACAAGTCCGGAGTAGTCAATAAGTTGAGTCACTACCTCGAAATAACAGTTTTGAAATTTTAGGTTCCTTAGGGTGTTGTAGCAGTATATGTCATTGGATTTCATAACTGGACCAAAACAATTAAACATTACTGGTATAGGTATCCCTTCAGAATGTTAATTTGAGGACAGAGAGTAAGTTAAACTTTACCTACTTTTACTCATTCTCTTGTATATTTCTCAGTTGTGTAATATGTCTGCGTTTAAGGTAGAGCATCTGTTAGCTCCTGAATTAGAGTATGAGTTGAGAGTCCGTCATCTAACCAGTCCATTGTTAAAAAATGTTGTATGATGTACAGAATGTACCAGGTAAATTTCCTGATTTTAAAGTTGAACATGGTGTTTTGTATAAACATGTCTTAAGTTCCATAGATTCCCTTACTGGAATGTCGGATTGGAAGATAGTCGTTCCAACTCCTAATAGAGCAGAGGTTTTGGCCACTTTCATGACCATCCTACTGCAGCTCATTTTGGTTTTTACAAAACTTTCCGTCGTATGTCTGAACTGTATTACTGGCCGAAGATGCGTCAAACTGTACGGAGCTATATCGCTAAATGCAAAATCTGTGCTACATGCAAACCGACAAATCTTCCTCAACCAGGTTTAATGGGTAGTTATCGACGGATTGATTTTCCATTTCAACTTATATCGTTAGATCTCATTGATCCCTTATCACTTCTGCACCAGTTTGGTTTTTAAGATCTGTTTATCAATTTTGTTTACCTGGCAAAAACCATAAGATGTTGTGCTATTTTGCCTTCTTTTTTTTTTATCTTATCTTAATGTTGGTTATTATCTTAGTTTATGGACTTGCTAATTTTGTTGTTTGTTTTCTCTCAAAAGTCCAACTGCATATCATAGGAGTACAGGATGGATATATGGAAATTTCCCCATCTTGAGCTCTGAGTTGAATAGATATTGACAGGGATAATTAGGAAAACATTCCAAATATTTTCATTATGAGTGTTGTATGGTTTTGTGGATCATGACCATAAAGCTTATGCATTCATATTCACTTACTGTGTCGGTGTTTTAGCGTGGGTTCAGGATTGATCACCCTGGATGTGTGCCCTCACTTGGCTCAGAAATATGTCAATACATATTAGTTGTTCCTTGAGTGTCTCTTAGGTTGAAATTAGAATGTGTCATTTAGAATTGGATCGTTCTGATATTCAGCAGTAAGTCTGTTTAACTTAGTTTGTTATCTCCTATGTTATTACTTTCTCAAAGTATTTGAGTTTTAACATATCTTATTGTATACTGTTTGTTTACCTGTCTCTCTACTAGTGATATGGATTGGTAGATGGGAGTTATCTTTATCTGTATCTTAATTGAGTTTATCTTTACCTTTATGGAGTTTATCTCATACCTGTAATGGAGTTTATTTTGTATCTTTACCTTGAGTTTATCTCGTATCTTGACTGAGTTTATCTCGTATCTTTACCTTGAGTTTATCTTTACCTTAATTGGTTTATCTCGTACCTTTACCTGAAGTTAATTATCTTTACCTTTACCTGGATAAGTTTCTTTCTTATCTATATCTTATGAATATATACCTTATCTTTATCTTGATTATAGAGTCCTAAAAATCTGTCCTTTACTGTTCTTGTCGTGAGTATAGAATTGGAACACGTCAATAGTACAGTTTAGGTATTACAGTTAGGATCTCTTTTATCTTTCCTTCTACCAAGTGTATAGCTGGTAGAAGTGAGTTTTGTGCATATCCTCTACCATGAGTAGATCTGGACGTGCAATTATCTTTTACCTTTTGTGCATATCCTTTACTATGAGTTGGGATTGCATTTATCTTACTTACCTTTTTTCTAGCATACCCTATACCATGAGTATAGTGGGCTTGCTAGTATCTAGGCTTACTTGTGCCTTTGCCGATTGTGTGTTTCCCTACCGCTGCTAGAGCAAGTAGGTGTATTGAATTAGCTTTTACCTTGGATTTTCAATATGTTGTTGATATCCCGAACCATATATATGTTTAGGTTTTGTAATTTCAACTAGTTCTGAGTAATTAGGCCCTCATTGAACTCTATGGTGACGAATAGAATCTGGTCGCTCTAGTATCAACGTTGGGTAAAGTTCATAGGACTTTGTTTGAATTTCGTGGTTATGAATGGTTCTTGGAGATATTGTGTTAGGGGTTGTTAATACACACCTATAATGTAGTTTTAACAATGGTTGTTTTTACCAATACTTGAGAATGTAGATAAGTAGTGTTAAAAGTTAGCTTGATTTGTAAGGTTATAGAATTAAACTTAAAATGTATACCTTTTTATTATTATTTTTTTTATCTTTGGTTTATACTAAATTAACATACATTATCGCATTAAAAAAAAATGTATGACTTTGTCTTATATTCTTCGTTCCATATTTTTATTTCGTCCTTGATTTTGTTCCAATTCCTGAGCAAATGGTTGACTGGTGAGGAAAATGTTCAATTTTAACGTATCAACGTTCATTGTCGACCCAGCGTTAGATCGTTCTGCCACAAAAAAAAAAAAAGTTCCTTTTTTTTTTTTGCTGGAGATGAGGGAGAATGTAGCGTTTACGCTACTGACTAGTCCAATTTAAACCCCTCAAGAAATTTTTATTACCCGCCTACGATCGATTTTTAAATGGACATTTTTCCCCACACGCGTAGTAGTCGCTTAAAAAGTAAGATTGGTCGAGTTTGTACGAAAACGATCAGTTTTGGTCAGAACTCGATCGCAGACACGCCAACCGGTGAAATTGTTCACCTTAAGTGACGGAATTGGAGCAAGGAAGATAATTTGGGGAAGAATATAATTCATTAATAATAATATTAATAAGTAAAATTTTTAAAATCAATATTCATTTATGAGTTCCACATAAAAAGGAAGAGTTTTTTTTGTTGGCGTGCTGCGAGCTCCATGTAAGTAAATCATTTTATACGTATTATCTCCTTATCATATAATCAAATTTATCATTGTATTTAGTATTTCTTTAGAGATTTATTTTTGAGTTCCGAAATAATTTAAATATAAAATTTCCTTGATTTACTTGCAAAGAACAGAAGGTCATTTTTTTTATATAGTCAAACTTAAATTCCGATCTATTTCATATCTTATCATTAAGTTTTTTTTGGTTCCCTGTTATCTAACTTTTTTGGTGGAATATAAAAAGGTTCTACAAATGTGGGACAGCCTTCTGTATTCTGCGCATGTTTATTTCATGGCGCAAGCTTGCCATGCCTACGAAAGTAACTTCATAAATTTGACATGATGTTGACTTAACCTAATACCTGATATTTTGATGTTTTGTTTTGGTGCAGCCAATCCATGCTGCTACACCTATTGAATTGTATTTATTAAATTAAATAATAATTTTTAGATTCCGTCACGTGAAAATATTAATTTCACGTTACTTGAGGATATTCTCTTGAGAATATTCCCTCAAGGATACTAGTAACAGAATCCTTAGATACATAGTTAGCAAACCCGTGGATTTTGCTGTCACCCAGAGACCAGTGACTGGTTGTGGCTTTTGTGACCAGGATTCGTCTTTACAGCCACAAACTGATGTAGCCGTGCCAAGAGGAGTTTTTCCTATGGACTTATAGTGCTGTAAAGATAAGTCGTTTAACTATTTGACCTTTTGTATTACGTATTACTTTATATTTACTGTTAACTGATCATATGCATATGATAAGGTGAATACCTTTATGATAATTTTTTTTTTTTGATAATTTAATTATAAAATATTCGGGAGGAAAAAGGGACACTTCAGGTGTTATTAGGTTTTAACTAGGATTTAGAGAGTCTGACCAAACTCACTTTTTTTTGGATATAATATTTTTGTTAATATAATACAATTTGATATTAAGAGGGACATAAATTTAATGTGGTTTGTTTTTAAATATTATATAATGAGTATGGAACAACTCATTTTTTGGATGTAATATATATATTTAATATAATTGTAATAGAGATTTATCAAGTTTGATATCTTTACAATATTATCATTAGTACCATCATTTTAGTAGAACTAATTTAAATTTAAATGACTACCTTTTTGTTTTAAGACTTTGGCTACCCTACGGACTATTCTTGTTGTATACTAATATTTCATATTTTATTTGGCCAGTGGTAGTGACTATTCATTTGTTGAGGGGCTATTAGGTCCTATTGTATCTGTACACCATCCACTACCACTGTTATTTGGCTTTGCATTATATGTAAATTGTTTATACACATATACCTATATACATTTGTTTATAAATATATTTATTGTTGCTATTTTGAGTTTTATTTCAGTTCTACTAACCAGTATATAACATAGCAAAACAAGATTAATATTTAGTATTTTTGTATTTCAGAGTATTACCTCCAGATTCATTTGTTACTTCAAAATCTCAACTATCGTTGAGTTGGCGCCCTTCTTTTCTCTTCTTATTGTTCTCTTTCTATAAATTTATTCCCAGTGACCTTGTTTAGTTGTATCACGTTTGATATTACCAGGTCTCATTTCGTTTCTTGTCTCATTAGCTCAGTATCCTTGCTATCTGTTTAAATCTTTAAAGCCACAATCCAGTGCATTGAAGCTAGCCCGAACACTCACTTGAGATTTAGTGTCTCTTTGGCCATTTAAATTTGTTCCTCTGAGCTTAGCCCTATTTTTAGTATTTTTTTTTTCCATCACTTCTCTTTCAGTTCTTCTGAACTTTGTCAATTCCCACATTTTATTCGTTTCAAAGAGAAGACAGTTGTTGATCCCAAAGAGAAGACTAGCCGAAGTCTAGTTACAGGAGGGCATTTTGGTGTAAAGAAGACCCTTCAGAGAATTCGGGAACGGTTTTATTGGATGAACAGTTCCGACGACGTAAAAGACTGGTGTAAGAAACTACTATTTGTGCTACGAGTAACTGGCCTTGCCGAAAAAGAAGAGCTCCTATGAGACAACATAATGCTGGAGGCCCGTTTGAAAGAATAGCTTTGAAAATTGCCGAGCTATTTCCAGAAAGTGAAAATGGAGGCAAGTACATGTTGGTAGTAATGGATTACTTCGCTAAGTGGGTCGAGATTTACAAACTTCCAGACCAGAAGGCCGCCACCGTTGCAGATAAGTTGATCCAAGAATATATCAGCCGATTTGGAGTGCCTTTGGAGATCCATAGTGACCATGGCAGAAACTTCGAAAGCGATCTTTTCTAAGGAATATGTGATAGACTAGGCATGAAGAAAACAAAATGAATAGGACAGTTGGCAAGTATTTGACAAAGATGGTGTCCGATCATCAGCGAGACCGGGACCAATATCTTTCGTTCTTCACAATGGCCTACAGATCTGCTGTTAACCAATCAACAGGCCAGACACCAGCCAGAGTATTATTCAGACGCGAGATGCGACTACCTTGTGATCTAGAGTTTGGGTGTCGACCTGGAGAAGATGTAGCAGGTGAAGATTATGTGATCGAATTACGAAGAAGAATGGACGATGTACACGAGTTACTCCGTTCCAATCTTCAGATGGCTAGTGATCGAATGAAGAAACGGTACGATACGCAAGCCGAAAAGGGGTGTTTTAAGAAGAACGACAAAGTCTAGCTCTATAATCCCAAAAAGCGAAAAGGTTGTTCTCCTAAGTTGCAGTAGTTTTGGGAAGAGCTATACCTCATTATGGAGAAGATCAATGATGTCATTTACCGAATAAGCAAGATTCCGAGGGGAAAGCCGATGATAGTACACCATAACCGGCTGGCGTCATTCGAAGGTGACCACGACGTAGATGAAGAAGTAGAAGTAAACCAAGTCCAAGATGTGTCTGACCTAACGTTTGGGGAATTCATGGGTGCCTATGGAGGTACCGGTAAAGCAAGACATGGTGTTACCACTGAAGAAAGGCAAGATCTACTCGCGCTTCCCGATGACTACTAATTGGCCCTTACCATCCCGGTCAGTATCAAAGACGCACCATGGTTGGCATCCGTCTTTCGAATGAAGTTCGGTCGAGTTACAGAACTTCAATGCCAAGGACCAGCTCCCTGAAAAGCCTTGAAACTCCAAGATGCATTACGTTACCTTTTCTACCTGGTAACAAAAGACACTGCGCGTGACCAACCTACCTACCGAGATGTATGGGAAGTCTTACTTCAATTGAGAGAGCAAGTACTAGAGTCCAACGTGTAAAAGTTACCCATACGAAAGTTAGAATGCCGCCAATTAGATTGGAGGGTTATCCGAAATATGGTGGAGGAGATCTTTAAAGACACCGAAGTCCAGGTGTTAGTTTATTGCAATCTGGATAGTTACTGGTGTGGAGAGAAAACCATCCCTTGTCATTTTTATACAACTGGAAGTTGTAAAAGAGCGTCCAGTTGCCGATACCAGCATGTCGTTCCAGTTCCAGTCCCGACAAGGTTCCAGGAGGCACCATATTTTAAGTGGTGAGTAATGTTACGATAAATATGTCTCGTAAATATTTTAATTTTCATTTATATTCTAGATTTTATTAGCTGGCAGAAATTCCAGTTAATATCTACCTGAAACGGTCGGTCAGCTACGATTCGAATTTTTTAGAAACCAGTCTAATGAAGACCCGACCGTTTGACCTAGTCTAGTCAAAGGGAATCGCCGGAACTTTCGAATAACGGCATGATATATAAATAGAAACGTCAGAAGATAATATCGTGGCGGGTTTCTTTAATGTAACGTTCGTATTTTTAATAAATTATGTAATTATTGGTGTAAGATATATTAGTATAAATAAACTTTAAATTAAATTGTTTTGATACTTACAAAATATTGTAAGTATCAAAGTGTAACCTTTGATAAATAATAAAAACAATAAATTAGAATTATTAAAAATGCAACAGTATATTTGGATTAGCAACCAATTCTAAAAAAAAGTGAAACAGTGGTAGTTGCTACAAAAAGATATGAATTAGTTTCGATTTTTATAATTTACAGGGGGAAAAGAAACTGATACACGTTAAACATGCTAAACCATAAAAAAAATTAAGACCAAGAGAACTGGTTGTAGCGTTTACGCTACTGATTAACCCCTCACGAAAATTTTTGTGTTCCGCCAGCGATCGATTTTTAAATGGACATTTTTCCCCACACGCGCAGTAGTCGCTTAAAAGGAAGATTGGTCGAGTCTGTACGAGAACGATTAGTTTTGGTCAGAACTCAGCGCAGACACGCCAACCGGTGAAAATTTTTCACCTTCAAAGTGACGGAATTGGAGCAATAAAATAATCTGGGACGAATAAAATAATACCTAATTTAATAATCATATCATAAAAATAATAATAAGTAAATTTTAAAAATCAAGTTTCATTTATAAGAGTTCTACATAAAAGGAAGATTTTTTTGGCGTGCTGCGGCTCCATGTAAGTAAATCATTTCATACGTATTATCTCTTTATCATACAATCAAATTTATCCTTGCAGTTTAGTATTTCTTTAGAGATTTATTTTTGAGTTCCGAAATAATTTAAATATAAAATTTCCTTGATTTACTTGCAAAGAACAGAAGGTCATTTTTTTTATGTAGTTAAACTTAAATTCTGTTTTAGTCCATGTCGTTATCATTAAGTTTTTTTGGTTCTTTTTTTTTTCTTTTCTCTAACTTTTTTTGGTGGAATATACAAGGTTTCTACAGCCTTCTGTGTTCTGCGCGTGTTCATTTCATGGCGCAAGCCTGTCATATCTACGAAATGAACTTCGGAAATTTTGACATGTTGACATAACCTAATGTTTTAATGTTTTGGTGCAGTCAATCTATGCTGCTACACGTATTAAATAAAATAGTAAGTAAATCTGATAATCCTTTTAGATTCCGTCACTTCACTTGAGAGTATTCTCTTGAGAATATTCCCTCAAGGAATAGTTACAGAATTTATTGAATAGTTAACAACTTAGTTATGGAGTTACCGATTTCTTGGAGCAGATAGACCAGTGCCTGGTTTGACTAAATTAGACTCCCCTGGGTTTGTCCTTACAGTCACAAACTGATGTAACCGTGCCAAGAGGAACTTTCCTATGGACTTATGGGGCTGTAAAGATAAGTTGTTTGACTGTGTAATTTTTTTGTTACTATCTATTTTGTTAACTTTTCATATGCATATGATCAAGTGACTACATTTTGATAAAATATAATTTTGATATTATTGGGAGAGGGAAAATACCTTTCATGTTTTATGAGGTTTTATTTTAATTAGGATTTCAAGAGTACTGACCAAACTCACTTTTTTTGATATAATATATTTTTTAATACAATACATTTTGATACAATAGAATTTTGATTTTGGGAAAGGGAAATAAATTTTATGTGTTTTTTTTTAAAACATTATATAAAGAGTATTGAAGACTCACTTTTTGGATGTAATATAATATAACTGTAATATATTTATCGAGTTTGATATCTTTACAATATTGTAATTTGTATCTCATTTTAGTTGAACTAGTTAAATTTAAATTACTATCTTTTGTGTTAAGACTTTGGCTACCATACGGACTATTCTTGGTGTTACTCATATTTTAAACTTTATTTGGCCAGTGGTAGTGACTATTCACTTATTGAGGGGCTATTAGGTCCTATTGTATCTTTACACTACCCACTACCATTGTTATTCAGTTTTTGCATTATATGTAAATTGTTACTACATATCTATCGATATACACATTTGTATAAATATATTTATTGTTACTATTTTGACTTTTATTTCAGTTCTACTAACCAGTATATAATATAGCAAGACAAGATTAATATTTAGTATTTTTTGGATTTCAGGTTATTATCTCTAGTATCATTTGTTTCCTGTCATTTGTTACTTCAAAATCTCAATTATCGTTGAGTTGGCGCCCTTCTTTTTCTCTTAAATTTATTCCCAGTGACCTTCTTTAGTTGTATCACATTTGATATTACCAGGTCTCATTTCGTTTCTTGTCTAATCAGCTCAGTATCCTTGCTATCTGTTTATATCTTTAAAGCCACAATCCAGTGCATTGAAGCTAGCCCGAACACTCACTTGAGATTTAGCGTCTCTTTGGCTATTTAACTTTGTTCCTCTGAGCTTAGCCATATTTTTAGTATTTTTATCACCTCTCTTCCAGTTCTTCTGGAATTTGGAAGTCTTACACTTCCTAAAATCCAATACTCCCAGAGTATTGAGGTTTCAATTGGCGCCCAACGTGGGGCGCCCACCCCTTCTGTCGTTTCCTGAACAGAATTGGCATTCAAATTTGCGGACACCTTGACGTCCACATCCATAACAAAACCGAATTCTAGGCTCAGGACATTCGTAGTAACCATGTCCTGACTGACGACAATTCCAACAGGTAAGCTTCGAATTAAAAGAAGAGACATTACCAGACCGAGAATAATTTGGTCTACCCGAATAGGACGAATCAGGATTTCTAAAATTCTGCCGAATAGGAGATCTAGACACGCTGTCAGAAGACCATGACAAAACTTCTTCCAGCTTCATACATTTTTCAGTAAGATCAGCAATCGAGGGAATATCTGTAAGTGCCAGACTAGAATGGTACGATGGCAAACTATCATCCACAAGTCAATCATACCGAAAGAGTGAATAAATAAATCGTGACTGCTTTAAGGTCATATTCTTTTCCTGATCAGAGAGCTTGGGATACTCATATCCACTCTATAGCACAGGCGATCAGGACTTCTTCTCACGAAATAACCAAGTGTCCTCCATCTTATTTAATGTTTGGTCGTCATGTCCCTCTTTCTGGTGATTATTTTGGTAAGATTTCAGAGAATGCCAATAACTTTCCCACTATATCAGATAAATTACACCGTTTAGAAGATATTCAGCATCTTCCTGATATTTATGTGGATGTTCGCAAACGGTTGAAAGCTTCTTATGCTAGAAATAAATGCCAATATGACCTGAGAAAGCGAGCCTTATCTTTCAGAGTTGGAGATACTGTTTTAAAGAGGAACTTTGTCAAGTCTGATAAATTGAACTTCCAATCTGCTAAGTTATGTCAGAAGTACATACCTTGTACGGTTATTAAAGTTATTTCTCCTTTAATATACGAGCTGAAGGAAACTTCTACTGGCAGGAAACTGGAAAGTTTTCATGTCAAAGACTTACTGGAGGATAAGACAGTAGGTCCACATAACTTGTCAGATAATTCGGATTCTTCATCTTCAGATGAAGATTAACTGGTCCCTTATCACTTCTGTACCAGTTTGGTTTTTAAGATCTGTTTATCAATTTTGTTTACCTGGCACAAACCCATAAGATGTTGTGCTATTTTGCCTTCTGTTGTTTTTATCTTATCTTAATGTTGGTTATTATCTTGGTTTATGGACTTGCTAATTTTGTTGTTTGTTTTCTCTCAAAAGTCCAACTGCATATCGTAGGAGTACAGTATGGATATATGGGAATTTCCCCATCTTGAGTTCTGAGTTGAATAGATATTTACAGGTATAATTAGGAAAACATTCCAAATATTTTGTTTATTAGTGTTGTATGGTTTTGTGGATCATGACCATAAAGCTTATGCATTCACATTCACTTACTGTGTCGGTGTTTTAGCGTGGGTTCAGGATTGATCACCCTGGATGTGTGCCCTCACTTGGCTTAGAAATATATCAATACAGATTAGTTGTTCCTTGAGTGTCTCTTAGGTTGAAATTAGAATGTGTCATTTAGAATTGGATCGTTCTGATATTCAGCAGTAAGTAAGTCTGTTTAACTTAGTTTGTTATCTCCTATGTTATTATCTTCTAAAAAAAATTGAGTTTAACATATCTTAGTATCTTGAGTTTGCACCTGTGTCCCTACCATTCATACGGATTGGTAGATGTGAGTTATCTTTATCTGTATCTTAATTGAATTTATCTTTACCTTGATGGAGTTTATCTCATACCTGTAATGGAGTTTATTTCGTATCTTTACCTTGAGTGTATCTTTATCTTTACCTTAATTGGTTTATCTCGTACCTTTACCTTAAGTTAGTTATCTTTACCTTTACCTGGATAAGTTTATTTCTTATCTATATCTTACGAATATATATCTTGTCTTTATCTTGATTATAGAGTCCTAAAAATCTGTCCTTTACTGTTCTTGTCGTGAGTAAAGAATTGGACCACGTCTATAGTACAGTTTGGGTATTACAGTTAGGATCTCTTTTATCTTTCCTTCTACCAAGTGTATAGCGGGTAGAAGTGAGTTTTGTGCATATCCTCTACCATGAGTAGATCTGGACTTGCAATTATCTTTTACCTTTTGTGCATATCCTTTACTGTGAGTTGGGATTGCATTTATCTTACTTACCTTTTTTAGCATACCCTATACCATGAGTATAGTGGGCTTGCTAGTATCTAAGGCACTAGCAACCTTTACCGATTGTGTGTTTTCCTACCGCTGCTAAAGCAAGTAGGTGTATTGTATTATCTTTTACTTTGAATTTTCAATATGTTGTTGATATCCCGAACCATATATATGTTTAGGTTTGTAGTTTCAACTAGTCCTGAGTAATTAGGCCCTCATTGAACTCTATCGTGACGAATAGAATCTGGTCGCTCTAGTGTCAACGTTGGGTAAAGTTCATAGGACTTTGTTTGGATTTCATGGTTATGAATGGTTCTTGGGGATATTGTGTTAGTGGTTGTTAATACACATATATATATATATATAATGTAGTTTTAACGATGGTTGTTTTTACTAATACTTGAGAATGTAGATAAGTAGTGTTAAAAGTTAACTTGATCTGTAAAGTTATAGAATTAAACTTAAAATGTATAAATGTATACTTTTTTTTATCTTTGGTTTATACTAAATTAACATACATTATCTCATTAAAAAAAAATGTATGACTTCGTCTCATATTCTTCGTTCCATATTTTTATTTCGTCCTTGATTTTGTTCCAATTCCTGAGCAAATGGTTGACTAGTGAGGAAAATGTTCAATTTTAACGTATCAACGTTCATTGTCGACCCAGCGTTAGATCGTTCTGCCACAAAAAAAAAAGTTCCTAACGTTACTTTTTTTTTGCTGGAGATGAGGGAGAATGTAGCGTTTACGCTACTGATTAACCCCTCACGAAAATTTTTGTGTTCCGCCAGCGATCGATTTTTAAATGGACATTTTTCCCCACACGCGCAGTAGTCGCTTAAAAGAAAGATTGGTCGAGTCTGTACGAGAACGATCATTTTTGGCCAGAACTCAGCGCAGACACGCCAACCGGTGAAAATTTTTCACCTTCAAAGTGACGGAATTGGAGCAATAAAATAATCTGGGACGAATAAAATAATACCTAATTTAATAATCATATCATAAAAATAATAATAAGTAAATTTTAAAAATCAAGTTTCATTTATAAGAGTTCTACATAAAAGGAAGATTTTTTTGGCGTGCTGCGGCTCCATGTAAGTAAATTATTTCATACGTATTATCTCTTTATCATACAATCAAATTTATCCTTGCAGTTTAGTATTTCTTTAGAGATTTATTTTTGAGTTCCGAAATAATTTAAATATAAAATTTCCTTGATTTACTTGCAAAGAACAGAAGGTCATTTTTTTTATATAGTTAAACTTAAATTCTGTTTTAGTCCATGTCGTTATCATTAAGTTTTTTTGGTTCTTTTTTTTTCTTTTCTCTAACTTTTTTTGGTGGAATATACAAGGTTTTTACAGCCTTCTGTGTTCTGCGCGTGTTCATTTCATGGCGCAAGCCTGTCATGTGTACGAAATGAACTTCGGAAATTTTGACATGTTGACATAACCTAATGTTTTAATGTTTTGGTGCAGTCAATCTATGCTGCTTTTTCTTAGAGTGCCGTCTCCCTACGGAGGTTGGCAATCATAATGGCTATTTTTATTTTAGAACTTGCTGCTCTAAACAAATCAATCGATCTGCATTGGTACCAATCACGTAGATTCTTTAACCATGAGTTCTGCCTTCGGCCAACAGATCTTCTTCCTTGAATCTTTCCCTGTATTATCAGTCTCAAAATTTCATATTTTGGTCCCCTCATCACGTGGCCTAGGTATTCCAGTTTTCTGGTTTGTATAGTGGTGATTAGTTCTGTTTCTTTACCAACCCTCTCCAGTACTTCTTTATTTGTAATTCTATCAGTCCATGATATTTTCAATACTCTGCGGTATAACCAGAGTTCGAAGGCCTCGATTCTTTTTAAATTACATATCTATGCTGCTACACGTATTAAATAAAATAGTAAGTAAATCTGATAATCCTTTTAGATTCCGTCACTTCACTTGAGAGTATTCTCTTGAGAATATTCCCTCAAGGAATAGTTACAGAATTTATTGAATAGTTAACAACTTGGTTATGGAGTTACCGATTTCTTGGAGCAGATAGACCAGTGCCTGGTTTGACTAAATTAGACTCCCCTGGGTTTGTCCTTACAGTCACAAACTGATGTAACCGTGCCAAGAGGAATTTTCCTATGAACTTATGAGGCTGTAAAGATAAGTTGTTTGACTGTGTAATTTTTTTTGTTACTATCTATTTTGTTAACTTTTCATATGCATATGATCAAGTGACTACATTTTGATAAAATATAATTTTGATATTATTGGGAGAGGGAAAATACCTTTCATGTTTTATGAGGTTTTATTTTAATTAGGATTTCAAGAGTACTGACCAAACTCACTTTTTTTGATATAATATATTTTTTAATACAATACATTTTGATACAATAGAATTTTGATTTTGGGAAAGGGAAATAAATTTTATGTGTTTTTTTTTTAAAAACATTATATAAAGAGTATTGAAGACTCACTTTTTGGATGTAATATAATATAATTGTAATAGATTTATCGAGTTTGATATCTTTACAATATTGTAATTTGTATCTCATTTTAGTTGAACTAGTTAAATTTAAATTACTACCTTTTGTGTTAAGACTTTGGCTACCATACGGACTATTCTTGGTGTTACTCATATTTTAAACTTTATTTGGCCAGTGGTAGTGACTATTCATTTATTGAGGGGCTATTAGGTCCTATTGTATCTTTACACTACCCACTACCATTGTTATTCAGTTTTTGCATTATATGTAAATTGTTACTACATATCTATCGATATACACATTTGTATAAATATATTTATTGTTACTATTTTGAGTTTTATTTCAGTTCTACTAACCAGTATATAATATAGCAAGACAAGATTAATATTTAGTATTTTTTGGATTTCAGGTTATTATCTCTAGTATCATTTGTTTCCGGTCATTTGTTACTTCAAAATCTCAACTATCGTTGAGTTGGCGCCCTTCTTTTTCTCTTAAATTTATTCCCAGTGACCTTCTTTAGTTGTATCACATTTGATATTACCAGGTCTCATTTCGTTTCTTGTCTCATTAGCTCAGTATCCTTGCTATCTGTTTATATCTTTAAAGCCACAATCCAGTGCATTGAAGCTAGCCCGAACACTCACTTGAGATTTAGCGTCTCTTTGGCTATTTAACTTTGTTCCTCTGAGCTTAGCCATATTTTTAGTATTTTCATCACCTCTCTTCCAGTTCTTCTGGAATTTGGAAGTCTTACACTTCCTAAAATCCAATACTCCCAGAGTATTGAGGTTTCATGGTACCAAGATATAACGTCGAATCATACCACCTCTTTAATGAACCAGACTTAATGTTCATTAAATCACAGCGACTTAGAGTGGCTGGACCCATAATATGAATGCCAGACAACACAATTGCTAAAAAGCTAATCACAGGAACACCTGTACGAAGAAGAAGCAGAGGCCGCCCGCGAATTAGGTGATTAGATGGAGTTGAGACCGACTTAGGGATAATAAAAATCAGAACATGGCAACACGTCGTCAGAAACTGAACAAAATGGCGACGATACTTAGAACAGTTCAGGATCCACAAAGGATAGTTGAGCGAAAGATCATAATGATGATGATATATTTTGTAGTTGAAGGTTTTTGTCCTTTTCACATATGATATCAAATACTCCTATCAGTATCTTTTGTTCAAATATGACTAACAGGTTTTCATCTGATTTGGAGATGGTCCACATTTAGAATCAGTGTCAACACTTATAAATAAGAGTTTTGTTTATTTTTGTTTTCTGGTTTAACTCCCTGTTTTTTACTTTCCTTCTTCTTCTTAACGTGCCCTATCAAGTCACCTTGACGTTGGCGATTAACATGGCGAAACTGTCTCTGTCTCGAGCTGTTCTAAAGAGTTGCTCAGCTTTCTTTATTCCTGTCTACTCTCTGATATTCTTCAACCAAGAGGCCTGCTTTCTACCAATTCCTCTGCGTCCTTCGATTTTACCCATCATAATAAGTTGAAGAATATTATATCGGTCTCCCCTTACTACGTGTCCAAAATAGGCCATCTTTCTACATTTGATGTTATCCACTACTGTTTACTTTCCTACTAAGCTCAAAGTAGTACTTGATTGCTAGAACTACCATTCGTTTAATTTATTATGTCAGAGTTATCATTGGTCACAAGAGAACACAAACATTTGAGTTTGCCTATTACCCAAATGCTAGAAAACGATAAAATTATGACCAATTTTTCTGGCTTTGTTGATGATTACTTTTATTTTTTGTCATTTAGTTGGTAGAGCCATATTTTTGTAGGCACTTAAAAAAATAGTAAATGCATCCAATTATTCATTCTAAATAAAATTTGGTCCGAAGACCAAATCTCCAGAGATTGAGAGAAAGGAATACTCATGCCAATGTACAAAAAGGGGATAATTTAGACTGCAGAAACTATAAAGGAATAAAAATACTTATCAAAATTTATAAATGAATTTTATAAAAAAGAAGATTTGTAACACACAAACGGTATTTATTTTTCTGTTCGAAGCAAATTTTAATTATTATTTGTTAAAATGAGATGCGCCATGTTTGGATGTAATCTTGACAATCAGTCACAAGATTTCAATACGAATATTAAGTTCTTTAGTTTCCCAAAAGACAAAAAATTGCGATGTGTGTGGAAACAGTTATGTAAACGTGCAGAAAATTTTAACGCTCGTATCTAATTTTAACAGCGACGATTATGAACGATTATAATCTTAAATACTTAAGCTTCTTGGATATTCTCCTAAAAATTTTCGATACCTTAAAAAAGAAGCAATTCCATCCCAAAATTTAGCCAAAGCGGAAAAAGACAAAATGGATTCTGGTAGAGAGCAACGCTGTTGCTCTCTACCAGAGGTAGAGAAAAACGCAACGTAAAAAAGTTGTGCAAACTATTTTAAAGGGTTAAGTCTAAATTTTTAAATAAAAATTCAAATTTTTTGTAGAGATGGTTTAGGCTTAGTTTCTTATTGTTTAGTAATTTATTACCAAAATATTAAAAGATTTAATGTGGGGATATTAACATATATAATGTTAAGTTTACCTTCAACTACTCGAAACATTGTGTAGTGTATTGCTCATAATTTTTATTAAAAATATATCTAACTTTTGACGAGTAGCGGGTAAGAGGACGAGTCAGAAAAATAAACTCAATCTATTTTTTTAAGGCTGTATAATATTCACACCCTTGAAAAAGACGTAATTAAACGTCGAAAAGTTGGCAATGTAATACATTGAGTATATTTTTGTGGCTTGCTCTCTTACCTGCCACTCTTGTAGTATTTGCAATTTTGACATATATTTTTTTTTAGAGTCAATACAAATATAGTAAATGATCGAGATAGCTTGATTGCTAGTCTCCAAGAAAAAATAAAATTTTTAGAAGAGAGACAAAATATAATTGGCAACCTTTTTAGTAATACGCAGTTTAAAAAATTAGAGCATTCCAAAACACGACTAAGTCTTTTACACAAGATGTTTATAATATGTCGTTCCAAGGCTCATCCATGTTATGAACCTGATCTAATCTAGACTCACTAGGTGAATTGGAGGACTGTTGGGTGTTGAGAGAACTTAATGGTGGTGGATATTCGTTGCTAAAGACTGTATATGGTTGTTGATAACGGTAATATGGAGGTATCGCAGAATGTGAAAATTTGAGGCACTTGAGCACTCCACTGCTGAACGTAGGCCTCCTGTAAAATATTCCACCTATTTCTGTCTTGAGCTTCTTGCATCCAGTTTGTGGTGATGTGCTTGATATCATCCGTACATATAGTCGGTGGTCGTCCTCTCCTTCGATATGCATATTGCCTTGGTCGCCATTCCAGAATCTTCTTGGTCCATCTGTCATCCGTTAATCTGGCAACATGTCCGGCTCAAGCCCATTTAGCCCTGGCTATTTTTTCAACTGCACCTGTGACTCCTGTTCTTCTTCTTATTTCTAGGTTTGGTACTTTATCTCTGATGGTAATACCTAATATTGATCTTTTCATAGCGCGTTGTGTAACTCTTATTTTATCTAATGTTCTTTTTGCCAGAGTCAGTGTTTCTCCGCCATATATAAGAACCGGTAAAACGCACTAGTTAAAAACCTTTCTTTTTAAACAAACTGGGATACTAGACCATGTGAGACCTTCAGTTGTCTGATTATCTCGGATTAGGCGAATCTCATGCCCTAGATATTTGTAAGCTATTACTTGGTCGATGCTATGGCTCTCAATCAGAATATTACCGCTGACTACAAGGCTGGTCATAAATTTTGTTTTTGAGGTGTTAATTTTAAGACCAATTGTTTTTGACACTTTATAGAGCGTGTGCAGCATTTTTGTAACTTTATCAACTCTATCAGATATTAAAACGATGTCATCGGCAAATCTTAAGTGATTCAGATCTTCACCATTTATATTAAGTCCCATATTATGGGACACAAGCTGTACCAGTTTCGTAAATACTTTTAATCAAGGCAATATACCGGTAGTCAATGCGGCAGTCAGCCAATGCTCGAAGCATTTTACGATGATCTATAGTATTGAACATCTTTTCATAATCTACTAATATTAGAAGGATAGGCTTGTTATACTCTGTACACTTTTCTATAAGCGTTTTTACAACTTGCAGGTGATCATTTGTTCCGTATAAGGTTGATAACTATCCAGTTTGTTCACAAGCCGTTTTGTTATTATCTTCATGAATAGTTTGTATGTATGGGAGAGCAAACTAATAAGTCTGTTGTTGATTAGGTCTGAAATGTCACCTTTTTTGTGCATTATGGTTATTATTGCATTATACCACTGGGAGGGAGTTCTGGCTCTTATGAAATAAGCATTGAACATTTTTTTCAACACATTTAGTAACGTTCCTCCTCCTTCTTTGATTTGTTCAATGACTATCCCATCTTCTCCAGGTGATTTATTGTTTTCATCTCCGAGAGAGTTGATTTTCTGAGCCTACATTTTGAACTTTTGGTATTTGATTTTGATCAGGATCTGGAAGTTCTGCTCGCTTATACAATCTTGAGCAATTTTTAAAATATCTTCCTTATTTGTTGTGCTTTCTTCTTTTTTATTTACAAGTTTACAAATATTTTTCGATCCTTCAGTAATTTGTCGGCGCAGAACCTTTAAACTTTTATCAATGGCTTGAATTATGTATTCAGTGTTGTAATTTCTGACATCTTTTCGAATGGATTTTGTGATATCTTTGTTTAACTGTCTTAGTGTTACAAAATTATCTGTGTATTTGTCTTTCAATCTCTTCTTTTGTTTATAAGATCTTTAGTAGCTTGAGTGAGTTTACCCATCTTCTGTTTCCTTTTTCCTTATATTTTATATGAACATTTCGAATCGCACTATTTATTCGCATATTTGTCACCTCTATCTCTAATGCAGTTTCATTTAGTTGTTCTACTTCTTTCTATTCTGAAGTTATGAGATTCTGATAAGCTACTCTATCTTCTATCGATTTACATTTATTAGAATGCCTCTCTGTTATCATTGCTGTCCTTTCTCGTCTAATGTTGATCATTATTTTTGCTCTAACCAACCGATGGTTACTCCCAACAGTCATTTTACTAATTACTGTAACATCTTGGACAATATTTTTTTTATTCGTGATGATGAAATCAATTTCGTTTTTTGTTATGCCATCTGGACTAGCCCACGTTCACTTACGTTGTTGGTTCTTTTTGAAGAATGTGTTCATCACATAGAGCCGATGATGCAACAAAAAATGCAGTAGCACACCTCCTCTATCATTTCGTTTACCATATCCAAATTAACCCATGGCCACTTCTGCGTTATCTTCTTTAAATCCAAGTTTAGCGTTAAAATCGCCCATTAAGATTAGGTGGTGGGTTTTATCTTTTTCTATAGCTCTATTTAAATCTTCATAAAAGTTTTCAATTTCTTCATCGCTATGGCCCGTGGTGGGTGCATATACTTAGATAATTTTAGTAGAGCGTCTCTCGTTCAGTTTTAATATGAGGTACACAACTCTTGAGCTCACACTCTCTATTTTTATAATTTTATCTATGTGTTTCTTGTGCACCAGAAAGCCTACGCCTCCAGCTGCCTTATCGTTTTCTCCAATGGAATGTAGCAGATGTCCTGATTTTAAAACTAATTTATTTTCTCCTTTTCTTCGTATTTCGGAAAGTCCCAATACATCCCATTTTATGCAGTTAAGTTTTTCCTCTAATTCTTACGTTATAAGTGCCAATATGCAATGTTCGTTGTCTATGGTAGCCATGTCTATCCCGGTGATTCTTTGCACCCTCTGCCCTTGGTCCAATCTGATGGCTACCGTCACCAGGGACCGTTGGGCCGCCGGGGACTAAGGGCCTTTTTCTAGTTTGTGTCATGTCATTTACGGGGAAAATTAGCCATTTCACTACCACGCTGGCCAGTGCGGGTTGGTAGCGGGATATATCAGGATGTGGTAAGGATTGGAAAATGGGTAGGAAGATAGGTTGGGGACCTGGCCTCTCCTAAAGGCTTGGACATAGGAGAAAGTCAGTAGCTAGCGTAAGGCAGGGACGCCACTTCCTGTAGCAGCCTGTCCTCTAACGGGGTCGTAGGGGAGTGCTACCCGCTACCCCCTGAAAATTGTTATAAGGATGTTTAAATTTTTATTTTAGAATCGTTTATAAACTTGATTAGAATGTTATATATAGATTTGTCAGAATAAGATAACAGATAGCTGATGTTAACTGGTAGGCTAATATTGAGATCAATTAAACCTAAATGTAGGCTTTGAGTCTGTTCCCTATGATTAGAACAATAAAAAAATAAGTGTTTTAAATCTCCGATATATTTATTATTACAAGGACAGAAAGGAGTTTCATAGATTCCAATCCTATGCAGATGCTCTGGAAAGAGGACATGGTTAAGTTTTATCCGAGTTATTAACGAAGAATGTACTTTATTAAAGTTAAAATTAAAATGGGGAATATTTTTTGGTAAGCAAGGGTGAATAGAAAAGTAATGGTTTCTTGAAGTCTTCTGAACCTCTTTATATTTTGACATCCATCTTTCCCTGCTAATACTCCTGATAATAAAAAAAAGATCTTTAAAGTAGTAAAAATTTGTAATTTCGGATATCTCAGATGTATTTTTTGCCATACTGTCCACTAATACGTTTCCAATTACTCCATTGTGTCCTTTAACCCAGAGTAAAAGGCTTGAAGTTATTCCTTTTATTTTTATCTCCAGTGGTAAGGAAAATATTTTGATCGTTTGTTCCATTGCTATAAAAAAAGAACAAAACGCATCACTTTTTTCAATTGCAGTGCTTTCTGTTTTGTTTTTTCTTGCCTGTAGATAGTCTTGAAGGACTTGTACGACTGGAGAATGAGAGTGTAATGGCATAGCATCATTATTTACTGCAGAATTTTTAGGTTTCTTGCTCGTTACGGTAGTCGCTTTATGAGCAGTGTTATCATCTGTGATTATGTTAAAATCTATAGGTTGGCTGTCTTTTTCTTCATTGTCAACTTTAGCATCAGTAGAGGCGCCATTGCTATTTTCAGGGTCACGTGTCAAATTAGAAAGTTGATTTCTTTTTGCAATATGCCACAATTGTCCACTTGTAGTCCTCCGTTTTCGGTGTGCTTTTCTGAAGCTATCTCGAAGGGATATCCCTTTCTTACTACAGTCATCAACTGCAAGAAAAAGATTGCATACATCCAACACTTTTATAAACTATTATAGTGATATTATACAAGTTTTGTGTATGTAGAAAGGGTATTGCAACAGCACTGATTAATAAAACTAAAGTTCTTTTTTTTGTTTTAGATTTATTGGTCACGTTATCCCATTCACCACATTGTTTATGAAACTTTAGAGTGTATTTGGGAAAACTTACACCCTGTTGTTTTCCTAGATTAGATTAGATTAAGAGAGGTGGCCTTTCGGCCTATTCCACTGTGACCTTTTCAGATCTATTGTGGTCTTCTAGTCCTAGATAACATTCTCTAGCCTGACCCCCTTTATAAAGTCTAGTAGCTTCGAGACTGTACCTTCCATATAGCTATTTGCCGGTGGATTTTCTTCTCCTAATGCAACAAACTGCACATTTGCCAGGTTGTCACACTAACATAAAATGTGCTCTGCTGTTTCTTCTTCGAGGTGACAGAATCTGCACAGGTCATCATCTGATAATCCCATTAGCTTCAAGTGCGTATTCAGCTTGCAGTCCCCTGTTAGAAGACCTACTATGGCTTTGACTGTTTTCCTGTCTTTGCTAATTAGGTCTGCCGTAAATTTTGGCGAATGTTCTGTAATGAACTGTTTCGCCTGTCTTTGTCCTGGTGAATTTCTCCACCATTCTAGAGATTTGTGAGCTACACACTTCTTTGTAGCCGTTCTTGTTACTGACTTTGCAACGCCGCAGAAGAGTTCCTGTCCAATGAATGGCATTGATGAGCCTTGTTTGGCCATTTCATCTGCTTTTTCATTGCCCTTATGACCCTCGTACCTAGGCTACCGTAACCTTGCTACGGTCTCCTAGTTTATTTAGGGCACACACGCAATCCCATACTAGCTTAGAATTGACCTCTACAGAATTGAGTGCCTACAAATGTTACTTATGAATTGTGAGAGCAAAAAAACTTAATGGATTTATAGATAATTTGACCGTCGTATGGTTTGACAATTTAAATGGATTAATTATATCGACAATTTTAATGAAAAGCATATGATACGAATATATTTTATAATATAAAGAGCGATATAAGACAGAATATTTTAACGATACTCTTAATAGCAATTTTACCGATAGATAATTATGTTTTACGGCCGGGAAGTAAAGTTAAAATACATATGATTTTAAATCAATTCACCCTTTCTATTTAGATGTTGAATATTCCTTAATGACGGATGGAAAAAAGTTCAGATAAGTATATCGAATTGAAACGTGACAATACAGGATCTCAAAATGGCTGATGACTTTTTTTATTTTCTTTTTATTTATAACTTGGATATTTACGGCTCACAGTGGCTATAAACCAAACAGGACACTCCAAACAAAAAAAAACCCAAACTAAAACTTCCTATTACTTCTTCATAAAAAAAACTCTTAAATTCCAAAAGCCATGCCACGTGTGGCCCCTACCTTGAACTCAAGTTTCTGCCACCAAAGTTTAAACAGAAGTGCGCTTCGGGTACTCTATTTGAGCCAGCTAAACTATGATTTCAAACTTGGACGCTTGGTGTCGCTGTTTCATACCAACTTAAATTTTAAGATTCAGAAAATCATTAAGAGGATTGAGATTTTAAAATTTATTTAAAAAATGTTTACGGAATGTTATAGTAACGTTCTCGTTACATTCCCCTCTTACTTGGAGAAAAAAAATTTTAATGAAAAAAATTTTTTTTTTTCATATCTAACCACAATCATAGTGTAGGTATGAACCGTCAGTCATAGCAATAGCTCAAACAGGCGTTTAACCGTTGGTTAGCCAAAGTTTCCATCATTGCAGTGGAAGCAAAGGATACAAACCAATCTAAAATTTAAATTTTTAGCCATGGCCCTAGTTTGCCAAATGTAGCTAAACTACACTAACTTAAACTAACTTCATAACAATCTACATCGATTCGCAAGATTACAAGTAACCACAGATTATGAATAATGTAGAAAGAAGGAGAAATCTAAAGATATCCAAATATTACTAAGTGACTTACAAGTCACATCCTATCTATAGTACATAAACTACATTAACGCTTAGCGCCAATGTAACAAAAATGCTTTCATGTAGCCTAAAATGGTCATAAAGACAAATAATCATATATCTCAAAGTAATGTGAAATCGGACACTGATTCCAAAATTGACTATTCGGTGGACAGATTTATAGTAGAATATCCAAAGATAATCATTCAGGCAAAGGTGTGGACCGATTCACAAATCATAAGTGACAATAAAAAATATTCTAAACATATATACTAATTTAAGTATTGAATTGAGCACTAAATCCAAAATTGATCAATCAGTGGACAACAGATTTATAGAATATCATATCCAAGATATAATGAACCAGGCAAATGAGTCACCAATTTCCAACTATTAATCAGACAATCCAAAAAAGTAACCATAAGAAAAATGCCAAATATATATAGACCAATTTACGTGTTGAATTGGGCACTAAATCCAAAATTGATAAACCAGTGGACAACAGATTTATAGAATAGCATATCCAGAGGTATAATCGATCAGGCAAATGGGTAACTAATTCACACTATAATCAAATAATCTAAATAAATTAGGTCAACATATACCCACATCCGGTAATATGTGCCTAAACCATAATATTCATAGAATAAATCATGAATCTAAATCACTATCAAAACAAATTACGTATGCTGATATTCACTAACTATAGCAAGTAGCTACAACAGATTTATAAGAATATCAGACATAAGCGAGCTACGTGGCATTTAGTAAGCCAACAATAACTAGTCAAAATATCCCAAAAGTAAAACTTAAAGAAGTAAGTAACCAATAAACAAAACATCAAGAACAAACAGGCCAATTTCTGTAGTAACTGCAAATTAATGATTCGTTCTAACATTACTAAGAAAGAAAAAGATATGTTCTAGTTTTAAATCCAAAATCAAGAAGTGAATGCCTAAGGAAAGAAGTGAATGTAACTGTAAACGGTCATTTGTTGATTAAAATATAACTTATTAATTTCAGAAAGCAATCTAGCAATGCTAGCCATAGAGGTAGCAATGACAAGAATATCTTAATATAAGTGAGACTAAAACAAGCTAAAGGAAATCTTTTGTAATTGTAATTGAACATAGTCTGGAAAGACTCAAGATTAAGACTAAAATGTTCAAATTAGGATTCAAATTGAAGATGGTTAGCTAATTATGAACGAAATATCTTACTACCCAGTCATCTGCACAACCCGTCATGAAAATGGTGAATTCCGAAACTCATCGAACAACTGAGGCCTCTAATTGAACAACAACTTCGAACCCACGTATTCATTCAAGTATGCATAGGCAGAATAGTCCATATGGCATAAGAGTATATAAAAAAAACCTACAAATTAAGTATATAAATAGTTTCTAGTAACTGCTGTTTAAAATTATCCCATAGAGTACATCAGGATATTAATCAAAATAAAGTATGACTATGACCATTTACCTACGAATATCATGGATTCAAAGAATGTCAAACATGGAAGTAACTAGAAGGATAGGAAATGAGGCGGAAATAATATTAACTATTAAAAGACGAAAACTTGAGTACTTGGGACATGTGATGAGAGGGCAAAAATACGCATTATTACAACTTATTATGCAGGGCAAAATCCGAGGAAAGCGAAATGTGGGAAGACGAAGAATATCCTGGCTTAAGAACTTAAGGGAATGGTTTGAATGCAGTAGTGCAGAACTTTTTAGAGCGGCAGTCAACAGAGTCCGCATAGCCGTGATGATTTCCAACCTTCGATAGAAGATGGAACTTAAAGAAGAAGAAATGACCATTTAAGTGACTAAATCTATACACAAAAAATCATAACATTCCTTCCAACATGGCAAATCAAATAACAAAAGATGATAATCAAATTAACAAACAAAATAGATAATAGTAGTGTTTTATATAGTTCCATACCAGTATAAAGTAAACACAGATAAGTGTACCTAATAATAAGAATGCAAAGGCTCAATAATTTCAACTTATATAACCAAATAATCAGCAAGGAATAAGCTGTACATATACAATATCTGGTAATTAATAATAAAGTTCCAAAAAAATACCATAATCAAAACTGAGCCAAAACAATAATAGTCAAAATGATAGATTAAGTTTCTTAGACAAACCTAAGTTAATCTTCATCCGAGGAAGAGGATGTTATGTCATCTACGGTATTGTCTGGAAGTAAATCCTTTATATGAAATTGACCAATTCGTCTATTTGTCGAATTGTCTTTTAATTCATATACTAAAGGAGATATTACTCGAACGACAGTACAGGGAATATATTTCTGACAAAACTTAGCAGAAATGACATCACCCTTACTTGACCTACAAAATTTCGCTTTAAAACTCGATCGCCAATAAAGAATCGCATGTTTCGTGTCCTCAAATTATACTGACTATGATTTCTAAGGTAAGAAGCTTTCAACTTCTTCCTAATGTCAGCGAAGATTGGAGGTAAATTTTGGAGATCATCCATACGATGAAGTTTCTCCGAAACTTGAGGAACGGTTGCCGAATTCTCCGAAATTAATCCAAAATAATCACCTGATAAAGGAACATGTCTACCAAAATTAACATAAGCTGGAGTACATTGAGTGACTTCATGAACAGAAGTTCGAATGGCCTGAGCGACTGAATGAATATACTGATCCCAAGCTCTATGATCAGTGTAGGTATAAGATCGCAGACCAGTAACAATGCTGCGATTTACACGTTCAGTGTGATTAGCTTGCGAATGATAAGATGCATTATAAAAATCTTTTGGACCTTATATTTATTTAAAAGATCTTTAAAGGCTTTTAAAATGAATTGTGGACCGTTGTCACACGAAACTATTTGCGGAGTACCAAAAAGCAAGAAAACTTGTTTCTCTAAGAATTTCCAAATGGCTGCAGTTGTAGCTTTTCGAAGAGGACAAACTAAAGGGAATTTGGTGATATAATCTACAACAACCAAACAATACGTATTACCTGAATAACTACGTGGATACGGTCCAATAAGATCTAAAGATATCATTTGCCAAGGAAAATTAATGTTCCTAAATGAACCCATTAATCCAGCTTGAGGTAGGTTACTCGGCTTGCATGTTGCACAAACTCTACATCTCGAAATGTATTTCTTAACTGAGTTGCGCAGACCAAGCCAGTAATATAGCTCAGCTATCTTACTATAAGTTTTATAGAAACCAAAGTGACCTGATGTCACATCATCATGAAAGGTTTTCAACACTTCATCCCTATTAGCTGTTGGGACTACTATTTTCCAATCAGACATATTTGATAAAGATTCGACAGGAATGATTACATGTTTATAAAGGATATTATTCTCCACCTTGAAATCAGGATATCTAGTAGGTTCTTGGGTGACATTATGAATCATCTTTCGATACCAATTATCTGGAGATAAAGTGGACAGATCTAAAAGATTGATATCGAATGTACGTGACAACGCGTCTGCAACCACAACACCATTGGCTTTGCGATGAACAATATTGTAATCAAAGACAGAAAGCCTACAAATCCAACGGGAAAAAACGTTGTGACGGATTTTTCATGGAATGTAACCATAATAAAGAACTATGATCTGTGATGATAGTAAACTTACGACCCTCAAGATAGTACCGAAAGGCATCAAGACCATGAATAATTGCAAGAAGTTATCTTTCTGTGGTGGAATAATTTTTCTGTGCTTTATTAGGCTTTTTGCTGGTATAAGCTATTGGGTGTTCCGAACCATCCTTTATCTGAAATTATACACCACCTGAAGCAGTGTTGGAACAATCTGTCATGAGGTAAAAATGCTCTTTAAAATTCGGAGACGTCATGACAGGAGCACTAGTAAGAGCTTCTTTTATACGCCGGAAAGCATCATCGGCTTCTGAAGTCCATGTAATAGTTTGGCCTTTTTTCCTATTTTTAAGGAGATCTGTAAGTGGGGATAACAAAGTAGAGTAAGACGGCACAAACCGACGATAATATCCACACATACCTAATATCCTACGGACTTGGGTAGTAGTCTTAGGTATAGGAAAATCTTTGATAGCTGTAACTTTATCAGGATCAGTCCTTAAACCTTTACTATCGACTACATATCCTAAAAATTTAAGACTAGGACGACAAAACTGACACTTATCTAAATTAATAGTTAAATTAGCCTCTTTGAGACGTAAAAACAACTTATCCAAAATTTCCATATGAAGAGAAAAATCAGGAGTGACAACCAAAATGTCATCCAAATAATAAAAAACAGGGCTCTAACTGAGGACCAATGACTAAGTCCATCAGACGACACATTGTCTGAGGAGCTGAAACAAGACCAAAAGGCATAGTGACAAACTGAAATAATCCTTTCCCACTAACTGCAAAAGCTGTATACTTTTTACTTTCCTCACTTAAAGGAATTTGTAAGAAAGCCTTAGATAGGTCGATAGAAGAAATATACCTAGCATTCTGGAGTTTACTTAGAATGACATCTATTCGGGGAATAGAATAAGCATCCCGATTTGAAGTAATACTATTCAACTTGCGACCATCGAAGCAGACCCTAAAAGATCTATCTCTTTTCTTTGTTAACCACAGCGGACTACAGTAAGAAGACGTGGAAGGTTCAATGATTTTCAACTCTAACATGGAATCGATTTCCTTTTCCAAGTCAACTTGCCATGCCCGAGGAATAGGATACTGATATTGTCGAAAAGGTGTGGTATCTCCCACCTCGATAGTGTGAGATATTAAGGATGTACGACCCAACTTGTCTTTCGACGAAAGAGTTATAAATTTAGAGATCATATTCTCTAATTGCCTTTGTTCGGAACTAGATAAACTAGTAAAATCCTGAATAGCACTAAGTACAGACAGAATAAATTGGGAAATAGAAAAAGAAAAGTTAGAACAATTTAGAGTGCTATTAAAAACATTTAAGAAATCCATACCTAAAATTATAGAATTTTGAACTGAGGGAATAATATAGAATGTAATTTGCTTACATAAATCTGCTACCGTGATTTCAGTTTCAAATTTGCCTGTAATAGCCAGTCTATTATCATTATGTTTCTTCACTAATAATGAATTCAAATCAAAACAAGCATTATCTGATTGGTCAAAAATTTTAAATGGTACCAAACTAAAGTCATTATCTCTACCTACGGAATCAGAGGATGCATTAGGCAAACAAGAAGAATCAGAAATAAAAGAATCCTCCTGACGTGTGGTAGACTCTGGTATACATACTGGTACTACTACACTACTACTATCATGTTTAACACTAAAATTTGGGGAAGATAATCTATGCGAACCAAATGTTTTAGATTGGGAAGTTACTTTTTTGAGTGATCCTGTGTGGTGTGTGTTGTTTTTTTCGTGGAAACCCTTTTTCCTTTGCGACTGGAAGATGGGTTTGAATAGTTGGACGTGGTTGGAACAGTGACTTCGTTTGATGTAACGGTTTGATTCCCTGATGGGGGTGTGGACGGAGAAACGCTCAGGGGACGGACCTCCGATCGTTCGTTTCCCGAACACTTAAAATAATTTCGTTTGAACGTATTTTCCCTACCACAACCGTGGCAGAAAATACGGGTACGAGGGATGCCGCAATCATAAAAAGTATGACCAGACTCACGACAATTCCAGCACACTACAGAAGTTACAACTGAAATATTACGCTCAGGGCCCTTAGGTTGCCAAGAACGGTGTCTAAAAGAATTTTGGTGACCGAGAGAGTCAGAAGAGTGTTTAGAAGTAGTTGGAGGTTGAGAAGACCAAGATAAAGTTTCCTCCAAACGTTTACACTTCTCGGTTATGTCTGCTATACTGTTGATGTCTACTAAAGCTAATTGTTGATGATAAAATGGCAATAGACATTTCAGAATAATCCTAATTTTTGCAGAATCTGTTAAAGGAGTCTCAAGGCGACTACACATACCCAAAATGTTATTGATAAACATCGTAACAGACTCATTTGGCTTCTGTTTACGATTTTTGATTTGGTCTAGAAGGTCATCTTGAAAAGAATATGGTAGAAAATCAGACTTAAGTTTCTGAGCCAAATCAGACCAATTAGAAAAATTATTGCGATTGATTCTAAACCACGTAAAAGCTGCGCCTGTAAACAATTCAGCAGAAGCTGCAAAAAGATCATCTTCACTCACTCCTCTCGATACACGAAGACATTCCACTCGATCTAAAAAGGAAATAACCTGGTCGAAATGACCTTCACCAGAAAATGTAATGCCTCATTTATGAACCTGAACAGGTTTGGGTTGCAGAAATGCATTTGCTGCTTGAACAGAAGAGATTGGAGTTGATGTTGCTATTGGACTCACTCGAGAATCAAGTTCGCCCTCTAGACTTAAGATTCGGACAGAAACAGAGCGTTGGAAGATTTGTTGTGCCTCATCTGAAACAGATAATAAAGGAACACGACCTGAGATGTGAGCTAGCGTGATATTAGCCTGGAATATAGGCTATCTTGGACAGTCCCTCTAAAATCGGCTATCCTTTTCGCCAAATCATCCACAGTCTCTTCAATCTCCTGTTGTTGGACCTCAAAAGGAATATTTGAGGCGGAAATCTGTCGGAAACTCCTGTTTCCTTCTTCCTGCCTTAAACCTCCACGCAATATTTTGCGTTTCAGATCAACATTGGAAGACTCAATTGATGTCCCTAATCCTTAACTCATAATCCAATTCTTTCACTAACAAATGTTCTACCTTGAATGTAGACATTGTGAAAATGAAAAATAAAAAATAGATGAATAGATAGAATAGACAAAGGAAATAATGTACTAACACTCCACAAAATCAATCGAAGAATAATATAAAGTTTACGAAAAAAAAAAAAAAAAAATATATAAATAAATATGAATATGTACCAACACACCACAATATCAATCAAAGAACTAAAGTTATTCAAAAAATAAAATATATGTATAAGCATTTAAAAAAAATTAGGTAAAGTTAAACGAAATATTTAAAGCTTGATCCCTAAAGTAACACAATGATTTCAACAAATATATGGTCAACCAACAATTAAATACAAAGAATACACAGAGATTGGCTAATATATATAAAAATAGCAATGTCTAAATTATTAAATTTTTTATAACACAAAAATAGTAAATAACTAGTCAACTGTACACAATGATATCAAAATAGGTGAGGGTTTAAATGTAAATGTAACTACAGCAATACAAGTATACCTTAAAATAGTAAATCAAATAAAGAAAGAAAAATTAATAAATAAGTTACAAAGAGCAACAAGAAAGAATAAAAAATAGTAAGGAATGTTATACAATGAAAAGAAATAACTATAAGTTACAGTCTTAACTGAAAATAGGCACCACGTTGGGAAACGCCAATGTAACAAAAATGCTTTGTGCTGTGGCACGCCAGCGTAACAAAACGTGTAGGATAATGGAAAGGATAACATATAATTTAAGCTGGCTAGCAGAAGGTGCCGGAGAGTGACTACTTGACACTCAAAGGAGAATTCGGCCAATTTGCATGCCCTACAGAGACCGTAGAATTAGAAAATGAATGACAAGGTTATAAAAAATATCTATAGGTATATAACTAAGATAAATAAAAGTGATTGTAGAAGTTGCTCCAAAATGTGAGTGGGCGCCAGGAAAGTTTTACATAAACTTTCCAAGGTATCTTGTAAAGCTGTTTGATGAAATAAAGAAAGGATATAGGTATGAATTGAAATATTTAGTTTTCACCAAAACTTTAATCCCTAGCCAAATATATACAATCTAAATTTAATATACCCACCACCAATTATGTACAGCCAATCTAGTTATATACAAAAAAAAATAAATGCCCTGGTTATACAACTGATCCTGGATGATCTAAATTTACAAATAATAAAATATGGAAAAAAAATGGTAATAATTGACCTAAAAGGTAATTTATTTGCCTCAGAGATGCAACTCTGTATTCTGGCTTTATTGAATATAACAGTAACAAGTAATAAGGACACTATCTTGACGAGATAAGTGTCCAAATGTTTAAATATATATTGATAATAAAATCTAAAAAAAATAACTCTCTGATTAAATGTGTACACAAGAAACCATAAAAATGAGTTAGAAGGGAGGACTTAAAAACCTCTACCTGTAGTTGACAATTTGTATTTAAATATTATTCAGTAAATTATTAAAAAATGACGACTCTTATTATTAGATGAAATACTAGAAGTTAAATATACAAAAAAATTATACAAAAAATATTATAGGTAAAAAAAATAAATCTAAGAAATAAACTTAAATTAGGTAAAGTTAAACGAAATATTTAAAGCTTGATCCCTAAAGTAACACAATGATTTTAACAAATATATGGTCAACCAACAATTAAATACAAAGAATACACAGAGATTGGCTAATATATATATAAATAGCAATGTCTAAATTATTAAATTTTTTATAACACAAAAATAGTAAATAACTAGTCAACTGTACACAATGATATCAAAATAGGTGAGGGTTTAAATGTAAATGTAACTACAGCAATACAAGTATACCTTAAAATAGTAAATCAAATAAAGAAAGAAAAATTAATAAATAAGTTACAAAGAGCAACAAGAAAGAATAAAAAATAGTAAGGAATGTTATACAATGAAAAGAAAATAACTATAAGTTACAGTCTTAACTGAAAATAGGCACCACGTTGGGAAACGCCAATGTAACAAAAATGCTTTGTGCTGTGGCACGCCAGCGTAACAAAACGTGTAGGATAATGGAAAGGATAACATATAATTTAAGCTGGCTAGCAGAAGGTGCCGGAGAGTGACTACTTGACACTCAAAGGAGAATTCGGCCAATTTGCATGCCCTACAGAGACCGTAGAATTAGAAAATGAATGACAAGGTTATAAAAAATATCTATAGGTATATAACTAAGATAAATAAAAGTGATTGTAGAAGTTGCTCCAAAATGTGAGTGGGCGCCAGGAAAGTTTTACATAAACTTTCCAAGGTATCTTGTAAAGCTGTTTGATGAAATAAAGAAAGGATATAGGTATGAATTGAAATATTTAGTTTTCACCAAAACTTTAATCCCTAGCCAAATATATACAATCTAAATTTAATATACCCACCACCAATTATGTACAGCCAATCTAGTTATATACAAAAAAAAAATAAATGCCCTGGTTATACAACTGATCCTGGATGATCTAAATTTACAAATAATAAAATATGGAAAAAAAATGGTAATAATTGACCTAAAAGGTAATTTATTTGCCTCAGAGATGCAACTCTGTATTCTGGCTTTATTGAATATAACAGTAACAAGTAATAAGGACACTATCTTGACGAGATAAGTGTCCAAATGTTTAAATATATATTGATAATAAAATCTAAAAAAATAACTCTCTGATTAAATGTGTACACAAGAAACCATAAAAATGAGTTAGAAGGGAGGACTTAAAAACCTCTACCTGTAGTTGACAATTTGTATTTAAATATTATTCAGTAAATTATTAAAAAATGACGACTCTTATTATTAGATGAAATACTAGAAGTTAAATATACAAAAAAAATTATACAAAAAATATTATAGGTAAAAAAAATAAATCTAAGAAATAAACTTAATCCAGATTTACTATATTTTAAGGGAGATAATTCCCGCTGGTATTAATAATTATATTATATTAATAATAATAATATCCGAGATAATAATCTGGAGACCTACATAGAGAAATAAAAGGGGAAGGCCAAGAAAGAAATGGATATCCAATATTCATATAGAAATGGAAAATAGAGGTCTTCAAGAAGGAGACTGGGCCGATAAGAAATTATGCCGATTGGAATGTGAGAAGCGACAAAATTAAAGTTGCAAACACTCGCTATATATATATATATATATATATATATATATATATATATATATATATATATATATATATAATATATATATATATATATATATATATATATATATATATATATATAATTCCCGCTGGTTTCATAAAATTTGTTTCGTAATCGGAAGGTCAGATCTGGACCCCTGGAGAGCAGCTAAGGCAAGGAAAAAAAACAGGCCTGGAACCAGGTATAACCAGACTAGGTTTCAACTTAATAGGTACTTCTTATTCAAATTATTCAAAAAAAAACCAAAAGCAAATTCTTCCCCCGACTTCTGTTTGACTCCCAAAGGTAGTCACAGTTACAGAGTAGGAAAAAAAACAAGGTTTATGAACCTTGAAAGGTTTTATAAATGTTACTTATGAATTGTGAGAGCAAAAAAACTTAATGGATTTATAGATAATTTGACCGTCATATGGTTTGACAATTTAAATGGATTAATTATATCGACAATTTTAATGAAAAGCATATGATACGAATATATTTTATAATATAAAGAGCGATATAAGACAGAATATTTTAACGATACTCTTAATAGCAATTTTACCGATAGATAATTATGTTTTACGGCCGGGAAGTAAAGTTAAAATACATATGATTTTAAATCAATTCACCCTTTCTATTTAGATGTTGAATATTTCTTAATGACGGATGGAAAAAAGTTCAGATAAGTATATCGAATTGAAACGTGACAATACAGGATCTCAAAATGGCTGATGACTTTTTTTTATTTTTGTTTTATTTATAACTTGGATACTTACGGCTCACAGTGGCTATAAACCAAACAGAACACTCAAAACAAAAAAAAAACCCAAACTAAAACTTCCTATTACTTCTTCATAAAAAAAACTCTTAAATTCCAAAAGCCATGCCACGTGTGGCCCCTACCTTGGACTCAAGTTTCTGCCACCAAAGTTCAAACAGAAGTGCGCTTCGGGTACTCTATTTGAGCCAGCTAAACTATGATTTCAAACTTGGACGCTTGGTGTCGCTGTTTCATACCAACCTAAATTTTAAGATTCAGAAAATCATTAAGAGGATTGAGATTTTAAAATTTATTTAAAAAATGTTTACGGAATGTTATAGTAACGTTCTCGTTACAAAAGGAACCGTTTGCGATATTGTCACCCCAGTGACTTACAGTCTTCAACACGGTGTCTCACGGCTTGGCGTGGGGATTGTTTATCGACTATCTAGTCTAGATCGGTTGAGTTTAGTTTCAACAGGGCCACCACTTGAAGGGTGCAATCAAAGATTGATTACACACCCCCAATCATTGTTGGGGTACCCAGCGGTCTTGGGATAGTTTAAGGAGGTGCAAAGTCCTAAGACTCTCCGTGCAAAACTTGTCCCCTGGGATTTGTCCTTTTTTCCGCTCAGCTTTACGCCGAATAGAAGAAGAGCGCATCCCCCGGCCCCATTGTTTTACCTAATCCAAGCAAAGAGCACTGGGAAGAGATTTAATGCAATTTTCATGAAATGTGGAATTACCCAAATTGTTACGGAGCATTAGATGGTAAGCATGTGGTCATAGAGAAACCTTCAAGAAGTGGGTCATCCTTTTTTAATTATAAACATCAACATAGTATAGTTCTATTGGCATTAGTGGATGCAACATATCGATTTGTCACGGTTGATGTAGTGGCCTATGGTAGAAACACTGATGGTGGGATATTCAATTCGTCATCTCTTGGAAAAAAAATATTAAAATATAATATTATGAGACCTTACCCTTCAAACGAAATTGTCAATAATGAAGCCCATAAAGTGTACGACTATAGACACTCTCGTCCACAAAGAGTAGTCGAAAATGCGTTTGGATTGATTACCAAAAAGTTTAAATGACATATTCTATTATTTATATGACAAAGCAAATGATGAAACTCTGAAGCATAGAGTTATTTTCAAGTGGTAAGCTAAGGGGATTATTTAAAAGTTGGAGGCAGACCATTTATTAGGACTTCGATTTAAAACTTACCAAAGATAAATTATGTGAGTTAATACAGTTTGTAGAGTCATTAGGTATGTACAATACACATTTTTAACATATTAAAGTATAAAAAATAGCTTTTATTCTGTATTTTTTGTAGGTTTCCAAGTCGTGGCCATGATATATGACAGGGTGTGGAAATAGGTCACTCCATAAGGAGTTAAATATAAATCTTAAAACACATGTTTTAAACATCCTGCAAATAATGAAAACGTTTATGTGTTTGCTGATGTTCCGCACTTGAATTATAAATGATAAAGAAATTAATACGTCAATAATAGAAGAACTTTTGGATGTAAGAAATACGTCAGACTTAAAAATAAGCCGAGGGTTATAATGTCAAAGTCACTGCACGACAGGAGGTGAAAATAGCTACACGTCTTCGTCGTAATAATATTTTTATAATGAATTAATACTCTTTATTGATAATACTTACAAATTATGGTCATTCTAGCTTTTGTTACGAGGAACAAACACGTCTTACGGCTGCTGATGATATAATGTTCTTCGACTATCGTCATGCGCCTTGATTTTACAAGGATCTACAGACCGAGAATTTGGCATCCAAATTCCAATTGCTTCGCGCAATCGTACTTGTAAGTTCGTATAGTCGGCTGGAGTTACAAATTTGCCAAATTTAAATGTATAATCGTTTCTACTCATTCATATTAATATTATAATGTATAATATATTAAAGTTTTTAATATTGGTAATATTATTAAAGCTTTTAATACTATTTTTTAATATTAATAATAATATTAACTAATTAAATATTGCGCCTTGCTTAAAAAAAGTACGAGATAAATAACTCGTTTTTTATATCTTTACGTATGCTAAGCTGGTTTTGCCCATACTGACTTTCTAATTACCTACTAATTTGCATAACAGTCAGATATTGTACCTGGTCATAATGCTGTTTTAATATTAGGATTTTCATTTCGCTTGTTGAAACTTCATCCGATATTAATTTCTTGGAAATTTATATAAGGCTCTGAGAGTACTAAATCGGAATACTTGAGTATTGTTGAAAAAAACTGAAATTGAAGGTACTACACAATCGAAGAGCTCAAAAAAATTAAACATTTCCGGTATTCTTTTTCCAGATCGTATTTTGTTTTCGAGATATATTTAAATTTGGGAATTTTTTATTATTTTTCCACTTTTTTCATGTTCTTTTTTAATTTAATTTCAGTGTATAAAAGCCTTTACAATATTATCCAAATTTTATTTTTGGAAGTTTTAATCTTAAGTGTTCAGAAACAATTTGCTAGGAAATGAAAATTTGTTTTTTTTTCCTTAGTTCACAATTTGCTATAATATTTCTCATTTGATTTAATAAAAAATATTGTAAATTAATTTTTTTGAATAATTATTATAATAACGACTCACATCCGAGTAGCTTAACACAATTAAAGAAAATATAAGGAATAAGCTCACGACTCAGAACTGAGTCTTTTCTTCTTTTCGCATAAAATATTACAAATTTATTTAAAATACCCTTTATTTAATATATACTTTATTTATTCATCACAATTTAAAAAAAATACTAGTCAGCACAGCGGTTGATTTCCATGAAAATACGCTAAGCAGTGATAATGATTGCATGTACCTAAGTTAATATTTTTGTCTTTTGGTTGGTGTTATATTGAAAATTTCCCATCTCAAGGCAAATGACGTAAGACACGAAAAGGATAAAATTAATTCTATTTTTTTATGGAGAGTTTTTTAAAATGGTAATTATAAAATAATTTGTTATTAATACAAGTAATTTTTTTTATTATTTACTGAGCGTTTAGAATGTCCACTAAGCAATTTTATAAACTATTTGGAAAATAGTATTTCAAACAAGATTCTGTTTTTTTATTTTCTCTCAAAAAATAAAACAAAACTAGTTTAAAACATATATATTGACATATAAAAAAATAATTTATTTTTGCATTAAAACTTTTGCAGCTAGTATATTGGCTTCTTCTGAGGAGGGCTTCTGCAGTTTTGAAGTTTTCTCCTTTTTACATTTTTTTGTTGGGAAAAATTTTCTTTTGTGTATAATTTTTTTATTGGAAGGTGTTCTAGATGTGGATGGAAAGCACAAATTGGTCTGTTTTTGACTTCTCATAGCATCTATGGTGGGTTTTATCGGGATAACGATTTTTTGTATAGCCTTCAATTCTTCGAGGGAAACTAAATTATTTATTTGCTCCTTAAGTTGGAAAATTAATTTTTCCTTTGCTTCTTTTAAAAGACTTTCTTCTACTCTACTTGATTTGCTAACCGCATCAATCAAAGCCCTTTTCTCGTCATCGCATTCAATAACCAGGTTGTCATCATCATCTAAATAAAAGTAATAATATATCAGATAAGTAATTTATTTCAAAGTAATTACTATTTAAATGGAAACAAGCCACAATTAAAGGTAAAAATACGTTTCTTGACGTTTCAATTTCCACTTCGGAAATCGTTCTCAAAATACAAACATTAGTAAATTTAGTAATGTTTGTATTTTGAGAACGATTTCCGAAGTGGAAATTGAAACGTCAATAAACTTTTTTTTACTTTTAATTGTGGCTTGTTCCTATTTAAATAGTAATTATTTTAAAATTCCACAAGAAAATACCTTCAGAACAATAGTAATTTATTTTGTCTATAAATAAGTTTTACACAACCTGAAAAAAAACAAAGTTAAATAAAAGTTATATATAGAAGTGTCTAGTATTACTGCCATCCATTATATTTATCAATATATGTCGATCTAATAACATAATAACCAAAGGACAAGATCTAAAAGTTTTTCATATAGACCACGCCACCCAAGCTAGGAAAATTACCTATATTAAAGGGTACATACTTATTGTATTGAAAACTTCAAATAACAGCAGTACCTATACCAAATTAAAAAAAAATAATTTTAGAAGAATGCATTTTTTAGACTTAAACAACAGTGTGTTTATGTCATTATACTTATTAAAAATTGGTGAATTTCCAAAAAATGTTTCAATAAAATTAATCTGTAATTTTAGCTGTTTAGAAACCATTGAATAACCATGTATATTATTTATAAAGATACATTATTTTCATATACTAAGGTATAAAAAACTTTACCTGCTAATAAATTTGTATTTGGAATGGTATTCTCTTTATTCAAATCCATTTGAGTGTACTTGCAAACTAAATGAATATGTTTACACATGTTCCATTTTATACATGAATCCAAGCATGTACAAGTATAACAGTGTATACAAACTTTGCAATCTTCACACACTAATTTACATGGACAATTTTCTTTTACCTTCTCAATGGTATACATTTCAGTGCTTGAAGTAGAGGGCACTAACCAACCATTATCGGATTTAACTACTTTATCCAGATCAAGAGACTGACTTGTAGCGTGCCTTTGTCTTAATTCATTAATTTTGGTAGAGACTTTACCTTTGTGAATCACAATAAGTCTCTCAAATAATTTGTCTTTAACAAATTTCATAATAGCACCTATTGCCTTATCTAATCTCTTGACAAATTTTCCATGTAAATCAATATGTTTTATTGTTCTGTGCATCCTTTCAATGTGCATATTGGTATTTAGGCCACAATGCAACCTAAAACAATATGCCCAGTGCTCAGCTTTACATGCATAATATTGCTCGAAATAAATTGCAAATTGCAGGGTATCTGAATCTTCCTTCAAATATTCCAGAAAATTCAATAATAATTTATTAAAAGCAGATGAATCTGTTTCTTGCAATAATGTCCTGAGCATATGATACACCTGAACCTAAAAAATGTACAATGAATTTAAAAATATAACATTTATATTATAGTTCTTATAATTTACTATCAAATAAAATTACTTTATTATACTAAAAGCTTCAACATTATATGTAAAAATATTTACTTACTTTTTTTTCCTTATTGAGCACTTTTTCTAAGTTTTTTCTCCATGCTTTATCAACATGCCAGGTGCAATACAATCTAAAAATATGTAAATGTATAACTTATTAAACAGTTACCTTTTTGTAATGTTACCTAAATTCAGCTGGCTGCATAACCTGCACCCACGATTTGTAATAAAAATCTGCCATATCGGACATAAATACTTTTGGTTTAATAGCCTTGTCAACTCGTTCTTTAATGCATTGAAAAAAAATATTCATACCAATGGAATCACTGCGATTTGTTATCAAAAAAGCTGATGGGTAGCCCTCTCGCAAATCATCCATTACCAGGATGGTATGTAATTCAAACCCATAGGCATTTAAACCATGGGTCCCATCAATACAAATGCAATCCTCCCCAAATCGTAGCAATAGGTCTTTCTGTCCATCTGTCATTATAATCAAGAAAAAATCTTCATATTTTAGTTCAGGATTTTCTTTTCGTATAGTTTCTTGTGGTTTATATAAAAGTACACATTCTGAACTTTTCATTTCACCAACCCATGCATCAACACTTACTGCATCATTTTCATGGCGTACTGATGAATTGCATAAATTGAAACACTTCTCAATATTATACAGATCTTTTTTTGTTAAGAGATGCAGTCGTTCCAAATGAGAGTTAGACACAGAATCTCTTATTTCATCCAAAATAATTTGAAACGGAATTTTTGCAGCTATCTTTGCTGCAACATTTTGTTTTTCTGCTTGGTTTAGAAATAGATGGCCTAAATCTTGCTCTTGTTTGTGCCCCACATGAGTTGGACAAAAGTTGACAATATATTTTTTATTGTCTATTAATTTAACATTAATTCTTGCAGGACAATAAGCATTAATTTTATTTGAGCCTTGAGTTTTAAGTTTTCTGATATTCTGCCCCTTCTTTTTATATATACCTAAAAAAATTAAAATAAATGTCAAATAACCAGAATAATTTTTTTTAATTAAAAATTAAAAACAAAAAAATGGAACTCACCTGACCTATGACAATTATAGTTTGTTGTGGTACAGTTACCGATTTTTTTTGAACCATACATTTTTACAAATGATGAGAATGTTTCTTCTTCAACCTTGCATTTCCAAGATTCAAAATCTTCGGAAGTATCAAATACTATTTAATTATTTTCAATGTTAATGAAATGGTCACTCCTGTAGTGTGAAATTACATTTTCTCGACTACAATTGGTATTTTCACACAACGCACACTTTAATTTTGTTAAGGCATTACTATGAGTTTTTTTATGAGAAACCAATGTTTTTAAATTATGAAAACTTTTAGAGCAGCAGGAACATACATAAGTTTGTTTGGTAACAGGTGCTATTTCGTCTAATTTATCTGAAAAAGAAAAAACATGTATGTAATTATTGTGTTTGGCTATGATTGGCTTAGTGTAATGTTATTGGTTATACGGTATACCTACCTGAATGCTGCCTTTTCACATGAAGTCTAAGATTGCCCAGATTTGCAAACTTTTTATTACATTCTAAGCAAGGTACAGTAGATTTAGTTTGTTTAAACGTCCTTTGGTACTAGTATATGTACCATATCTAAAAAATTTATTGTATGAGGATAATATATTAAATTAGAGGATAAATTAGAGAATAAAATGATATATTACCTGGATGTTTTCTTTTCACATGTGCCGTTAAGTTTGAAGAATTCGAAAAGTTTATATAACACTTAGTACAACGATTCATTTTCTGCTTACACAAAAAACACAAGAGTTTAAATTATAAATACAAAACTATCCACAGTCAAAAGAAACCAACAGAACACACACAAATACAAAACTAAATTTATAATATTTCACAAGTCAAAAACCACACTTAAAAGTATTCACACCACCGCCACAGAATATTAGTTATACGCAAATATTCAAATTCAAACAGAACAACCAAACATCCGACACAGTGTCTCAAGTACGATTGCGCGAAGCCGTGGATTTTATACCAAACTCTCCCAAAATGTAATTAATATAGGATGGAGTTTCAAAAAGCGAAATGAAAATCCTAATATTAAACAGCATTATGCCCAGGTACAATATCTGACTGTTATGCAAATTAGTAGGTAATTAGAAAGTCAGTATGGGCAAAACCAGCTTATTCAAATTATAGGTACCTACCTATAGTCTTGTATTGAAGGATTTTAATTTATTACCCTTAGCATTCGTAAACATTTCCAAGAAATTAATATCAGGTTCAGTTTTCAATGAAACAAAAATCTTTAAGAGAATTATCACTATGTAACATACCTGCCTAATATGCTAATTCGTAATAAGAAAGTCAAATCGCCAAAACCAGCTTATTCAAATTATAGCTAAAGCCTTTTGTTAAAGGATTTCAATTTATTATCCCTAACATTTGTGGAAGTTTTTAAGATAGTTATATTTTCAAATTCGAAATTGTTATTGGGACATCAACTAACAATTAAAAGGTCTTTAGAAAATAAAATTTTTATTTAAACTAATATACTGAATGCAATCTATCTGTTGGTTGAATGGTATTTCCGAAAACAATATCCTATGCATAGTCCAGGCTTTTTTGTCACAATCAGCACACTCGTAAATTGTGTTTTTTAAGATTTAATCCATACAACATAATTCTACATCGTTTCCTGTCGCGTACTGGTTATATTTCAATATTGTTAGTGGTCTGACAACATTCCATCCTCTCTTGGTCGTATGTTGTATGTTCAGTCCAAGTATTGACAAATTAAGAATTTTTTTCCTTTTTCCCTCCTCGTAGATTCGCCACTGACTATCCAACACTTAGGTACTCTTCATACAATTTGTATTATCTTATCAAAAAACCAAGCATTTGCAAGAAAATTGCACTTTCATAATAATATAAAAAAAACGAGTTATTTATCTTGTACTTTTTTTAAGCAAGGCGCAATATTTAATTACTTAATATTATTATTAATATTAAAAAATAATACTAAAAGCTTTAATAATATTACCAATATTAAAAACTTTAATATATTATACATTATAATATTAATATGAATGAGTAGAAACAATTATACATTTAAATTTGGCAAATTGTAACTCCAGTCGACTTAGTTCACGAACTTACAAGTACGATTGCGCGAAGCAATTGGAATTTGGATGCCAAATTCTCGGTCTGTAGATCCTTGTCTTGATTTTCCTCTTAGCGGCGAACGTTATGAGCGCATATGTGGGGTATGGATATCTGCACACATAAAGCATTTATTAATATAAAATTACAACTATCTTATTAATCACCCACCAACACATACCATACCTAACAATTTTCCACCCCCTTATTTTCTGTTTTTCTATTCATCATACTACTTCCTCTTATACCATCTTATCCCATGACAGTTTTTTACCCATTCCATGACACATACCATACCTAAAAATTTCCCACCCCCTCATTTTCTGTCTTTCTATTCATCATACTACTTCCTTTTATACCATCTTATCCCATGACAGTTTCTTTCTTTTTGTCATCCTTCTGCCAGTTTTTTTGTGACTCTTCTTCCAACTTCTTCACATCTTCTCTCCTCATGTCTCTTACTTCTTACTTGTCTTTTTACCTTTTTTCAATATTATTCTTCATTATTAACTTCAATCATTAACTTTAAACTTAAACTCCATCACTACAATCAAACTCCATCTGTTATCATCACACATTCCTTCGACACTTTCAGTCTGTGGACCCCACCACCACTTATAATACATATTTCACTTAATCAACTCAGATATGCAGTCAATCTAATCTTCTCACAGCTAACTCAACATATAGTCTCTATTATTTCATTTTTTCTCTGATATCATATTCACACATATCAAACATTTTACATTTCCTCTTCCCTATATTAATTTTCATTCACTCATTCTCAGCTTCATATATATTCATTTAGCATACTTCACAATAAAGGGATTTCCATATTAACACTATCAAAACTACAATACAATAATAGTTAGAATATCATATTCTGTTACCATATCTCATATAACTTTCCATAGACTAATTGAAAGTTAGTCTTGAACTAAGACTTTTGAACTAAGACTTGAACTAAGACTTTTACTAATTAAAAAAAATTTTCAACTCCCAGAAATGTACACAGGTCTTTTACCGTTGCTAGGTAACCACCATTACCCAATCAAAAATAATTTTCACTTCCATTTCATGGGATTTTAACTTAATCTTTTAGTTTATATTAATTTTTAACATATTTATTTTACACTTTTATGTGTATAGTACCACATCACTTCCTTTCATTTTCTACCTTTATCATTTTCTCACCACTTATGATGTCATAAATTCAACCTTAAACATTAATCCCATTAAATTAATAGTTCATTCCTTTTTTAAATAATAGAGATTTACTGATTTAGACTATAAATTTTATCATTAAAACAAATTTAATTTTAACTACAGGTTCATTAATAAGATATTACTACAATTAAATAAATTTAAATAGAATCTTATGTGTACCTTGGCACCAACGTAAATGCAAAATGGGAACAGACCATAGAAATTAAGGCGAGAATAGAACGAGCTAGAGCAGCATTAGCAATATGAAAAAGCTCCTCATAAGCAAGGATTTGTCTCTTCCCCTAAAACTACGTATAGTTAAATGCTACATTTTTCCGATCTTGCTGTATGGCGTAGAGGCCTGGACGCTGACGGAGACGCTAACGAGAAAACTAGAAGCATTCGAAATGTGGGTGTACCGACGCATTCTTCGTATATCCTGGACCGAACATGTCACCAACATAGAGGTACTCCAAAGAATCGGAAAGGAGAAAGAAATCGTGAATACAATTAAACAAAGAAAGCTTGAATATCTAGGCCACATATTGAGACACGATAAGTACCGTCTGCTACAATTGATTGTCCAGGGAAAAATAGACAGTAAGCGAGGGCCAGGCAGGAGAAGACACTCGTGGCTCCAAAATCTGCGGAAGTGGTTCGGGCTCACATCGGTCGAAACTATTCAGAAGCGCCGCAAACAAGATCAAAATTGCCATGTTAATAGCCAACGTTCGCAACGGACAGGGCACTTGAAGAAGAAGAAGTCCTTGAGGGAATATTCTTAAGAGAATAGCCTCAAGTGAAGTGACGGAATCTAAAAGAATTATCAGATTTAATTACTATTTGATTTAATACGTGTAGCAGCATAGATTGACTGCACCAAAACAAAACATTACATTATGTCAACATATCAGAATTTCCGAAGTTCATTTCGTAGACATGACAGGCTTGCGCCATGAAATGAACATGCGCAGAATACAGAAGGCTGTACCACATTTGTAGAACCTTTTATATTCCACCAAAAAAAGTTAAAGAAAAAAGGGAACCAAAAAACTTACTGATAAGATATGGAATAGATCGGAATTTAAGTTTGACTATATAAAAAATGACCTTATGTTCTTTGTAAGTAAATCAAGGAAATTTTATATTTAAATCATTTCGGAACTCAAAAATAAATCTCTAAAGGAATACTAAACTGCAATGATAAATTTGATTATATGATAAAGAGATAATACGTATGAAATTATTTACTTACATGGAGCCGCAGCACGCCAAAAAATCTTCCTTTATGTGGAACTCTTATAAATGAATATTGGTTTTTAAAATTTACTTATTATTATGATTGAGATATGATTATTAAATTAGATATTATTTTATTCGTCCCAGATTATTTCACTGCTCCAATTCCGTCACTTTGAAGGTGAACAAATTTTACCGGTTGGCGTGTCTGAGCTGAGTTCTGACCAAAACTGATCGTTCTCGTACAGACTCGACCAATCTTCCTTTTTAAGCGACTACTGCGCGTGTGGGGAAAAATGTCCACTTAAAAATCGATCGCTGGCGGAACACAAAAATTTTCGTGAGGGGTTAATCAGTAGCGTAAACGTTAGGAACTTTTTTTTTGTGGCAGAACGATCTAACGCTGGGTCGACAATGAACGTTGATACGTTAAAATTGAACATTTTCCTCACCAGTCAACCATTTGCTCAGGAATTGGAACAAAATCAAGGACGAAATAAAAATATGGAACGAAGGATATGAGACCAAGTCATACATTTTTTTTTTCTTTTAATGCGATAATGTATGTTAATTTAGTAAAACCCAAAGATTAAAACAAATATACATTTTAAGTTTAATTTTATAACCTTACAGATCAAGTTAACTTTTAACACTACTTATCTACATTCTCAAGTATTTGTAAACACAACCATTCGTTAAAACTACATTATAGGTATGTATTAACAACCCCTAACACAATATCTCCAAGAACCATTCATGACAACGAAATTCAAACAAAGTCCTATGAACTTTACCCAACGTTGACACTAGAGCGACCCGATTCTATTCGTCACCATAGAGTTCAATGAGGGCCTAATTACTCAGGACTAGTTTAAACTACAAACCTAAACATATATATGGTTCGGGATATCAACAACATATTGAAAATTCAAGGTAAAAGATAATTCAATACACCTACTTGCTCTAGCAGCGGTAGGAAAACACACAATCGGTAAAGGTTGCTAGTGCCTTAGATACTAGCAAGCCACTATACTCATGGTATAGGGTATGCTAAAAAAAGGTAAGTAAGATAACTGCAATCCCAACTTATAGTAAAGGATATGCACATGCACAAAAGGTAAAATATAATTGCACGTCCAGATCTACTCATGGTAGAGGATATGCACAAAACTCACTTCTACCAGCTATACACTTGGTAGAAGGAAAGATAAAAGAGATCCTAACTGTAATACCCAAACTGTACTATAGACGTGGTCCAATTCTTTACTCACGACAAGAACAGTAAAGGACAGATTTTTAGGACTCCATAATCAAGATAAAGATAAGATATATATTCAGAAGATATAGATAAGAAATAAATTATATAAAGGTATGAGATAAACCAATTAAGGTAAAGTACGAGATAAACTCAATTAAGGTAAAGATAAAGATACACTCAAGGTAAAGGTACGAGATAAACTCAATTAAGGTACGAGATAAACTCCATTACAGGTATGAGATAAACTTCATAAAGGTAAAGATAAACTCAATTAAGATACAGATAAAGATAACTCACATCTACCAATCCGTATGAATGGTAGGGACACAGGTGCAAACTCAAGATACTAAGATATGTTAAACTCAAAATTTTTGAGAAGATTATAACATAGGAGATAACAAACTAAGTTAAACAGACTTACTTACTGCTGAATATCAAAACGATCCAATTCTAAATGACACATTCTAATTTCAACCTAAGAGACACTCAAGGAACAACTAATATGTATTGATATATTTCTGAGCCAAGTAAGGGCACACATCCAGGGTGATCAATCCTAAACCCACGCTAAAACACCGACACAGTAAGTGAATATGAATGCATAAGCTTTATGGTCCGGATCCACAAAACCATACAACACTATTAAAGAAAATCTTTGGAATGTTTTCCGAATTTTCCCTGTAAATATCTATTCAACTCAGAACTCAAGATGGGGAAATTCCCATATATCCATCCTGTACTCCTATGATATGCAGTTGGACTTTTGAGAGAAAACAAACAACAAAATTAGTAAGTCCATAAACCAAGATAATAACCAACAATAAGGTAAGATAAAAAAAATAGAAGGCAAAATAGCACAACATCTTATGGTTTTTACCAGGTAAACAAAATAGATAAACAGATCTTAAAAACCAAACTGGTACAGAAGTGATTAGGGGCAAGTTAATCTTCATCTGAAGATGAAGAATCCAAATTATCTGACAAGTTATGTGCTACTGTCATCCTCCAGTAAGTCTTTGACATGAAACCTTCCTAGTTTCCTGCCAGTGAAAGTTTCCTTTAACTCATAAATTAAAGGAGAAATGACCTTAATAACTGTACAAGGTATGTACTTCTGACATAACTTAGCAGATTGGAAGTTCAATTTATCAGACTTGACAAAGTTCCTCTTTAAAACAGAATCTCCAACTCTGAAAGATAAGGCTCGCTTTCTCAGGTCATACTGGCATTTATTTCTAGCATAAGATGCTTTCAACCGTTTGCGAACATCCACATAAATATCAGGAAGATGCTGAATATCTTCTAAACGGTGTAATTTATCTGATATAGTGGGAAAGTTATTAGCATTCTCTGAAATCTTACCAAAATAATCACCAGAAAGAGGGACATGACGACCAAACATTAAATAAGATGGAGGACACTTGGTTATTTCGTTAGAAGAGGTCCTGATCGCTTGTGCTATAGAGTGGATATGAGAATCCCAAGCTCTCTGATCAGGAAAAGAATATGACCTTAAAGCAGTCACAATTGATTTATTTACTCTTTCGGTATGATTGACTTGTGGATGATAGTTCGCATTGTACCAGATCTTTTGTACATTGTATTTAGCCATGAGATCGCGAAAAGCCTTAGCTGTGAACTGGGGTCCATTATCACATGAAACGAATAGCGAATAGCTGATACCTTATCAGGATCAGTACGAAGACCCTGAGAATCTACAACATATCCTAAAAACTTAATAGACTCACGAGAAAAGCTACTTTTATCTAAGTTAATAGTCAAATTTGCGTCTTTTAAACGCTGAAACAACTGCTGCAATACAGAGATATGAGTTTCGAAATCGGGAGTAATGACAAAAATGTCATCAAGATAGTATTGACAAAAAGGATCTAAAGCAGGGCCAATTACCAAATCCATCAACCGACACATAGTTTGCGGAGCAGACACAAGACCAAAAGGCATTGCAGTGAACTGATACAATCCTTTTCCATTGACCGCAAAGGCAGTGAGCTTTTTACTTTCTTCGCTGAGAGGAATCTGTAAAAATGCTTTCTTCAAGTCAATAGATGAAATGAATTTAGCATTTTGTAACTTACTCAGGATGATATCTATACGAGGTATAGGATACGCGTCTCTGTTCATAGTTATACTGTTAACTTTACGTCCGTCAAAACAGACACGAAAAGTACCGTCTTTCTTTTTTGTCAACCACAAAGGGCTACAAAAAGAAGAAGTACTGGGCTCAATAATACCTAACTTTAACATTTCATCTACCTCCTTTACTAGGCTTTCATGCCAGGCTTGAGGCAAGGGATATTGGTATTGTCTGAAGGGCTTGGAACTTATTTTTCGACGAGATAGAAGAGAATGATTTGATAACACTATTTAACTGCTCTAATTCACGAGCATTAAGTCTACTCATATTTTTTAACAGCATTGACACAAGAGATATTAAACGAAGAAACAGATAAGAAAAATTCAGGAAAATTGAACTCACTATTAAAAGTTTTCAGAAAATCCATTCCTAGAATAACTGAATTTTTAACTGAAGGGATAACAAAGAATGTAATCATTCTTTTACAAAAACTAACAGAAATCTCAGTAATGAATTGACCTAAGATTGGTTGAACTTGACCATCAGCTGTAGTCACTTGCAAACTTTGATCTATTCCTATATTTACATTTGAATTCTGGAGAAATTCCAGACCTAGAGAACCTAAAATAGAGATATTGGACCCTGTGTCCAGTAAAGCTAAACAAGAATGTCCTAAGATAGAGATTTCAAGATATGGACGATTATCCTTGTTTTTTCGAACCAACAATAAGTTTATATCTAAATCAACAAACGAAGACAAGGGATTACATGAAGAAACTACAGAAGAATTACGGTGGTCGTGCTCAACTAACGTTGTCCTCTCTTCGATTGGTATTTGCCGTTCTGTGGTCTTTTGTCTTTCGGTGGAGGGTGAGATGTTTGGCTTGTGGAAGCTTGGGCATCCAGACTCGAGAAACTGGTTTCTTGGTTTTGAGGAGTTTGGACAGTGTTTGTATTCCCTGTATTTTGACGAGGAGTAGGAGCCAGGGCCAACAATTTCCCGAACAGAATTGGTATTCAAATTTGCGTACACCTTGACGTCCACATCGATAACAAAACCGAATTCTAGGTTCAGAACATTCATAATAACCATGTCCTGACTGACGACAATTCCAACAGGTAAGCTTCGAATTAAAAGAAGAGACATTATCAGACCGAGAATAATTTGGTCTACCCGAATAGGACGAATCAGGATTTCTAAAATTCTGCCGAATAGGAGCTCTAGACACGCTGTCAGAAGACCATGACAAAACTTCTTCCAGCTTCTTACATTTTTCAGTAAGATCAGCAATCGAGGGAATATCTGTAAGTGCCAGACTAGAATGGTACGATGGCAACAAGTTTTTCTTAAAAATCCTGACAATATGAGGTTCAGATAGAGGAGTCTCCAGACGTTTACACAGACTAACAATCTCGTTAATAAATATAGTTACCTTCTTCTGCGGAGCTTGTTTTCGAGACTTAATTTCATCAAGAAGATTGTCCTCATAGTTATAAGGAAGAAAATCTGATCTGAGTTTGGCAACTAACTCTTGCCAAGAAGCAAAACTCCCTCGGTTATTGAGGTACCAAGTAAAAGCTGAATCTTTAAATAAATCGGCAGCAGAAGAGTAACACTCTTCCTCACTGTTACCACGTGCTATGCGCAGACATTCTACCTTCTCCAAGAAACTAACTACATTTTCATTTGATTGTCCTGAAAAATGCACACCCCATTTATGAATAGGAGCAGACTTAACAAAAGGAAACGAGTTGACTGGAACACTAGCATTATGAGGAGTTGACTGTGCCTGGGGAATCACTTTACAATCAAGTTCACCTTCCAGAATCAAAACCCTGAAATTAAAAGACCTCTTCACTTCCTCCTCTTCCTCTGTTGTAGCTTCTAACAGATGGATTCTAGCTGCAACATGACCTAACCGAGAAGTATAACGAGCATAGGCAGTATCACTAGAAGAACCAACAAAAGAATTAATTTTGACCACCAGATCTGCAAGAGTAACCTCTATTTCAGCAATCTCATCCTTAAAATTAAGATGGGAATCTGACAGAACAGCGAAACTCCGATTGGATGAAGTTTGCTTCAATGCACCACGCAACACTACCCTTTTCTTTTCCACCGTTGTCAAAGATGGATCATTTAAGTGACGGACTCCCAACTCATACTCTAATTCAGGAGCTAACAGATGCTCTACCTTGAAAGCAGACATATTACACAACTGAGAAATATACAAGAGAATGAGTAAAAGTAGGTAAAGTTTAACTTACTCGACTCCAAATTAATATTCTGAAGGGATACCTATATCAGTAATGTTTAATTGTTTTGGTCCAGTTATGAAATCCAATGAAATATACTGCTACAACACCCCAAGGAACCTAAAATTTCAAAAAAAACTGTTATTTCAAGGTAGTGACTCAACTTCTTGACTACTCCGGACTTGTAAAATATGTAAAATAGTTAACTTTAGTTATTTAAATTTTTAATTAATTTATTATTAATCTAAAATTGTTATTTAATCAATCAAAACAAAGCAATTTATTCAGTCTACACAGTATATGGCAAAACAAGTCAATTTAAGATATAGATATAAGGTAATGTCCAAAAAAACTTGAAGTATAAAACTAAACGGTAAAATAAAAATCTAAAAGCACAACCAGTGAAAACCACAACAACCCAAGATCAAAACCAAAAGTTTAAGGGATTATATATATTTTTTTTTTTAAAGGCAGAAGTGGAAAAGAAGCCACACGTTGGGTCTAGCCAATTGAAACCTCAATACTCCGGGAGTATTGGATTTTAGGAAGTGTAGAACTTCCAAATTTCAGAAGAACTGGAAGAGAGGTGATGAAAATACTAAAAATATGGCTAAGCTCAGAGGAACAAAGTTAAATGGCCAAAGAGACACTAAATCTCAAGTGAGTGTTCGGGCTAGCTTCAATGCACTGGATTGTGGCTTTAAAGGTATAAACAGATAGCAAGGATACTGAGCTAATGAGACAAGAAACGAAATGAGACCTGGTAATATCAAATGTGATACAACTAAAGAAGGTCACTGGGAATAAATTTATAGAAAGAGAACAATAAGAAGAGAAAAAGAAGGGCGCCAACTCAACGATGGTTGAGATTTTGAAGTAACAAAGGACAGGAAACAAATGATACTAGAGATAATAACCTGAAATACAAAATAATAAATACCAATCTTGTCTTGCTATATTGTATACTGGTTAGTAGAACTGAAATAAAACTCAAAATAGTAACAATAAATATATTTATAAAAATGTGTATATAGATATATATGTATGAACAATTTACATATAATGCAAAAACTAAATAACAGTGGTAGTGGGTGTGTAAAGATACGATAGGACCTAATATCCCCTCAACAAGCGAATAGTCACTACCACTGGCCAAATAAAGGGTGAAATATTAGTAAAAACCTAGAATAGTCCGTATGGTAGCCAAAGTCTTAACACAAAAAGGTAGTAATTTAAATTTAACTAGTTCAACTAAAATGATATACAAATTACAATATTGTAAAGATATCAAACTTGCTAAATCTGTTACAATTCTATTACTTAAGTAAATATATTACATTCAAAAGTGAATCTTCCATACTTCTTATAAAAAAAAACAAATCAACAAGGGAGTTTGGTCAGACTCTGTATATCCTATTTAAAAACCTAATAAAAACATGTAATGTATTTTCCCTCCCCAATCAATATCTTAGAATTTGATTATCAAAATGTAGTCACTTGATCATATGCATATGAAAAGTTAACAAAATAGATAGTAACAAAAAAAATTACACAGTCAAACAACTTATCTTTACAGCCCCATAAGTCCATAGGAAAATTCCTCTTGGCACGGTTACATCAGTTTGTGGCTGTAAGGACAAACCCAGGGGAGTCTAATTTAGTCAAACCAGGCACTGGTCTATCTGCTCCGAGAAATCGGTAACTCCATAACCAAGTTGTTAACTATTCAATAAATTCTGTTACTAGTCCTTGAGGGAATATTCTTAAGAGAATATCCTCAAGTGAAGTGACGGAATCTAAAAGAATTATCAGATTTAATTACTATTTGATTTAATACGTGTAGCAGCATAGATTGACTGCACCAAAACAAAACATTACATTATGTCAACATGTCAGAATTTCCGAAGTTCATTTCGTAGACATGACAGGCTTGCGCCATGAAATGGACATGCGCAGAATACAGAAGGCTGTACCACATTTGTAGAACCTTTTATATTCCACCAAAAAAAGTTAGAGAAAAAGGGAACCAAAAAACTTACTGATAAGATATGGAATAGATCGGAATTTAAGTTTGACTATATAAAAAATGACCTTATGTTCTTTGTAAGTAAATCAAGGAAATTTTATATTTAAATCATTTCGGAACTCAAAAATAAATCTCTAAAGAAATACTAAACTGCAATGATAAATTTGATTATATGATAAAGAGATAATACGTATGAAATTATTTACTTACATGGAGCCGCAGCACGCCAAAAAATCTTTCTTTTATGTGGAACTCTTATATATGAATATTGGTTTTTAAAATTTACTTATTATTATGATTGAGATATGATTATTAAATTAGATATTATTTTATTCGTCCCAGATTATTTCACTGCTCCAATTCCGTCACTTTGAAGGTGAAAAAATTTCACCGGTTGGCGTGTCTGCGCTGAGTTCTGACCAAAACTGATCGTTCTCGTACAGACTCGACCAATCTTCCTTTTTACGCGACTACTGCGCGTGTGGGGAAAAATGTCCATTTAAAAATCAATCGCTGGCGGAACACAAAAATTTTCGTGACGGGTTAATCAGTAGCGTAAACGCTACATACTTAAGTATTAAGTATTAAGTATTTGGTTGGGTTTTCAATAGATAGCTTCGTTAATATAGGTATTATCCGATTTGTTCTTTCAACTTGACCGTTTTCTCTTAGTACTCCTGCAATAATGATAAGATATTGAATATTTTCTTCCTGACAATATAATTTTAATTCGTTAGATGTAAATCTCGATTGAATGGCTTATGGATGGCCGATGGAATAAAGAAATCGGGAATTGGCGCGGAAATATGAAGCCAAAAGACGATGAGAGACGATGACCGTAAATACGATACGCGACGATATTAAAAGAAATGCGTCAATTATAACCAAAATATCTTTATAATTTTGATTTGTTGATAAAAGGGGTCCTAAGTGATTAACATGGTAAGTTACAAGTGGTCCCTCTTTCGGTAATGGGTTTAGAAAACCTTCTTTTTCCCCCTATTTCTTATTTCCTAAAATGCACTTTACGCACTTTGTGATGATAATTTAAAGCTCTCTCTTAAGTACCTCTTTCGTCTTCGTTACTGCAAAATGTCGTGTGCACGTCCAAAAATCTTATTTTGCATAGCCACTGGTACAACTATTAGTTCTTTACCGTCTACGTACTTATATAAAATATCCTTTAGGAAATAATTATTATATTCGTCTTCTTGTTCCAATATTTTCTTAATTGATATTCGTCTTTTTCTTGCGCTATTTTTAGCTTTTTGATACTTCCGCATTCTATTTTCTCGTCCTCTGACAATACAGCTCAATATCTGCTACGAGCATCAAAATGAGACATTCGGGTGCCTGATCGACGATATTTTTTGTCCATCCTCTTCTGGTAGGCTTGGCAATCTGTTACTATTTTGAATTTAGTACCTAAGAAATAAGTATGATGTCGCACCACTAAAAAACTACCCGTTTTAAGAGGTTTGCATAGGTTGGATTCGGTTTTATTTGTATACATACAGAATTACAGTTACAGTCATTTAAAATTATATGTATATTTAGAAACTTGCAATATCAATAACATGCCATTAATTGCATACTTTAATAGTCTCTTATTTCTTCTTTTTCGTGGCCCAATACCACTAAGCCTTTCATCCACTAAATTGTTCCAGGTAAAGGCAATCTCTGACATACTCCCACCTGAGGAATATTCCGATAAAGTAAAATATTGCTCACAAAATCTAAAAGAGACATGCTACAAAACCATTATACAAAAAAATTCAAAATTGCTAATAATTATACAGTTTTTGACAATCACTGCTCTAAATAAGGTTTAGGCACTTTAGAAGCCCGTCTCGTACGTGTGATTTTCACTTCAGAAACCTTTGCACTATTTGTCGGTGTTTGGGAATGTATGTATTATTTTGTTTCATATTTTTACATTTAATATTTTTCTGTTACGGTACTGTAATGTGATCTAGTTTAATGCTGTATTCTAACGACCCTTTTAAAATATATTCTTTCCTGTTATTTCGTAAAACTTAAACTGGCTATCTTATTTATGAGTGTAAGTACGAAGAATTTGGCTCTCTTTTGTTTTCTGGGTCAAAAATGTACACACAAGTGCAAGGTTTTGTATTACCGTGTGAATTAACTTTAAATTTTCGCCATTCAAAATCGTCCGACAATAGCGTTGATTTATGGTATGCTCTTACACACAAGCTGTTGACCACCCAACGGTCAGAGGTTGGTTTTTGCCCTAGTAACGATCTCAAGATTCTCAAGGCAGACACTTCTTCGTAAGACAGTGAACGAAACGCACCATTGACCGCTCTCGAGTTAATAGCCTCGGCGTCCGTCCCGGGCGTCGGTACCGCGACCCACTCTTCAGCCTGTTACGAATACATCAATAGAAACAAAGGCAAGTCTATGTTCTTCATACAAACAACAATAATGAGTAAAACCAGTTAATTTCATAATTTATTCACTATTGATAGTTGCTATTTTTCGCTAATTTATTTAAAGACAAATATTGCATTTTTTCTTTATAATTATTTATCTAATATAATTTAACCAGCGACCTCTTAAGTTTTATCCTAAACAGTCGGAATACTGACTTTAAACACTCCCGCACCCTCACAATATTCATCTTTGGAACTAGAATATCTCGCAGCCAACTCACGAACATGTGAGGTAACATTTAATTCACCGTTATCCTTCATTGACGTCTTAACATCATTCCGTATCCGTCAATTCCGTCATCGTTGCCGACAAGCACAATTTCATTAAGAGCGATCTAACGATGAGTTTTCTTTGCGCAAACCAGTTTTAATTGTCCAAGATATTCCAAACGGAATCGCTTACGAAGTTCCCCTCGAAAAGTCCAAACCCGACGCACTTTCCGACACAATGAAGCATTGTCTATAGCATCACAATCTGGTAGCCCCCAGTCCACTTGATCCCGCAAAAACATCGCTGGTGTCAAGGCTCAACTCTTGAGGATCCTCCGATAGATACGTTAATGGTCGCGAATTAATTATTGCCTCAAACTCACATAACAACGCTAGTAAAGTCTCATAATACGAATGAGACGCTCCCATAATCCTCCCCACCAAAGCTGCGGAGGTGGATTAAAATGCCAACGAATACGTTGCACAGACATATCATGAGTAATACTGTCCCAGTCCAGACATGATAAGGCATTTTCAGCACCCACAAAACCCGTACCGTTATCACTATAAATTGTTTTCGGTCTACCACGACGAGACACGAACCAAAGTAAGGTCTGAAGAAAATTAGAAGTTGATAACGAACAACAGAGTTCCAGATGAGCCGCCCTGAAAATCGCACACGTGAACATACAAATCCAAACTTTTTCACCGGTCTTAAGGAACAGCGGTCCCACAAAGTCAATACCGGTCACTTCAAAAGCGACAGCATCACGCACTCTGTTAGCCGGTAAAGGGGGAGTATGAACTGCTAGATGTTTTCCAGTGTACCTTCTACACAATAAATACTTGGAGATAACGGATCTTACACTACGCCTTCCTGAGGGAACCCAAAACTTTTCTCGGAGCAAACTTAAAGTACCTTGGGTCCCAACATGGCAAGACTTCAAGTGATAATACCTAATTAAGTTAATGGTTACCTCATGTTTTGATGGCAGTACGACTGAAAAACGGTAATACTGTGTATCTTCTTTGTTACAAACTGTAGATCTTAATCTAATCAAACCCCCTTCTTCATAAAATGGGTCAAGATGATTAATCCTGTTATCATCCACACCTGAGAAGCTTTCCTGCTGCACTTTTATCAAAATAAATTTCTCTGCAGCCTCAAACTCTTTAGAGGTAAACTCATCTTTATACTTCTGGTATAGAATCTTAGTATATTGTGAAAAGCAGTTAAAATACCAGTCACACGAATTATAAACATTAACAAGAGATGTCACTAAAGTCTTCCTACGCTCTGCTTACTAACTTGAACATACAAACCTATAGTTGCAGCTAGCAGCTCAAGACGTGGAGTAGTCATTTTCGAGGTAGATTTCTTAATTGGTGCTAATCTGGCTCTCTAGGCCAATAGGGATACAAATACTTTACCAGAATAACTCACTCTCAAAAAGATAGCACAAGCATAGGTCAGTTTGCTTGCATCACAAAAGACATGGATACTTAAATTTTGTGATGTCTCACCATTTATTTGTACCTATTGAGGAGGGATGGCGGTTTTTGACAAAACACCGGTTTTCGGTTATACCGGTTTTTTTTGCTTACGGTTTAACCTGGCAGTTATAACCGGCCAAAAAAAACCGGTTTGTCTAAAAACCGGTTTTCGGTTTTTTTAATCCAATAGGTTACAAAGTTACATTAACAATGAACTTTAGCTTGCGATACTTCATTTGACTCGATTTCAATATGATCAAAATTAGTACTATCGAAAGAACATTATTACCTATATAAATAAAACACGTTTATGCTTTAAATATGTGACCTAAGAACCAATAGTATCGCCTTCTATTATAAATATGCGGTTTGAATGTTAAAATATTTACTAACGAAAGAATGAAAATGAAACTATTTAGAGTGATTATTGGTATGGCAATCGCAGAAACGCTGTTTAAAAGTTAAAGACCTTAAATAATTAGGTCGTATTATTCCAAAGACCCATAATTCAAATTTTATGGGACCAAAGGCGGCTCACATCAGATCAGAATTTAATTTAGGTCATAATATTTACCATATATACATAAAATTTTAAGAGTGGTGAATGATTTATGGTTACCAATACGTGCCGATGATGTTAATTGTTATGGTTTAGGGATCAAATTACAATTACGAATTTCCGGGATTTCTCATTCTTTGTATTTAATTTTTAAACAATACAGGGAAGTATCAAATAAATTTTAATACAAACGTATTGAAAATAATATCAAATTTTGTGTGATGATAACAAATTTAAACAGTAGATTTCCGAATCGTAACAAACCTAATAACCTAATAACCGGTTTTTACTTTAAAAATAAAAAACCGGTTATAACCGGGACACAAAAACAACCGATAAAACCGGTTATTGCGAAGTAAAAAATCCGGTTTTCGGTTAAAACCGGTAGGTTTTTCCCATCCCTACTATTGAGGCAATTCAATCTTCTCAAAATAAGGTAAATCTTTTAACCAAATTTTAAACTCTTCTAACATGACTTCATCCAGGGGTTCGTCCCATGCCAAGTTCTTCTCCCATAACTTTTGTAACATAAGTTAGGGTACTAATAGAGCTGCACATAAATATCCAATATGATCAAACACTTTCTGTGCTATAGAAAGGATTCTACGTTTAGTTACTACCATATTTTTCAAGTCAGTGTCCTCTCTTAAGAATTTCAAATTAACTATCAAAACATCTCGTACGGGATGCCAATTTATACCAAGAACAGGAGATATTTCTTCAGTTCCACTAACTTCATCATTTCTTATACGCTCCCACCCTCTTAATTTGAACTGTCCCTCTGCCATAATTGCTACAGACTCTGTAATGAACCTCGACACCATCTCTTCATCAGGTAAGCTTGTAACACAGTTGTCCACATAGAAGCTTTGACTTAACCTCTTCACAACATCTAAAGTATACTGTTCCAGAAATGAACATATTGTTTTTAAAATATAAAATAAAAATGTAATTCTTTGACTTTTCTTAGTGTAGAATAACTAGAACAGTCACTTTATCAAGTTTGAACGCGACGGATTGGCGTCTGACGTCTGATCCTGAACATTTTTCACACCTAAATAAAATAGGGGTAATATTCCCTTTCACGCATTATGTAGTGTTTTATCAGCTCAGTTCAAGTTGATACATGGCCTCGAGGCGTCGCCGCAGCGAGTAGTTAAAAACTCGCAATTCACGTGTTAAATATAATATTCTCTCTCCGCCGAAATCGGGCAATTTCTCATAACGGTGTTTCTTTTACGTGTTATAAAGAGTACATTTGATATTGTATAGTAAGTTACGACCGTGTTGGGCCTCTCTACTCTTAAAAGATTTAATTATAAATCGATAAACTCAAAAGTGATTTTATTTCTCTGGAGCTATATGTGCTCACATTAAGAATCCTTATCCTTCAACGGTCACTGAAGAACCAAAAGATTTCCAACTCTCATAATGTAGCTAGCCAGTACAATGCTCCCTCATTGTGTGTTCCTATCGAGCACAGATTATTTGATGAAACAGGACTGAAGAAAGAAAAGGATTACACACGCCGAAGAACAATAAGAAGAAAGATTGCACAAGTTGACCTTCGTTCAAGATTAGACACGTGTGTTTTGTGAAAAGTGCGTTATGTGTTGCTAAGTGACAGCGGTAATTAAATTGGATACTTTCAAAACATTTGGTGAGGTTAATATTGTAACGATAAGACTACCAAAGATAATTGAAGTACTATTGTAAAAATAATACCTCAATCAACCATGGGAGCTTATCGTCTATACCTTGCCTAGCTCAGTATCTCAAGGGTGAGTTCGTCTTGTCTTAAAATAGGGATTGAACCTGAGTTCTCAGTTGATAGCAAATAAAACAAATTTTAAGCAAACATATTTATTTAAAAGAATTAAAAAAACACAATAATTTGTGACAAATATAACATATGCCCACGTTGGGCAGTTATGTAACAAAAATGTGATAAGGGAGTCTGGATGACTCTATACAGTGTAGCAAAAGGATAAACCCTAAAATGTACCTTGATACACCAACGAACTAATATGTGAAATAACAGAAAATGGAAGGGATTAAGTAGATAGAAATAAATTATGTAAAAGAATTAAATAAAGGGTAAATATGAATTTTAAAATATAGCAAAATTAAGTGTTGGCTAGCAACTATGCAGGAGAATGACCACTTGACACTCAAAGAAGGATTCGGCCAATTTGCATGCCCTACAGAGACCGTAATATATAAGAACTAATGATAAGAAAACCACCAAGAAATAAACAGATGAAAGATAAAAGTTGCTTTACTGAATGCTTGGGCGCCAGGAAGTTAAATGTTTTCTTCCGAGATATCTTGTATCGCTGAAATATGAAAAATAGATATTAATTTAAATATTAAATTTTTAACCACAACTTTAATAATTACCAAACTTACGTACAGACTATTTTAAATGCTTATATATTACCCACCACCTCTTATGTACAGAAACAGCTATATTTCTGGATATGTGTGCACACGATAACCTAACAAAGAGAGATTCAAGGGAGAGTTATAACCTCATCCCTTGGTAGACAATAAATAATTAAATTAAGTTATAATGATTTTTGTTTTAAGAAAAGTGAATGTATTTATTATTAAAGATATGTAGTTAAATTAAAAGTGAACCAATGGGTTGCCCTGGAAGATGATCCGGTGAAGAACTAGACTTAGGTGGATAAAGGTACACCAAACCTGGATTCCATGTATAAAAAAAATTCTTCTTAAATCCCAAATACAAGCCCATAAACTTAAAATTTCTTCCCCCTTTCTTAATAAATATAACCCAAAACTAAAGGTTCCTTCCCTGACTTGAAACTGGATTTCTGGGAGTAGGCTAAAAAAAGGAACAATTGTGTTACTTCATGTCCTTTGTACATACAAAAAGGTAGGAAAAAACACATGGTTTATTAACCTTGAAAGGCGATACAAGAAATGTCAACAAGTGACCTTAGATTGAGGTAAAAACCTTAATGGTTTTCGGTAAATAGTGACCTTGGAATGGTGTGACAATGTTTTTTTATAATGTATGGATATATTAAATAGATAGTTTTCACGGAAAGCATGATCTTTATATATTATAGGATAGGAAAACAAAAAGAAATATTAGCCGGTCTAAATGGTATAAAATTGAAATAAATAATTGTTTGCTTTCATCCTTGAAAGGAAATAAAATTTGAGATAGATATAGAATCTAATACTTGTAATATATTTAGGTATAAAACATTTTCCTTAATGAAATAAGGTGAGATATGACATGTATAAAATATATGAAATATCTATCAAGAAGGAATTAAAATAGATCTGAATTTCACTAACAATGGCGGATGACATGAAGGGTTTTTCCTTATAATTTATTTATAATTTAATCTTACTGGCTGGTGTGATCCAACTGAAAGTATCCTCGTACAAAACACCCAAAATAACTTAAATGGTTACTTCTAAATCAACAGCTCTTCATAAAAAAAAAGAAACTTAAACTAAATTCATGCAAATTGGCACCTCCCAGCCGCCACTATGATCGAAACGATCTTCCTTCGATCAAATCCAGTCAACAAGTGATTCTGTTACGGTTCTACAGCCGTCAAGTGGATGTACTTTCAGAATCTTACACCAGGTGGCGCGATTTAATGCCAACCTTAGAGAATAAAATTTACTGGGAGTTATTTAAATATTTAGTTTAAGAATATTTCAAATATGAATTTAATTTAGAATTAAATTAAAAGATTCCAGTCGCAAAAAAAGGTAAACGATTGTTTAAGTATCGGACTCATTACATTCCCCTCTTACTCGGAGAAAAAAAATTTTAAGTGAAAATTTTTTTTCCTTTTACTTGACTGATTGTTTAGCTGTAGGTTAACCGATACATCAACCATTGGTAATACAAATACTCAATGCAAATAATCCAAAATAATGTGAAATCGGACCCTGGTTCCAAAATTGACTCATCAAAATGGACAACAGATTTACAGAAGAGCATATCCAAGGAATAATCAATCAGGCAAATGGGTAAACCGATACACAATAATAAGTAACAATAAAAATACCAAACGTATATAAAACAATATAAGTAAGAATAAAAATACCAAACGTATATAAAACAATATAAGTGTCGAATTGAATGGTAAATCCAAAATTGACCATAAAGTGGACAACAGATTTATAAAGTAGCATATCCAAAGATAATCAATCAGGCAAATAATGACCCAACTCACACTATAACCCACTAAACCAAATATGGTAGGTCCACATATACCCACATCCGGTAATATGTGCCTAACCTTAAAATTCATCAAATAAATTATTGGATCAAACTGTGGGACTAACGGCTTAAACAAAAGGACAGCCATAAAATTGATTCCATCCTGATGATCTGCCATCAGTACATTTGAGATCCAAAATAAAGACCAAAAATAAAAACTAGGAGGTGTTATAAACTTAATCATCCTAGCAAATGCAAAGCTGAACAACTTGAACTCAAAAAGGTAGAGTACCAAAGCATGTGAACTCCTGTGGTAACTTCTTACAACAAAATTAACTTATGCTGATATTCGATAACTGTAGCAGGTAGCTACAACAAATTCATAAGAATATATAACATAAGAGCACTAAAAGGAGTTTAATGTGCTTGTAAACTCTAACAACCATAGCAAAATAGTAAGAGTTAAGGTAGAAGTAATAACAAAACAGAACATCCAGAACGAGTAGACCAATTTCTGAAGAAACTGCAAATTTATAATTTGTTCTGATATTAATAAAAGAGAACAGGATAATTCCTAGTTCAATATACCAACATATAGATAAGTGAATAAGGAAAGAAGTTAAAATAACTATAAATGGTCATTTGTTGCGAAAAAAATAAAATACTATCCATAACTGTAATCTAAACATGCTAGCTGTAAAGATAGCAACCCATGACTTGAATAAACTATATAAGGAAGAATAATAAATCAGCTAAGGAACAATACTGTTATTAGACCAAAGTCTGAAAATATTAAGGATTAAAGCTAAATGTACAAATCCTAATTACATTAACGATAATTTACTATCTATGGAAGACGTTCTACTGCCTAGATAACTGTACAACTTGTCATGAAAATGGTGAATTCCGAAATTCAACGAACAACTGAGGCCTTTAATTGAACTAAAACTTCGAACCCACATATTCAGTCACATATACACAGGCAGAATAGTCTATATAATATAGGAGTGTACTTAAATTATCTATATAAATTTCTAATGACTAATTTAAAAAACCATCCCACATAGCAAATCCAGATACATGTTACTATATAACTTGATCATGACCAATAAACTTAATCAAATTCATTAAAAAAATTACAACATTCTTTCCAACTTGGCAAAACAAGTAAGCAAAATGAGAACATAAGTTATACAACACATAAACATATAGCACAGTATAGCAGCATTACAATATTTAGTTCCATACCAGTGCAACACCTAATATAAGTCAACACTCTAATGGCCTTAATGTTTTTAACTTATTATAAATAGATACTAATCGAAGTATAAGCTGTAGATATACCAAATCTGGTGATTAATAACAAAAATCTAAGAAAATACCAAATTGTAACCAAACCGAGCCAAAACAATAACAATCATAGGAATAGGTTAGCTTAATAGACATTAAGTTAATCTTCCTCTGAAGATGAAGATGTTGCCTCATCTGTTGTATTATCAGGGAGTAAATCTCTTATATGAAATTGACCAATTCGTCTATTTGTCGAATTGTCTTTTAATTCATATACTAAAGGAGATATTACCCTAACGACAGTACAGGGAACATATTTCTGACAAAACTTAGCAGAAATGGCATCACCTTTGATTTTTTGATTTGATTTTACAAAATTCCGTTTCAAAACTCGATCGCCCACAAAAAATCGCAAATCTCGTTTCCTCAAATTATACTGATGCTGATTTCTAAGGTAAGAAGCTGTCAACTTCTTCCTAATGTCAGCGAATATTGGAGGTAAGTTTTGAAGATCTTCTATACGGTGAAGTTTCTCAGAAATTTGAGGAAGAGTTGTTGAATTTTCAGAAATTAAACCGAAATAATCACCTGACAATGGAACCTGCCTACCAAAATTAACATAAGCCTAAGAGCACTGAGTGATTTCATGAACAGAAGTTCGAATGGCTTGAGCAACTGAATGAATGTACTGATCCCAAGCTCTATGGTCAGTGTAAGTGTAAGATCGAAGAGCAGTAACAATGCTACGATTTACACGTTTAGTGTGGTTAGCTTGCGGATGATAAGCTGCATTGTAGAATATTTTTTGGACCTTATATTTACTTAAAAGATCTTTAAAGGCTGTAGAAACAAATTGTGGACCATTATCACATGATACTATTTGGGGAATACCAAATAGTAAGAACACTTGTTCCTCTAAGAACTTCAAAATAGCTGGAGTTGTAGCCTTACGAAGAGGACAAACTAAAGGAAATTTGGTGAAGTAATCTACAACTACCAAGCAATATGTATTACCGAAATAAGTACGTGGATACGGTCCAATGAGGTCTAAAGAGATCATTTGCCACGGAAAATTAATGTTCCTAAACGAACCCATTAATCCAGCTTGAGGTAGGTTACTCGGCTTGCATGTTGCACAAACTCTACATCTGGGGATGTATTTCTTAACTGAGTTGCGCAGACCAGGCCAGTAATATAACTCAGCTATTTTATTAAATGTTTCATAAAAACCAAAGTGACCTGATGTCACATCATCATGAAAATTTCTCAAGACTTCATCCCTATTTGCTGTTGGGACTACTATTTTTCAATCAGACATATTCGATAAAGATTCAACTGGACTGATTACATGTTTATAAACGATATTATTCTCCACCTTGAAATCAGGATATCTAGTAGGTTCTTGGTTGACATTATGCATCATCTTTCGATACCAATTATCTGGAGATAAAGTGGACAGATCTAAAAGATTGATATCGAATGTACGTGACAACGCGTCTGCAACCACAACACCATTGGCTTTGCGATGAACAATATTATAATCAAAGACAGAAAGCCTACAAATCCAACGGGACAAACGTTGTGACGGATTTTTCATGGAATGTAACCATAATGAAGAACTATGATCTGTGATGATAGTAAACTTACGACCCTCAAGATAGTACCGAAAGGCATTAAGACCATGGATAATTGCAAGAAGTTCTCTCTCTGTGATGGAATAATTTTTCTGTGCTTTATTGAGCTTTTGGCTGGTATAAGCTATTGGATGTTCCGAACCATCCTTCATTTGAAATAGTACACCACCTGAAGCAGTATTGGAACAATCTGTCATGAGATGGAAATGCTCTTTAAAATTCGGAGACGTCATGACAGGAGCACTAGTAAGGGCTTCTTTTATACGCCGGAAAGCATCATCGGCTTCTGAAGTCCATGAAATAGTTTGGCCTTTTTTTTTTAATTTTAAGGAGATCTGTAAGTGGAGACAACAAAGTAGAATAAGACGGCACAAACCGACGATAATATCCACACATACCTAATATCCTACGGACTTGGGTAGTAGTCTTAGGTATAGGGAAATCCTTGATAGCAGTAACTTTATCAAGATTAGTCCTTAAACCTTTACTATCGACTACATATCCTAAAAATTTAAGACTAGGACGACAAAACTGACATTTATCTAAATTAATAGTTAAATTAGCCTCTTTGAGGCGTAAAAACAACTTATCCAAAATTTCCATATGAAGAGAAAAATCAGGAGTGACAACCAAAATGTCATCCAAATAATAAAAAACATAGGGTCTAACTGAGGACCAATGACTAAGTCCATCAGACGACACATTGTCTGAGGAGCTGAAACAAGACTGAAAGGCATAGTGACAAACTGAAATAAGCCTTTCCCACTAACTGCAAAAGCTGTATACTTTTTACTTTCATCACTTAAAGGAATTTGTAAAAAAGCTTTAGATAGGTCGATAGAAGAAATATACCTAGCATTCTGGAGTTGACTTAGAATGACGTCTATTCGGGGAATAGGATAAGCATCCCGATTTATAGTAATATTATTCAACTTTTGACCATCGAAGCAAACCCTAAAAGATCCATCCTTTTTCTTGGTTAACCACAAAGGACTACAGTAAGAAGACGTGGAAGGTTCAATGATATTCAACTCTAACATGGAATCAATTTCCTTTTCCAAGTCAACTTGCCAAGCCTGAGGAATAGGATACTGATATTGTCGAAAAGGTGTGGTATCTCCCACCTCGATAGTGTGAGATATTAAGGATGTACGACCTAACTTTTCTTTCGACGAAAGAGTTGTATATTTAGAGATCATATTCTCTAATTGCCTTTGTTCGGAACCAGATAAACTAGTAAAATCCTGAATAGCATTAAGTAAGGACAGATTAAATTGAGAAATAGAAACGGAAAAATTTGAGCAATTTAGTGTGCTATTAAAAACATTTAAGAAATCCATACCTAAAATTATGGAATTCTGAACTGAAGGAATGATATAGATTGTAATTTGTTTACATAAATCTGCTACTGTGATTTCAGTTTCAAATTTGCCTGTAATAGACTGAACTTTACCATCTGCAGTAGACACTTGCAGAGAAGAAATGGGCATAATTGAAACCTCAGCATTTTTCAATAAAGCTAATGAATGTGAACCTATCACAGAAATATTTGAGCCACTATCTAAAAGAGCTAAATAAGATTGTCCTAAAATCTTAATAGGAAGATAAGGTCTATTATCATTATGTTTTCTCACTAATAACGAATTCAAATCAAAACAATCATTATCTGATTAGTTAAAAATTTTAAATGGTACTAAACTAAACTTATTATCTCTACTAACACAATCAGAGGATATGATAGGCAAACAAGAATAATCAGAAATAAAAGAATCCTCCTGAATTGTGGTAGACTCTGGTATAGATACTGGAACTACTACACTGCTACTATTATGTTTATTACTAAAATTTGGGGAAATATTTGGGGAAGATAATGTATGCAAATCAAATGTATTATATTGAGAAGTTACTTTTTGGAATGACTTGGTGTGGTGTGTGTTGGTTTTTTGGGTAAAACCCCTTTCCCTTTCCAACTGCAAGATGGGTTTGGGTGGCTTGACGTGGTTGGACCAGTGACTTCGTTTGATGTAACGGTTTGATTCCCTGATAGGGGTGTGGACGGAGAAACGCTCAGGGGACGGACCTCCGATCGTTTCGTTTGAGGGTTTTTTCCCTACCACAACCGTGGCAGAAAATACGGGTACGAGGGATGCCGCAATCGAGTTGATGTTGCTATTGGACTCACTCGAGAATCAAGTTCGCCCTCTAGACTTAAGATTCGGACAGAAACAGAGCGTTGGAAGATTTGTTGTGCCTCATCTGAAACAGATAATAAATGAATACGACCTGAGACATGAGCTAGACGTGATATCAGCCTGGAGTATAGGCTATCTTGGACAGTCCCTCTAAAATCGGATATCCGTTTAGCCAAATCATCCACAGTCTCATCAATCTCTTCTTGCTGCTCTAGAAAAGGAATACTTGTGGCAGAAATTTGTCGAAAGCTTCTATTTCCTTCTAGTTGCCTTAAAGCTCCACGCAATAATTTGCGTTTTAAATCCACATTGGAAGATTCGTCAATGGTGATCTCCCTAATTCTCAACTCATAATCCAATTCCTCATAATCCAATCCACTAATAAATGTTCTACCTTGAATGCAGACAGTATGAAAACCAATAACAATAGATGTACCAACACACCACAAAATTAATCCAAGAATAATCTAAAGGTATTCACAAAAATTTCAAAATGGTTAAGTAAAGTTAAGTAAATATAAATTTGAATCCTTGAAGCAACACACAATGGTTTCAACAAGTATATGGTTAACAAATAATTGAATATAAAAAACCCACCAATATTGGCTAATATATATATATATATATATATATATATATATATATATATATATATATATATATATATGTATATATATAAATAGTGATATCTAAATTATTAAATTTTTATAGTTCAATAATAGTAAAATAAGTTGTTAACTGTACACAATGAGATTAAAAAGGTGAGGGTTTAAATATGAATGTCAGTAAACTACAGCAATACAAGTATACCTATAAATGTAAATCTAATAAGGAAAAAGTAAATAAATAAAGAAGTTAAAAAAAAATAAACAAAGAGCCACAGGAATAAATTAGAAATAATAAAGAATATTTTGCAAAGAGAAATATACTACAGAATGTACGGTCTGAACTGAAAATAGGCACCACGTTGGGAAACGCCAATGTGACAAATGGAACAAATGCCCACGTTGGGCGGTAATGTAACAAAAATGTGGTAAGGGAGTCTGGATGACTCTATACATTGTAGCAAAAGGGTAAACTCTAAAATGTACCTTGATACACCAACGAACTAATATGTGGAATAACAGAAAATGGAAGGGATTAAGTAGATAAAAATAAATTGTATAAAAGAATTAAATAAAGGGTAAATACGAATGATATTTATAATGATAAATATGGCTTGGGCGCCAGGAAGTTAAATGTTTTCTTACGAGATATCTTATATTGCTGAAATATGAAAAATAGGTACTAATTGAAATATTAAATTTTTAACCACAACTTTAATAATTAACCAAACTTATGTACAGACTATTTTAAATGCTTATATATTACCCACCACCTCTTATGTACAGTAACAGCTATATTTACAGTAAAATCCCTGACTATAATTATAAACAATTTACCCCTAATATATTTCTTAATTTTAAATTGTGACAAAAGTTATACTCAATAATAATGTATAAATAATAAGTATAAAAATACTACTCACTAATAGTTTAGTTTTCGTTCAATAATTGTTTAGATTTTTAAATGAAAACTCTCTGGATATGTGTGCACACGATAACCTAACAAAGAGAGATTCAAGGGAGAGTTATAACCTCATCCCTTGGTAGACAATAAATAATTGAATTAAGTTATAATGATTTTTGTTTTAAGAAAAGTGAATGTATTTATTATTAAAGATATGTAGTTAAATTAAAAGTGAACCAAAAGTTAAAACCTTGAAGAGGATGTAGCAAAAGTTATATAAAATACTTGAATGACAAACAAAAAAAAAATCAAAATAAGTCCTTCCTGCCGGTTTCCGTAGGTTGCCCTGGAAGATGATCCGGTGAAGAACTAGACTTAGGTGGGTAAAGGTACACCAAACCTGGATTCCATGTATAAAAAAAATCTTCTTAAATCCCAAATTAAAGCCCATAAACTTAAAATTTCTTCCCCTTTTCTTAATAAATATAACCCAAAACTAAAGGTTTCTTCCCTGACTTGTAACTGGATTTCTGGGGGTAGGCTAAAAAAAGGAACAATTGTGTTACTTCATGTCCTTTGTACATACAAAAAGGTAGGAAAAAACACAAGGTTTATTAACCTTGAAAGGCGATACAAGAAATGTCAACAAGTGACCTTAGATTAAAAACCTTATTGGTTTTCGGTAAATAGTGACCTTGGAATGGTGTGACAATGTTTTTTTATAATGTATGGATATATTAAATAGATAGTTTTAACCGAAAGCATGATCTTTATATATTATAGGATAGGAAAACAAAAAGAAATATTAGCCGGTCTAAATGGTATAAAATTGAAATAAATAATTGTTTGCTTTCATCCTTGAAAGGAAATAAAATTTGAGATAGATATAGAATCTAATACTTGTAATATATTTAGGTATAAAACATTTTCCTTAATGAAATAAGGTGAGATATGACATGTATAAAATATATGAAATATCTATTAAGAAGGAATTAAAATAGATCTGAATTTCACTAACAATGGCGGATAACATGAAGGGTTTTTCCTTATAATTTATTTATAATTTAATCTTACCGGCTGGTGTGATCCAACTGAAAGTATCCTCGTACAAAACACCCAAAATAACTTAAATGGTTAGTTCTAAATCAACAGCTCTTCATAAAAAAAAGAAACTTAAACTAAATTCATGCAAAATGGCACCTCCCAGCCGCCACTATGATCGAAACGATCTTCCTTCGATCAAATCCAGTCAACAAGTGATTCTGTTACGGTTCTACAGCCGTCAAGTGGATGTACTTTCAGAATCTTACACCAGGTGGCGCGATTTAATGCCAACCTTAGAGAATAAAATTTACTGGGAGTTATTTAAATATTTAGTTTAAGAATATTTCAAATATGAATTTAATTTAGAATTAAATTAAAAGATTCTAGTCGCAAAAAAGGTAAATGATTGTTTAAGTAACGAACTCGTTACATTCCCCTCTTACTCGGAGAAAAAAAATTTTAAGTGAATTTTTTTTTTCCTTTTACTTGACTGATTATTTAGCTGTAGGTTAACCAATACATCAACCATTGGTGGTGCAATCAAGAATCGAGAAAAAAAAAACTTATATATAAAAAATTATAGCCATGGCACCAGTTTGCCAATTACAGCTATAAACTATATTAACTCACCAAAATACTTCCAAAACAATCTACATCGATTGACACGATTATAATTAACCACAGATTATCAATGATGTAGAAATAAAGATATGATTTCATCTAAAGATAGCCACATGTAACTAAGTACAAAGTCACATACTATCTAGAGTAAAATTAAAGTAAAGTAAAGCATAGTATTTAACATAGCATAGTATAGACTAGTAATACAAATACTCAATGCAAATAATCCAAAATAATGTGAAATCGGACCCTGGTTCTAAAATTGACTCATCAATGGACAACAGATTTATAGAAGAGCATATCCAAGAAATAATTAATCAGGCAAATGGGTAGACCGATACACAATAATAAGTAACAATAAAAATACCAAACGTATATAAAACAATATAAGTAACAATGAAAATACCAAACGTATATAAAACAATATAAGTGTCGAATTGAATGGTAAATCCAAAATTGACCATAAAGTGGACAACAGATTTATAAAGTAGCATATCCAAAGATAATCAATCAGGCAAATAATGACCCAACTCACACTATAACCCACTAAACCAAATATGGTAGGTCCACATATACCCACATCCGGTAATATGTGCCTAACCTTAAAATTCATCAAATAAATTATTGGATCAAACTGTGGGACTAACGGCTTAAACAAAAGGACAGCCATAAAATTGATTCCATCCTGATGATCTGCCATCAGTACATTTGGGATCCAAAATAAAGACCAAAAATAAAAACTAGGAGGTGTTATAAACTTAATCATCCTAGCAAATACAAAGCTGAACAACTTGAACTCAAAAAGGTAGAGTACCAAAGCATGTGAACTCCTGTGGTAACTTCTTACAACAAAATTAACTTATGCTGATACTCGATAACTGTAGCAGGTAGCTACAACAAATTCATAAGAATATCTAACATAAGAGCACTAAAAGGAGTTTAATGTGCTTGTAAACTCTAACAACCATGGCAAAATAGTAAGAGTTAAGGTAGAAGTAATAACAAAACAGAACATCCAGAACGAGTAGACCAATTTCTGAAGAAACTGCAAATTTATAATTTGTTCTGATATTAATAAAAGAGAACAGGATAATTCCTAGTTCAATATACCAAAATATAGATAAGTGCCTAAGGAAAGAAGTGAAAATAACTATAAATGGTCATTTGTTACCAAAAAAATAAAATACTATCCATAGCTGTAATCTAAACATGCTAGCTGTAAAGGGAGCAACCCATGACTTGAATAAACTATATAAGGAAGAATAATAAACTAGCTAAGGAACAATACTGTTATTAGACCAAAGTCTGAAAATATTAAGGATTAAAGCTAAATGTGCAAATCCTAATTACATTAACGATAATTTACTATCTATGGAAGACGTTCTACTGCCTAGATAACTGTACAACTTGTCATGAAAATGGTGAATTCCGAAATTCCGAACAACTGAGGCCTCTAATTGAACTAAAACTTCGAACCCACATATTCAGTCACATATACACAGGCAGAATAGTCTATATAATATAGGAGTGTACTAAAATTATGCATACTAATTATCTATATAAATTCCTAATGACTGATTTAAAAAACCATCCCACATAGCAAATCCAGATACATGTTACTATATAACTTGATCATGACCAATAAACTTAATCAAATTCATTAAAAAAATTACAACATTCTTTCCAACCTGGCAAAACAGGTAAGCAAAATGAGAACATAAGTTATACAACACATAAACATATAGCACAGTATAGCAGCATTACAATATTTAGTTCCATACCAGTGCAACACCTAATATAAGTAAACACTCTAATGGCCTTAATAATTTTAACTTATTATAAATAGATACTAATCGAAGTATAAGCTGAAGATATACCAAATCTGGTGATTAATAACAAAAATCTAAGAAAATACCAAATTGTAACCAAACCGAGCCAAAACAATAACAATCATAGGAATAGGTTAGCTTAATAGACATTAAGTTAATCTTCCTCTGAAGATGAAGATGTTGCCTCATCTGTTGTATTATCAGGGAGTAAATCTCTTATATGAAATTGACCAATTCGTCTATTTGTCGAATTGTCTTTTAATTCATATACTAAAGGAGATATTACCCTAACGACAGTACAGGGAACATGTTTCTGACAAAACTTAGCAGAAATGGCATCACCTTTATTTGATTTTACAAAATTCCGTTTCAAAACTCGATCGCCCACAAAAAATCGCAAATCTCGTTTCCTCAAATTATACTGATGCTGATTTCTAAGGTAAGAAGCTTTCAACTTCTTCCTAATGTCAGCGAATATTGGAGGTAAGTTTTGAAGATCTTCCATACGGTGAAGTTTCTCAGAAATTTGAGGAAGAGTTGTTGAATTTTCAGAAATTAAACCGAAATAATCACCTGACAATGGAACATGCCTACCAAAATTAACATAAGCTGGAGAGCACTGAGTGATTTCATGAACAGAAGTTCGAATGGCTTGAGCAACTGAATGGGTGTACTGATCCAAGCTCTATGGTCAGTGTAAGTGTAAGATCGAAGAGCAGTAACAAGGCTACGATTTACACGTTCAGTGTGGTTAGCTTGCGGATGACAAGCTGCATTGTAGAATATTTTTTGGACCTTATATTTACTTAAAAGATCTTTAAAGGCCGTAGAAACAAATTGTGGACCATTATCACATGATAATATTTGGGGAATACCAAATAGTAAGAACACTTGTTCCTCTAAGAACTTCAAAATAGCTGGAGTTGTAGCCTTACGAAGAGGACAAACTAAAAGAAATTTGGTGAAGTAATCTACAACTACTAAGCAATATGTATTACCGAAATAACTACGTGGATACCGTCCAATGAGGTCTAAAGAGATCATTTGCCACGGAAAATTAATGTTCCTAAACGAATCCATTAATCCAGCTTAAGGTAGGTTACTCGGCTTGCATGTTGCACAAACTCTACATCTAGAGATGTATTTCTTAACTGAGTTGCGCAGACCAGGCCAGTAATATAACTCAGCTATTTTATTAAATGTTTTATAAAAACCAAAATGACCTGATGTCACATCATCATGAAAAGTTCTCAAGACTTCATCACTATACTATTTGCTGTTGGGACTACTATTTTCCAATCAGACATATTCGATAAAGATTCAACTGGACTGATTACATGTTTATAAAGGATATTATTTTCCACCTTGAAATCAGGATATCTAGTAGGTTCTTGGTTGACATTATGCATCATCTTTCGATACCAATTATCTGGAGATAAAGTGGACAGATCTAAAAGATTGATATCGAATGTACGTGACAACGCGTCTGCAACCACAACACCATTGGCTTTGCGATGAACAATATTATAATCAAAGACAGAAAGCCTACAAATCCAACGGGACAAACGTTGTGACAGATTTTTCATGGAATGTAACCATAATAAAGAACTATGATCTGTGATGATAGTAAACTTACGACCCTCAAGATAGTACCGAAAGGCATCAAGACCATGGATAATTGCAAGAAGTTCTCTCTCTGTGGTGGAATATTTTTTCTGTGCTTTATTGAGCTTTTGGCTGGTATAAGCTATTGGATGTTCCGAACCATCCTTTATTTGAAATAGTACACCACCTGAAGCAGTGTTGGAACAATCTGTCATGAGATAGAAATGCTCTTTAAAATTCGGAGACGTCATGACAGGAGCACTAGTAAGAGCTTCTTTTATACGCCGGAAAGCATCATCGGCTTCTGAAGTCCATGAAATAGTTTGGCCTTTTTTTGTCTATTTTTAAGGAGATCTGTAAGTGGGGACAACAAAGTAGAATAAGACGGCACAAACCGACGATAATATCCACACATACCTAATATCCTACGGACTTGGGTAGTAGTCTTAGGTATAGGGAAATCCTTGATAGCAGTAACTTTATCAAGATCAGTCCTTAAACCTTTTCTATCAACTACATATCCTAAAAATTTAAGACTAGGGCGACAAAACTGACATTTATCTAAATTAATAGTTAAATTAGCCTCTTTGAGGCGTAAAAACAACTTATCCAAAATTTCCATATGAAGAGAAAAATCAGGAGTGACAACCAAAATGTCATCCAAATAATAAAAACATAGGGTCTAACTGTGGATCAACGACTAAGTCCATCAGACGACACATTGTCTGAGGAGCTGAAACAAGACTGAAAGGTATAGTGACAAACTGAAATAAGCCTTTCCCACTAACTGCAAAAGCTGTATACTTTTTACTTTCCTCACTTAAAGGAATTTGTAAAAAAGCTTTAGATAGGTCGATAGAAGAAATATACCTAGCATTCTGGAGTTGACTTAGAATGACGTCTATTCGGGGAATAGGATAAGCATCCCGATTTATAGTAATATTATTCAACTTTTGACCATCGAAGCAAACCCTAAAAGATCCATCCTTTTTCTTGGTTAACCACAAAGGACTACAGTAAGAAGACGTGGAAGGTTCAATGATATTCAACTCTAACATGGAATCAATTTCCTTTTCCAAGTCAACTTGTCAAGCCTGAGGAATAGGATACTGATATTGTCGAAAAGGTGTGGTATCTCCCACCTCGATAGTGTGAGATATTAAGGATGTACGACCTAACTTGTCTTTCGACGAAAGAGTTGTAAATTTAGAGATCATATTCTCTAATTGCCTTTGTTCGGAACTAGATAAACTAGTAAAATCCTGAATAGCATTAAGTAAGGACAGATTAAATTGAGAAATAGAAACGGAAAAATTTGAGCAATTTAGTGTGCTATTAAAAACATTTAAGAAATCCATACCTAAAATTATGGAATTCTGAACTGAAGGATTGATATAGAATGTAATTTGTTTACATAAATCTGCTACTGTAATTTCAGTTTCAAATTTGCCTGTAATAGACTGAACTGTACCATCTGCAGTAGACACTTGCAGAGAAGAAATGGGCATAATTGAAACCTCAGCATTTTTCAATAAAGCTAATGAATGTGAACCTATCACAGAAATATTTGAGCCAGTATCTAAAAGAGCTAAATAAGATTGTCCTAAAATCTTAGTAGGAAGATAAGGTCTATTATCATTATGTTTTCTCACTAATAACGAATTCAAATCAAAACAATCATTATTTGATTGGTTAAAAATTTTAAATGGTACTAAACTAAACTTATTATCTCTACTAACACAATCAGAGGATATGATAGGCAAACAAGAATAATCAGAAATAAAAGAATCCTCCTGAATTGTGGTAGACTCTGGTATAGATACTGGAACTACTACACTGCTACTATTATGTTTATTACTAAAATTTGGGGAAATATTTGGGGAAGATAATGTATGCAAATCAAATGTATTATATTGAGACTGCTACTATTATGTTTATTACCGGTCCGGTCCGATCCGGTGAAGAACTAGACTTAGGTGGGTAAAGGTACACCAAACCTGGATTCCATGTATAAAAAAAAAATTCTTCTTAAATCCCAAATAAAAGCCCATAAACTTAAACTTCCCCTTTTCTTAATAAATATAACCCAAAACTAAAGGTTTCTTCCCTGACTTGTAACTGGATTTCTGGGAGTAGGCTAAAAAAAGAACAAGTCCTTTGTACATACAAAAAGGTAGGAAAAAACACAAGGTTTATTAACCTTGAAAGGCGATACAAGAAATGTCAACAAGTGACCTTAGATTGAGGTAAAAACCTTAATGGTTTTCGGTAAATAGTGACCTTGGAATGGTGTGACAATGTTTTTTTATAATGTATGGATATATTAAATAGATAGTTTTAACGGAAAGCATGATCTTTATATATTATAGGATAGGAAAACAAAAAGAAATATTAGCCGGTCTAAATGGTATAAAATTGAAATAAATAATTGTTTTCTTTCATCCATGAAAGGAAATAAAATTAGAGATAGATATAGAATCTAATACTTGTAATATATTTAGGTATAAAACATTTTCCTTAATGAAATAAGGTGACATATGACATGTATAAAATATATGAAATATCTATCAAGAAGGAATTCAAATAGATCTGAATTTCACTAACAATGGCGGATGACATGAAGGGTTTTTCCTTATAATTTATTTATAATTTAATCTTACCGGCTGGTGTGATCCAACTGAAAGTATTCTCGTACAAAACACCCAAAATAACTTAAATGGTTACTTCTAAATCAACAGATCTTCATAAAAAAAAGAAACTTAAACTAAATTCATGCAAAATGGCACCTCCCAGCCGCCACTATGATCGAAACGATCTTCCTTCGATCATATCCAGTCAACAAGTGATTCTGTTACGGTTCTACAGCCGTCAAGTGGATGTACATTCAGAATCTTACACCAGGTGGCGCGATTTAATGCCAACCTTAGAGAATAAAATTTACTGGGAGTTATTTAAATATTTAGTTTAAGAATATTTCAAATATGAATTTAATTTAGAATTAAATTAAAAGATTTCAGTCGCAAAAAAAGGTAAACGATTGTTTAAGTAACGGACTCGTTACAAATTGACCCTGCCAAAGCTTAACAATTGATGAAATACTTATTGCTTTGTTCGATGGCTACTTGTGTGTCCTAGCTGCTAGGTCCTCCAATGGAATGTTGTAGGTTGGAGAGTTGCAGTTACACGTGGTCCGACGGTTTGACGTAGTCGTACGGTTTGATGCGGTCAATAATCCCCGTAAATCCAATACGCCAATAAATCCAATAAGATGGTATATTCCCGACAATCCTTTGAATATTTCCAATGAAATATTAAATATACCCAATAAACTTTGAATATTCTCAATAAAATATTCCCGATAAAACTAAAACAAAAGGAATAGTTTGCATTAGAAACACATCAAGAAAAAAGGTTTAACTTCCTTGCCATCTTACAAAGTTACAATTACAGAAATAGCGTATGGCAAGGATAAAATGAAAAATAATAATTGTTACTATGATTGTCAGTTATATATATATATATATATATATATATATATATATATATATATAATATATATAAAGTGCTTTCGAAAGAAAGTAAGGTTACAAGTGTCGGAAATGCGTCAGAATTATAGAATAAATATCACAATGAAAGTACTTACACCAAGAGAATTTGTAGACCATAAAATGAGTCTAATTATAATTTTTGTCCTTTTATAAAGATCAAAAGAGCAAAAAATAATCCCACCACGTTAGAAGTTGTTTTGACAGAAAGTGGGAAACTACTTAAAGTTAGCACAGATGTCATATAATGTTGCTATTTCATGAAACTAACTTGTCTGTCAACACAGAACACAAAGAGAGAGGGCGAATATTTATACTACGCAACAGAAAGAGAGTAAATAATGACAGAGAAAGCAATGAAAACAGGGAAAGAAATATAGAGAGACAGAGAGGACGCCAACTACTTTTTAAATAAAAAAGATAGTAAAAATTAACTGAAGATAAACAAATTAATAAATTAATAAAGAAATTAAAATGAAATAATTATTTAAATATAAATTAATAGAGATGTGACGTTTATAACGTTACACACTTCTACCACCCATCAGAAAAATTTCGAACACAACTGACAAATTTTTCTCAAATAAAACAAGAACACAATGTTCTACCTAGGAATAAGTATAAGTATAAGTGTACAGTCTACCTATACACATATTATGAACTATAGTTAATAATCAAAGTCAAATCAGATAAGTATATAAAATAAAAGCAAATAAGCAAAGTCAGGTAAATATAATATTGTAGCATTTTATATTGAGATCCCCTCGTATATGTAAAATATTAAAATCCTCTTATATATGTTTGATAAATCTAAGAATATTTCGTACGTATTGAAACCCAAATATCTTTTCAATTCTTTCTTAGTTAAAATAAACCATTTTAGAGTTGTTTATTGTTTTAACTTTTTCGGCAGTTTCTTTTAATGTTTCATTCGAAGTCGTCTTATAATTTTTATACGTCGCAAAAGGATATCTACGTCGTTTCGTTGTTCAGCGTTTTGTTTATTTTAAAGTTATACGAACGAATTTTTAAATTCGTCTATCATACTTGGGTCTTCGTAGTGTTAGGTATGGATCTTAATTCATACTTGGGTCTTCGTAGTGTTAGGTATGGATCTTCATTCGTACTTGGGTCGCCGGTAGAGTCAGGTGTGACCTAAGAGATTCTTACTTGGTTCGCTGTGCGGATCGCAAGTATGGATCCACATATTCTCCGTCAAATTTGTGTTCTTTTGTTTTGGCCCCTTTAGTGGAAATATGTGGCAGTAAAAAAAAGTAATTTGTATAGTATACCAGAATGTGGTATAATTTTGAAGCAATATATAGGATCTCCCACCAGTTTGTTATAGTTTTCCTATTTGATCCAATTCTATCTACGTCAGATCTTCGTTCCAGTATGGAAATGGTTTCCTTTTGTTCCAGTTGAGAGTTTTGTCCTTGCAGCTCCAATCCAGAGATAGTAGCAATTCAAAGTTAAGTGATTATAAAAAAGATTAAGGTAACTTTTAATATATTAATTTTTCCAAGTTATATGGACATTATTAATAATTGCTTTCATTAATATAAAAGAATTTGTAATAATTAAAGTTTTATATTATGTTGTCGTAGATAAAAATGTCATAATTTAATCTGTCTCAAGTTGTTATGTTGACATATGACATTTTGCTTTAATCCATTGTTGTTATAAGACAATTTTAATTTGATTATTTTATATAAAAGATATTCCATATGTAAGATTAAATTCATTAATCTTTTTCATAAAAAGGATATCCATAAAATTTTGATAATCTAAATTGGCCATATTATATCCTAGAAACCATTTAAAATTTTTGCAGCAATCTCTTATGTAAGTAAAGAACATGTAAGTTTTTATTAATTTTAATTATGTTGTATAATATATTTTTGTATTTCTCCTTGTAACTATTTGTGCTGACACAAAAATAAATGTTAAATTTTGTTTTCTAACTTTTTGTTTATTTTTTTTTTGAACTAACCGTTTTTTGAGTTCTATTTGAAAAAGATATGTTTTCGATGTTTTATAATTATTTCCCTAGTTACAACTAGTGGTTGTAATAGGTATAATTAGGCACCTCAAGTGGCGCCCTATATTAAATTCCTTGAGGTGTTTCCGGTTTATTTTCATTTTATTTGTCCCAAGAGATTTGTATAAGTACACCTTTATTTCCTTTTTTTTTGTAGTTGTCCCAATTCAACCCCCATATCTTCAACTTATCCACGACCCAGCTCTCCAACAACCAACTGAGTGCCGTACGCACTTGTTTCGATTTATTTCGTTTGCCCAATCTTCTACCCCATGTTCTTACCCTGAGGTAAGCAAAATATATTCGTTACAATATAGAGATTATATCTCACAAAAATGAATAGCTAATGAACACTGCTAATGAATGAATCTCAAAAAAAATAAATACTCAGGATAAGTGAGTACCTAAAGTAAGGTAACAATAATATCAAAGTTATAATATAAGTAAAAGCATGTAAATATTGATATGCAAATATAATTATTGATAAACAACTCAAAAATACATATAAACTTTACTTGATATGTCAAATAAGAGAAAGTTCTACACAAAAGAGATATAGTAACTGCATAAAACAAGTCTTAGAAGACTAAGAGTAAGTTAATAATAAAAATATGATAATGATACATAAGAAATGTTATTCTCACCAAACATAAACCAGTGATCTACACAAAAGAATAAAGTTCTGGATAAATATAGTTTACAAAAGATAGAAGAAAACAAGTGAAAGTAGGTATACTACAATCAAACTTCAAAGCGTCATAATTCTACACCAGATTTCTAAAAGTAGATGCATAGAATTATTTTAACTCCAAAAGAAATAAGAAAAAACACATCATCCAAAAAAAATATACCTACTATGGTATATTAATTGTCTCTAAAAGACCAAAAAGGAACACAGATTCATATAATCTGGCCCAAAATCTCCTTAGGATATATGCATCCTAGGAAAACTAAAACACCATGTATGCAATAAACCATGTTATCATACATAAAGTGCTGGATGAGGCTTTTAATTGTATCAAAATCAAAAACAATTACCCAAAGTAAAATAATAGAAATATATAAACAGTTATTGTAATGTCAAATAAATAAGATTAATATGTTTATCATAATCAGACAAATATCAAAATATAAAGAGATAAAATAATGAAACATAATGCTTTACTATATTAAACAACATTATTGAGACTCATCATCAATAGAATCAGTAACATCTAACTTAATATCTTGCACATGAAAATTACCAAGGTCTTTACCATCTAGATCCTTAAGATTATATACTATAGGAGATAAAACTTTATGTATAATACCGGGAGTAAATTTGTGAGCTAACTTAGAAGAAAAATCATTCACAGCTTTTGAAAGTATATTATTTTTTTTCCGGACTTTAGCACCTACATGAAATTTTAGATCACGTCTACGTAAATTCTAGCGATTAGTGTTGGTATTGTAAGAGTGACATATTCTCTTCTTAACTTTATTAAATATAGGAGAAATATTCTCTAAAGGATTGCAAGAAGTACAAACTTTACATTTATGAACATAGTTCACAACAAAAGATCTCATTTTAGGCCAGTAATACAATTCTGAAATATTAGAAAGGGTTTTAAAGACACCCAAATGAGCAGCTGTAGAATCATCATGATATATTTGCAAAATTTCCCTCCTATGTGGAGAAGAAACAAACATTTTCCATTCTGGAGAAGAATCAGAAAACTTTGAGCTAGAAAAAACATGTTTATAGAGAACATTATCCTGAACCTTAAAAGCAGGATATAAGTTGGGATTATCTGTAACTTTCGCTATCATATCATATCATATTTTTAAATTAGACAAATTCAATAGAGAAACTTGAGATGCTTCAGGAATTCTAGAAAGAGAGTCAGCTACAACATTTAAAGAATCACTACGATGGGCAGAGTTGAGCTGTGCTTGCTAAATGTCAGAAAGATTTTCAGCACTGCTAACAATATTTACTACACAAGTAGATAAATCTGTAGGCTTAAATGAAAAATTTAAAAAATCGAAACAAAGTTAAAACAAATGAATAAAATCCATACCTAATATCATCTTATGTGAAAAATTCTTCCAGATTTTTCCAGAAAAACTCTTCAAGAAATCCACCAACTTACTCCCAAGGCGACAAATTGGCTTCGAGGATGTAACCTTCGACTTTAATTTTAAAAATTTTAATTTTATATATTCTGTGTCAGTACCCATTTACTTATTTACTTACTTATTTATTATTGTTATTGTCACTTTTTTCTTCCTTTTCTTTATGTAAAACTGCAATGTGTAAAGTTCATACGAATATATATATATATATATATTATATATATATATATAATATATATATATATATATATATATATATATAATATGTGAAAAAGAAGGAACTATTAACACTTTAAGAGATTGAGTTTTACCTAATAAAGTAACAGCTAACCAAACATATCCTAAAATACTCTGAATGTTTCCATCAGCAGCAGTAAGTTGATTTGAAACATCATAATTAAGAGGTAAATTGAGTTTTTTCAGGAAAAATAAAGAAGGAAAACCAATAATACTAACATTACTGCCAGTATCAAGAAGTGCAGAGATTGTTTCACTACCTACACAAATAGAAATATATGGTCTATTATTATTATCATGAACATCTAATAATGAAGTAGAATTTAAATCTACCTTAGAAAGAAACCAGTAAGACCAGTAAAAGGACCAGTAGAAAGAACGGAAGTACTAGTAGAAGGTAAAGTTTCAGATTGTATTGAAGAAAAAGTGCTTAAATTATTATCAGATATAAAAGAAGAAGTAGTTTTAGGTATAACTTTCTTAGAAACATTCACTGACTTGGGTTGTTTGAATGTCTTCGAAAAGTTTTTCCTGTGATGTTCTTTCAAACCATCTTTTGAACATCTCCTACATTCATATGTAGTGATATTCTTAAATCCACAACCATGACAAAACTTTCTCTTGGGTTTATTACATACTTGAAAAGTATGGCCTGCCATGTTGCAGTTTCAACATATAGCAGAAGAAGAAAGAGACTCAACAGAAAATTTACTGCGAGACGAAATAGTAAGAGCAGCTTCAAATCTCTTACAATACTTTGTAAGGTCTGCAATTGATTAAACATCCTGGAATGCAAGAGCATTGACACAATCAGGAAGAAGACCATTAATTATCTCATCCACTTTTTCAAACTCAGAAATTGATTTTAAAGACCGGAGCATCAAAGATTCCATATAAGAAATATATGCAGATACCGGTTGTTTGAAAGACTGTTTTGTAGAACGTATTTGTTCCCACAAATTTCTTTCATAACTAAAAGGTAGATAAGTTTTCTTTAAGGAAGCAACTAATTCAGACCAAGAATTAAAAAAAAATTTTGTAAAGTGATTATGCCACCAAGTAAAAGCAGCACCTTCAAATAGATCTCCTGCAGAGATAAATAAATCTTCATCAGTGCAGTTTCTAGAAAACTTTAAAGTTTAAATCTGTTCCAGAAATGGAATTGGAGGTTCTTTACCAGAAAATTTTTTAATACCCCATTTATAAACAGGAACAGACATAACAGATAAAGTTGAAGATTGAGAATAACTCAGGTTTACCTCTATCAGGAGTAGAAGCAACAGGTTGGTCTACCATATCAGGTTGATCTACAATGTCAGACAAAGTACCCTTTAATTTTAATAAATCATATCGGATAGCTGGCTACAGAAGTTGGCAGTAGACGAGCGATTCTACCAGACAAATGAGTTAAACGAGAACTGAAAGCTTTAAATCTACTATTAGATTTTGTACCTGAATAATCAGATATAATAGTCCTGAATAATCAGATATAACAGCAACAGATATAATCAGATAGCTCAGCGGGCTGTGCGGCTGCCTCTCATTCGCTTCACTGTCGAATGGTTCAGTGGATGTCGGATCGAGCCCCAGCTCGGTGTACAGAACACAAAAAGTCTTACGCAGCAGTTTAAAATTCTAGATGAATCCGCGGCTTAGACTAGGATATGCTGGGATCTGATCGGCCTATGGTGGAGGAGCAGTACGGCAAGAGATAAGGGCTTGCGTCTCGGTGATACTCCTCCATAGATCCCTACCGGACGGGCGTAACGCCTAAAAAAACCGGATATATATATATATATAATATATATATATATATATATATATATATATATATATATATATATATATATATATATATATATATATAGATATAGATATAAGACTAAATAGGTCAGAATAGGAAGCTAAAGCTTGTTGGTAATCAACATCAAATGATAAACTAACAGAAACTTCAGAAAAACTACGGTTACTGGCTTCCTGAGAAAGAAGTCCAGCAAGGATCTTTCGCTTTTCCTCTACTGTATTTGGGACAGAGACATAAGAAGATTCCTAATAAGAATTTCATATGATATTTCATCTGTCTTTAAATGTTTAGGTAGCATCTTGAAGAAATAATTTAAAAAAAATTAAGAAAGTAATTAAAATACACTATTCACAAAAACTGGTTAAGTAAAAAAAAACACTCAATACAGTATAAAAGTACCTACCATCATTAGAAAAAACATGTAAAAAATATGTGAATATTAAATGTATAAAAATGGTAATACTTTTTAACCCAACATGTGAAAATATATATAAAAAATAATCAAAAGCATGGAAATATTAAAATTAACAGCAAATATTGAGAATATGAACATATATAAAAATAAATAGTAAAGTATTTATTAAAGTTTGTTATTTGCCATCAAACCAAAAATCCAGATGACAATGCCTAAAATAAAACAAGTACGGTTGGGCGCCAACTACTTTTTAAATAAAAAAGATAGTAAAAATTAACTGAAGATAACAAATTAATAAATTAATCAAGAAATTAAAATGAAATAATTATTTAAATATAAATTAATAGAGATGTGACGTTTATAACGTTAAAATATCTTTCTATAATTTCTATAATCACTGCATGCACATAATTTATATTTGGTAGATATTTGTCTGGATTTTATTTGTTTACCAATATTTATATTAACTAATGGCTTTGATTTGACAACGGATCTTTCTTCTCAATATCGCTAAAGATAGCTGACAATTATTTATTATACAGATTGTCTCACAGCCGCTCTCACGAAAAATATTTATTTTATCTCTAGTAAAAATACTTTAAAATTAAAATCGCGTCTTAGTTGAAAAAGACATTTACACTTAACAAAATCATTCACTCTTATTTCTGGCTCAGTATATATTTAAAATCATTTAAAGCATCAATTACACGTATCTCAGAATGGTTTATAGCCAATAAAGACACAGAAAACGAAATACTTAATTTTGAAAATAAAAAAGAAAAACTTTTTAATTCTTTCACACAATATGAACAAATTCAATTAAAAATCGAACAGACTGATGACAGCGACCAACAATCAGCTGATCGAGCAAATGTCGAAGAAAAATACTTCAACACACTCAAAGGTTTGCAAAGAAAAATAATAGACTTACATTTAACAATAAATAAAGCACCTAGCTCAAATAATAATGCTGTTTCCAGTGCGAGGCTGCCTGAAATTACCATGAAAACCTTCACCGGCAATTTCTCAGAATTTAATGAATTTTTCAACTATTTGAAACTCTTTTTCTCAAAGGAGAACCTTTAAACTTAATTAGCAGTATCGAAGTAGTAGATGCAAATTTTGCTATCGCTATAAAAACCCTAAAAGAAAGATATGATGACCAATCACGAGTGATTAGTACTCTTATAAAAAAGCTGTTAAAGTCTCAATCTCTAGTCATTGATTATAAACCACTACCTAGATAGCTTACTCTAAGCATTGATTATAAACCACTCCCTAGATAGCTCACTCTAAGGTAAAAACGAATTCAGTGTTAAACTCCGCCCACTTACACCACTTTGCCCCTCACGCCTAAGTACTACCTGACTGTATGGTGGCGACATTCATTAAAATATTTGCTAATAAATTAAGTTCCATGCTCCGCCAATTCTCTAGTGTAACAGAGGACGATATAAGGATGGCACTGAGCATTTTCACAAATAATTTTTAACGTGCTTATAATTTATATTATGAAATTCCGATTTTACTTCAGAAAAAACGCTAAAAATTGATTAATAAAAACAGTAAAGGTTTTCTAAAAATTATTTATTTATCAACACAATACAAAAAAAATAACAAAATATAAAATACATAATAAAATTAGCAGTGATAAATTACATCTCATGTAAATTACTTTTTTGTAACTTTTCAAACAAATTAATTTCCAGAATTGATGCAAACTAAAATATTTCAAGCTAAATATACAGAATTTATTTGCAGATTTGGTCCATTCACTCACGGTAAAATATTGCAAAACCTCATAATTTTAAAGAATCGCTTGGATTGACATGAAATTTGGCTTACGCCTAACTAAGATGTCAAAGAAAAATACATTATGCTTTTGCCCTATGGATTAGTATCACCCCTTATCGGGAGTGAAAAAATATATGTTCAAGATAAGTTTGGAAGTGCCTAAAATCAGTAATTCTAAGCAACTTTGGTTCTATAGAGTTTTTTTACTAAGTCAATACTTTTCGAGTTATTGAAAAATAGGTTCTTATTCGTCAAATTCCATGTTAAATATTTCTACGTGAAATAATAAAAAACTAAATCACTTTTCGACGAAAACTCATTACAATTTTTTTTAAAGTGTTTAAAAAAGGTTTATTTTTGTTAAGTTTCTTGCATAAAGAGTAAGCAAGTTATGACCAAAATATTCAGAAAAGCAAAACCTACATTTTTTTACTCTTTGTGATTTTTGGTGTCACTAATAATATTAAGTTGTTTTGAAAAAAAGCACTTTTTTCAAAATTAAAAAAAAATTGTTAAAAAATAAGCCCTTTGAACAAATGAAACTTACAGATCATTATAATAATACAATAAAAACAATGACCAAGGTATTTATTAGAGAAATCAGGACACGCATTGAAATTGCAAGACAAGCATTTATAACAATGAAAAAAATGTTAGTTAATCGAGATCTTATCTAGTTTTGATAGGAAATAAGCCACAATTTTACTAAAAAAATCATTTTATTAACGTTTCGAGCCCAAATCGGGTGTCGTTGTCAAAATACAAAAATTATTAATGCATTAAACAAAAATATTGTTGCTTAGTAAAAAAATTCTTCTAATAATTTATTTAATCTGACCCATTTATATTGGCAATTCAGACATATATTGTATATTTTAAAGTAGGAGACTTTAAAATGATATTGCGAATATTTATGAGTTGCGTTCCTGGGACTATATTTATATTCTAGCGCTAGAATTTTACTGCCGCCATTGCATGTGGTTGTCTATTTAAAGGTTGTCTTATTACATGTTATGATTTTTATGTGACGGATATTCTTGAGTTAGGGTTGATTTCATGTAATCGACTTAACTATCTTTCAACAAAGTCGTCCCAGGAACGCAACTTATAAATATTGGCAATATCATTGCCAATATTTCTTTATCTACTTTAAAATGTATAATATTTGTATAATTTTTGTTTATTTCATTAATAACTTTTGTATTTTGACGACACCCGATTTGGGCGTCGAAACGTTAATAAAATCATTTTTTAGTAAAATTGTGGCTTATTTCCCATCAAAACTAGTTAATTGCAATAATTTCACAAGAAAATCGAGATCTTCCTCTAGAGCTGAGGATAAGCGCCTTAAGATGCTACGTGTTCTCGACTTTGATACATGGAATGGAAAGCTATACACTAAAAGTAGACAATACACAGAAGTTGGAAGCATTTGAGATGTGATGCTATAGAGGAATTTTGAAAATACCAGAATCTAACGAGTTTCAAATACAAAAGTGTTAGGGTTACAATGTTACAAAAGGATTGCAAGGTGATAAAAAACATCAACACAAGAAAGCTAGAATATTTAGGTCACATTACCGAAGGTAGAAATAGCAATACAGAAGTCAATCATATTCTGTGCCAAATAAAAAATTGTATAGAGGTGAACTAAATAAAATCACTATGATCTACTATTAGATCGCATACTTTTTACAATTAAAAATTTTCTGAGGACTTTCTGGAATTACGTCATCGAGGTTTTAAAAGCAATTAGTGGTAAGTACCAAATGCAATCGATTTTGACTTTAACAAAATATTTCATATATTTCAAAATAGGTTTTCATTTTTATTTTAAGTACAATTTGTGACGTTTCTGGTTTGTTTACTGTTGTGGCTGTCAGTCTGTTGAATTATTTTTTGCTGTTTATTTGTCGAATTTTTGCATTTTGAAGTCTATTTACCTTTACTTTTATCGAAAATAAGTAATTTTCTGTGAATCTTTTCCCTTTTAGTTTTTTGTTTGCTTTCATTAACGTTATACCACTGACAAGTTTTTAAAAGTTTGATTTTTACCAAGAATTTTATAATTTTTCTTTTATGGTCATTACAGCTTTCAAGCCAATTAGTAGTTAATAAAATATGCTTAGTCACATAGGTTTCAATTTTATTAAAAACTGCATTATCTACTTTAAATAAATTAAACGCCTCGTGAAACTTTTCTAACAATATTGTAGTAATAGTAACAAACAAATATGATGGTCTCTGAAGAAACTTTATTTCTTCGTTTGCGGCATAATCTCTGAAAAGTAACATTAATTCGTGTTTCTAAATTTATGCTAGATTTGCTGGAATTTGCCGCGCTTAAAATTTTGTTGTCATTATTGCCTTTTACTTGTCTAAAGATTTTTCTACATGAACTGTTTGGGTTTCAATAGACTCGTCAGATATTTCGACGCTAGTTACTTCGTGGGTTAAATCTAAATTATCAGTTTGTGCTATTTCACAATTTCCATTGTCTAAAGCAATTTTTAGTTTAATATTTGTGTTATGCTTAATGGCAATTCTTAAGTGACTAACACTAGGTGTTGCATTGTAACCACCCCTATTGCGCACAATAGAGAAAAAATTTTCTAGAGGATCTTGGTTCAGAAAAGATGTTAAAAGATATGATACATTATATTTTTGAAGTTCCTCCCACAAACATAAAACTGACAAAATTGTCCACTGAGAGCCGTGTAGACAGTGAATATTATTTCTTTCTTGCTGATTTTCAAAAACTTTAATTTTTTTAAAATATTCTAAACCTGCTTTTAAGTTTTCAGTTGACTTGCTTAAAGTTGACATTGGCTTTCTGTTTGGATTACTATCACTACAATATTTGCTGTTAAGACCGTCAAAAATATTATTTATAATTTTCAAAAAATCGGCAGTATGAGGAGCCGTTTTAGTGTGTAACTGCCCTACAGCTATTGCTGTTGATATTGTTGAGGCAACTGAGTTGGAAAAAATTTGTGCTGCCATTTTACACGCATTTTTGAAAATTATTAGGGTTTATATAAACGTCTTTTATTTTCACCATGCATCGTGCTCTAACATTGGTTCCATCGATGTTGTATGTGTTTTCAATATCTCGCCACGATATTTGTTTAGAATCGGCAAAAAACGTCAACTTTTTGTTAAGAAAATTATTTCTTAGACTTTTTAATAAGTGGGGTGTATCAAACACAGTGAAAATCCTCTGATTTTCTATTTCTATTGCAGGCTGATCCTTACATGCGCCTAACAGTTTAAATAAAGCTCTATTATTAGATGCTTGATCACACACTAACACTTTTGGTATATACCCAATATTTTGTAATTTTAAAACAACTTCAACTACAATGTTTTTTAAGTTGTCGCTATGTATTGGACCATCTGTAACAAAATAACAAATCGGAATCTTCCAGTTATGTAGCAAGCCGCGCATCAAGAAAACCAGACCTGTGTTGGCAAGTTTGTTTGTTCTTCCTAAAGCACCTAAATCTTGAAACCCTTCTATAATGTCATCTAATTTATTGTACTCCAATTGTTTTTTTAAAGAAATTTCATCAAACATTAACACACACATTTTTTCCCACTCATCCATTGTCTCTGCTTTTTTCTTCAACTTGTCAATTAAGGAAGTGTTTAAACCGTTCTTAATTTATGACACGCAACCAAGTTTGAATTGTTTTACTGAGTAATATAAAGTTAAGAGATCTAATTAAAAATTTGTAACAACTAGGAGACTTATAATAAATGGCCAGAGCTAAATCCTTTTCATTGTGACTCCATTGTGAACGAGTTTTGTGTAAAAACTGCATATTAACAAAAGTGTGCACGTATTTACTTTTATTTTCTAACAGTACCTGTAACATCAATTTGGTTGCAGATTTTCTGTTTTTTGCTGTTCTTCTACAACGCTGATTGTTCTTCTGACGGCACTTCTTCTTTAAAGCATTTACTTGATACTCCAATTTTTTTACCTTCTCCGTCAATTCAGTTTCAAGTTTTGTGGACAAATTAATTTTAAAACTGGATATATCACTAAGACTACTACTTGATCTCTTAGGCGATGGAGTTGACCTAACCATACAATCGCCACTTGTAGATCTTTTACGTTTCGTACCGCAATAAACGTATGTAGAGCATACTGGTGGGGTATCACCTAAAATAGGTAATCATTGAAATGTATGTGTAATTTTAATTAAAGCAAAACAAGCATCTCCATTATACCATTTTTCATATAAAAAATGCACGTCATTCAAGATTTACGTCGTCAGAACCCCAAAGCGTTGCAAAACATCAGAATAGTTAGTAAGTGAGGAATTTTTAAAATGTCAACTATTTGTCAAACTATTATATTAACAGTAAATACACTTAGTTTTGAGACTACTGCAACAGATTAAAATACATAACAAAAAATTTTAATACAAAATTATGTATTCTAAATTTTAAACTTACCTCTTTTAGGGATTTAATAGTAAAAACCTCTCGCCGTTATTTCCTGTTCAAAATAATCTATCTTATATGAAAGATTATCAGCTTTCTACAGACTATTTATTTGTTTTGGCATATCACAATCACAATACACAACAATAGTTAGTTTTTAAAGCTATTAATCTATATTTCATATGTATTTATAAATACAATTTATTAATATATATTATATTATGATCAAATTGTGTAAGAAATCAAAACATGGTAGTAAAATTTGAACTCCAAGGTTGATGTTCTGGAAATTTTAAATACAAGTGACGTCACTTTGTATAAATCGTGATATGCAAGTGTTTTCTTTGAAAAATGGTATATTTCTGGAGTGATACTAACAACGCATTTAGATTTTAAAAAAAATCTCTTTTGATTTAATTGTATAAACATATATATATATATATATATATATATATATAATATATATATATAAATATATATAATATATATATATATATATATATATAATATATAAATATATATATACATATATATATATATTATATATATATATATATATATATATATACATAAATATATATATATATATATATATATATATATATATATATATATATATATATATATAATATATATATATATATATATGTATATATATATATATATATATATATATATAATATATATATATATATATTGTCATACTTTTTCTTTTCCAACCAAAGAAAAATAAATAAAAAAATCCATCGAAATAAAATTTCAAGATATCAATATAAACAAATTGTATATAGTAATTTAAGATAAGATTTAGTGTAGATAAGAATAGAAATTTGTTTGGCAAACGACCTTTTTCCGTTTCAAACAAAATTATCAAAAAACCTTTGTTTAGAATTAGAAGACATTTTACCTGTAAGTTAATCTTTTCATTGTTTGTATAGTCGAGTATTAAATGACCATATTTTAATCTTTTGAAATATGTATAAATGATGTATTGAAAAAAAAAACCAATTTTAAAGTAAGCTATTTAGTTTTCTCTGAAACCGAAATTAGGCTTTTCCAAAATCATGGTAAACACAATTTAAGCTTTTTGATTGGACGGTCGTTTTTAAATGGGAATTTGGTGAGTCGATCATGAGAGAGGAGAAGTTAGTCATATTTTGGTCATCGAAAGGAAACAGTCGTTTGTCTCAAGATAGGGTGTGGTTCGTGAGTTTGGATACCGGCGTAACGAAAAGAAGTGAATAGTTTGAAGAAGGAGATAACAAGTGGATTAAAAGAGGTCCTTGTATCTACCGTGGGCATTTTATAAAGTATATGTGAAAGTATTCTTACGGCAGCAAGTTGACAAAAGGAGGTCCTGGTGTCATAAATAAGTAGCGGAGTTTGGAGAAGTGAATCAGGTGTTTTTTGTGTAGTCTGAAGGAGGTTTGCAGAGACGTAAAGAAGGAGCCGAGGTGCCAAAGAGGGGAGATCACATATTTGAGGAGACTGGACTTTTCTGGGTATGTTCCAACATACAACTCAAGAAGAAAATAAACTGTAAGTGTTTGTACAATTGAATTTTATATCTGTGAAGGATCGTTTCGACATCATGGTCATTATCATTAAAATTTAAGAACTGAGGTTTTGTTAGGCTAATCAAAAGTTTAAAGTTTTGTGGTTTCTTTTTTCAAGTAAAGAAAATTTTAAGTAAAATTGGTTTTTCACGTAATATAAATGTATGTAGCTTTATAATCTTATTATCATAATAATTTGATTTATTTTCTTGTATGCTGATTGATAAGATAACGACAGAATTTAATAATTGTTTTATTCGTTCATATAAAATAAAGAAACGTAAATCTTTGTAATATAATATATTTGTATTCTTATCCTTTTCTTCTCTATCCCGATAAAAGACAACTAGAAAATCTTTTGAATCCATCGAACACAGGTAATATAAGGATTATTTTACTTTTGATAACAAATAAGTTATAATTCTTTTTTATTGGCTCAATAAACTAAGTTTGAACTCAAAATAAACAATCATAACAAATGGCCCCCAACGTGTAAGGCGTAGAAAGTATTTCTAGTTAAAATTTAAACGGATAGAGAAAGAAAGCAGATTGATTGAAAATTTATTTGCCGATGGTTAAAGTTTATAATATTTGCTTTTATGACATTACATTTCAAATTTCTCTAGGTACAAATTTTTACATGATATAATTTATGATATTTGATTGATTTTTACAACTGACAAAAGTTTTAAAATTTTATTGCATTTATTTGAATTTATTGCGTTTGGGATAAGAGGAAAAGTTTTCGTCTTTGCAACATTACTCGAATTTCATATTTGGCGGGGATAAATAATCTAACGAACATGTCGACCACAAGGAGTCAAAGTAAAACGCAAGAAAGGAAAGAGGATAAGATAGAAGAGGAAACAATTATTGATGAAGGATCGGATAATGAAGGAAATGCTACAATAATGGAGGAAAGAAAAGAAACAGGGATGCTGGAAAAATTATTAGCAATGATGCAAATACAGACACAAACAATAGAGAAAAACCAAATTGAAACATCAAAGAAAATTGATAGAAATCAACTGGAAACAAAACACATAATGGAAGAAACATCACTAAAAATGGAAGAAAACCAACGGGAAACAAAACAAACAATGAGCAATATAGAGCAGCGTCTGGAAAACTATGAACAGGAAATTAAAGGATGTGTTGAGGGGATAAAGAAAGAACTGATACAACAAATAGAAGAGATTAATGAAATTAAAAATGATATGAAAGAACAAGAAATGAGAATTAAAGATAATTTGGAGGAATTAGAAAGCAAACTTGAAAATGTAATGAAAGAAGACAAGAAAGAAATAGAAAAACAAATTGAGGATATCAGAAAACAACGAGAGACGGGAGACAGGAGAGAGGTACTCATCCAAAGTCCGGGTGACATAAAAACACAATTTGGCGGGGACGTAAAAAAATTACACCCGGTAATTTTCATCAACAATTTAAAAAAGAAATTACGACATATCGGTAATTTCGAAACAGCAAAGGAAACGATAAGGAACCATCTTAAAGATGAGGCAAGTTTATGGTTTGATAGCAAAGAAGAAGAATTACAAAATTGGCAAACATTTGAACAAAAATTTCTGAATTATTTCTGGGGAAAATACAACAGATAGAGATAAACAAGGAATTACAAAATGGGAGATACCAGGATAGTATAGGTATATCAGAAAAAACATATGCCCTACAACTATACAACAATGCAAGACACTTACATTACAACTATTCGTCCGAACAGCTAGTGGAACTAATAGCCAGACATTTTGAAGATACCTTAGAAGATCACATAACTCTACAAAACTACAAAGATATTGACAGTTTATGTCAATTCTTACAAATACGAGAAGCAAAATTAAGAGAAAGAAAAATGAGGAGAACGCAAGAAAATTATAGACAACGAGAAAATCAAGACTATAGAGATAGAGGACAAAACTTTAGGAGAGAGTACACAAGAAGAGAATTTGTCCCGAGGAGGGAAAACGAAAGTAGAGACAACGGAAGAGTAAATTATGAACAAAGAAATCGGCAATGGAACGAAAACAGATATCGAGAGAACCAGAATAGAAACAACAATCGCACATATCAGGAAAACCGAAATAATAATAGAACGAATGAACCGGAAAAATCGCGGAAACCGATACGGGTCCGAGAGACCAAGAGAAAATAGAAGAGCGGTCAACAACACACACATAGAGGAATATGAGGATGAGAGACAAAGCGACAGAAGTAGAAGCGAACAAGAACAGCAAGCGTCTTTTCACGAAGGCGCACACTAAAGACAAAGAAACAAACAGGAATTTTTTGTCACCCGAAGGAATTTATTAAATTGGCAGAAAATAAGGACAAAATAAGTGGAGCAAATCTGAAATTTGTAGATGGTTTTATCAACGAGACACCGATTAAAATTATGATTGATACTGGATCGGAAATTACACTGATCAACAGAAAACTAATAGAGGAAGTTAATTTAATGAATTTGATTTACAAAATTCCCAAGGTAAATTTAGTGGGCGCAAATAAACGGACTTTGGCAACGATAAATGAAGGAATACGAATAAAAGTACGATTGGATAAGAAATTTTATGCACTACAATGTGTTGTGATGCCAAACATGTTGCATGATATGATCGTAGGAGTGGATGAATTGGCAGAAAAACATGTGGTGATAGATTTCAAAAATAACACGATGAAAATCACAGAGGAAAAAGAAGAAGAACAGGACAGTAAGAAAAAGGAAAAGGAAAATGAGAAACAAAAAAATGATTTAGACAAAGAACAAACGGTGGAAATGAATTTGGCAATGAAACAAGGACAGAGAAGAAAGAGGAGATTGGCAAAAGAAAGTGAAAAGTGGGTTTCCTCAAAAGAAGAGATGAGCCCAGAAGAAGAAAAAGAAGAAAGATTAACAAAAGAAGACGAAAAAGGTACAATTGAAACAGTGGTATTTGAAGAAGTATGCGAAATGGAGGAGGCAGAATACAAAATAAATATGTGTAAAGAAATTGAGGAAAAAGAAAGAAAATTGATATGTGGAGAAGAAAAGGAAAAGGAATTGCGTGTAATATTGAGAAAGTATGAAGATTTAATAAATAAAGAAAACAGAGTAGCCAAAGAGTATGAAAATTCATTTGAGGTTAAAGACTTAGGAAATTTTCAATCGAAAACTTATCCGATCCCATATAAATACCGACAGGAGGTGAAAGGAGAAATTAACAAAATGTTAGAAGATCAAATCATAGAGAGATGTGACTCGCCGTACATCAACCCAATCGTGATTGTAAAAAAAAAGCAGTGGAGAATTGAGGCTCTGTTTGGATGCCCGGAATATAAATCAACACACGGTATCTCAAATTTAAAAACATTGAGAGGTTTTTCTCGGGACGATCAACTATTTTAAAAAACTAATTCCTGATTTAAGCCAGAAGGAAATTCCTCTGATCAAATTATTGAAGAAGGGTGTTAAATGGAATTGGAAAGAAGAACAAGAGAAAGCTTTTTAAATTTTAAAAGAGGAATTCTCGAAAGGAACGAAAATATATCACCCCATGTACAATTTGCCTTTCATACTACGAACTGATGCATCCATACAAAAATTAGCGGGAGTTTTGTCGCAAATACAAAACAATCAAGAAGTGCCGATTTTTAAAAGTGAAACTGGAACAAACCATGAAGTGGAGATATCCAGGAGTGGCTAGTATACCTGTTGAATACAAAGCACGTGGTGATATTAATATCCCCAGCTTACATCGTTATATTCACCTTCTATTTCCTTTTCTTGCTTTCTCGTTAATTTCTTTTTTCTTTTTCTTTTCCTCTACTCATCTTCCATAAATTACAATCCTATTTTTATATATATTCATTTAATCATACACATACAATCATACACATTTTCTTATAAATATTCATTTTACATCTATCTACCTCTTATCACAATCAGTTTCAATTTCCCCAGCTTACATCGTCACATTCACTTTCTATTTCCTTTTCTTACTTTCTCGTTTATTTCTTTTTCTTTTCCTCGACTCATCTTCCATAAATTACAATCCATCTTTTATATATACTCATTTAATACAACGAAACAATTAGGTAATAACATCCTTTTCATCCCATTTAAAATGATTTATTAATTTTAACCACTTAAATTACATAAATTTTTTCCCTACCTTGGTATACCGATTTATTTTGCATCACAGTCACGCATTGATTTATATTCTCCCATCAGTTTTTTAAAATACCAAAAATTGCTTATGATCCTACTACACACAAAACACATTTCTTCACTAAAAACTGCCTACTTACAAACTTAAGCACAATGACTTTGCTCCTACCACATCATTCCTCTTGACATTGACGGGTACTAACTGATTTTTCATACCATCTTTCTATCAGTTAGCCCTAGACTCCAACACAGATCAGAGGTAATGTAAGTCAATAAAACCTCACCAACTACAGGCGGTCATATAAGATGCCCCCAGTTTCATTTTTTATATTACACAAGTCAAGAGTCTATTGCATTTACCTGAATAAATAACACGAAGAATATTATTTTTAAATCCAGATGTCCACCGAATGTTTTTTATGTGGCCACGCAATGTTTTTTAACAACCTTTTTTATGTAAGTAGTAAAAAACCAACTTTTTCTTTTTGTATGTTCAAATTTTAACTTTGTTGTTTTTAATATTGGTATTTTTACTCTCTCTTTTAGTAAACTGATGATGGAGTCATACAATTCCGAAAAGATCTTCTTTATAATAAAAAATTTTAAGCTTTTAATAAGCGTTTTTATACCTTAATACACACGAACATCACGTGCTAAGTGCCGATTTGTTTTATTTCCCGGATGACAAAAACACACAAAAGAAAATACAGTGTGACTGAACTAGAGTTTGCTAGCGTACTTTTCTGTGTAAATAAGTTAAGATTTTATCTGTTGGGAGCAAAATTCACAATCGAAACTGATCATGCAGCTTTGGTACATATAATGAAAAATCGTCTGGTTAACAATCGTATACATAGAGGCATTTTGTTACTACAGGAGTATGACTTTGAGTTTCGATATATAAAAGGAAAAGACAACATTATAGCCGATGCTCTCACAAGGGATGAAGACTCGGGGAAAAAGGAAGCAATTGCTTTTCATGTAGGATTGAACATTTTGACACAAGAGGAAGAGGTATTTTCGTTAAACGAAATTAGAACAAATCAAGAAGACCTGGAAGAAAGAGAAAAAAGAAGAGCGGAGAGGGAAAACGGTATATTTTTCAAACGAATTGATGGAAAGGAACTATACGTGATAACACAGACATTGGCAGAAAGGATCATACAGAAATTACACGAAGACAATGGACATATTGGTAGCAGAAAAGTCTGGCTGGTTTTTCGAGAAAATTATATTTGCCGACAAGATTACCGCATCGCAAAAGAAATTACACAAAAGTGCCAGATCTGTCAAAAATATAAAATTAGAAATTTCAAAAATGAAAACGTTAAAAAATATATTATATCCCGGAACAAATTAGATATTGTAGCAATAGATATGTTAAGCGATCTAATTATGACGACGAAGAGGAATAAACATGTTTTAGTCATGGTAGATGTGTTTTCCAAATATGTAAAATTATACAGTTGCCGTACCACGAAAGAGGAAGAAATAATGAGAAAAATCGACAATTTTATAGCCACCGTAGGAACACCAAGAAGGATTCTTCTAGACAATGCAACATATTTTAGAAATGATCGTTTCAAGGGACAACTTCGAGAACGGGGAATAGAGACAAATTTTGTTAGCATCAGATATCCACAGAGTAATCCTTCGGAACGTTTTATACAGGAAGTGACGAAGTTTCTACGGATTACAACAGAGGGTCAACATCGACGATGGGATAGGAAAGTCGCCGAAGTAGAAACGTATCTAAATACCATCCCGAGCACTGTAACGAAAGAGACCCCAGAATATATAATAAAGGGTATAATGCCACTAAGACCATGGGAAGATAGAGAACAAAAGGAATACACACAGATAATGGAAAATGTGCAGAGGAGATTGCGGAGAGCAAACGAAAAATATATCCAGAGGCAAGACCAAAATAGAAAAAGAAGACCAGTCACTTTCAAAAAAGGTGAGAAGGTTATGGTGAGAGCATTGCGCGTGTCCAACATACCTAGCAACGTGTGCGGAAAGTTAATGCCTGTTTTTGAGGGTCCGTACATAGTAAACAATGAGAATGGGATAAATAGTTATGAGTTGAAGCACATAGAATCAGACAAGATTAGGGGAATTTATAATATGAACGATGTTTACAAATATTATGAATAAAATGCTGGTATTGTTTTTGCATAGAGAAAAATCCCTGCATAATTCAGTAATTTTTATCATATGCAAAGGCGGGGATTTGTCATACTTTTTCTTTTCCAACCAAAGAAAAATAAATAAAAAAATCCATCGAAATAAAATTTCAAGATATCAATATAAACAAATTGTATATAGTAATTTAAGATAAGATTTAGTGTAGATAAGAATAGAAATTTGTTTGGCAAACGACCTTTTTTTGTTTCAAACAAAATTATCAAAAAACCTTTGTTTAGAATTAGAAGACATTTTACCTGTAAGTTAATCTTTTCATTGTTTGTATAGTCGAGTATTAAATGACCATATTTTAAAAACAATGAGAGGTTTTCTCGGGACGATCAACTATTTTAAAAAACTAATTCCTGATTTAAGCCAGAAGGAAATTCCTCTGATCAAATTATTGAAGAAGGGTGTTAAATGGAATTGGAAAGAAGAACAAGAGAAAGCTTTTCAAATTTTAAAAGAGGAATTCTCGAAAGGAACGAAAATATATCACACCATGTACAATTTGCCTTTCATACTACGAACTGATGCATCCATACAAAAATTAGCGGGAGTTTTGTCGCAAATACAAAACAATCAAGAAGTGCCGATTTTTAAAAGTGAAACTGGAACAAACCATGAAGTGGAGATATCCAGGAGTGGCTAGTATACCTGTTGAATACAAAGCACGTGGTGATATTAATATCCCCAGCTTACATCGTTATATTCACCTTCTATTTCCTTTTCTTGCTTTCTCGTTAATTTCTTTTTTCTTTTTCTTTTCCTCTACTCATCTTCCATAAATTACAATCCTATTTTTATATATATTCATTTAATCATACACATACAATCATACACATTTTCTTATAAATATTCATTTTACATCTATCTACCTCTTATCACAATCAGTTTCAATTTCCCCAGCTTACATCGTCACATTCACTTTCTATTTCCTTTTCTTACTTTCTCGTTTATTTCTTTTTCTTTTCCTCGACTCATCTTCCATAAATTACAATCCATCTTTTATATATACTCATTTAATACAACGAAACAATTAGGTAATAACATCCTTTTCATCCCATTTAAAATGATTTATTAATTTTAACCACTTAAATTACATAAATTTTTTCCCTACCTTGGTATACCGATTTATTTTGCATCACAGTCACGCATTGATTTATATTCTCCCATCAGTTTTTTAAAATACCAAAAATTGCTTATGATCCTACTACACACAAAACACAGTTCTTCACTAAAAACTGCCTACTTACAAACTTAAGCACAATGACTTTGCTCCTACCACATCATTCCTCTTGACATTGACGGGTACTAACTGATTTTTCAACAAGGATCTACAGACCGAGAATTTGGCATCCAAATTCCAATTGCTTCGCGCAATCGTACTTGTAAGTTCGTATAGTCGGCTGGAGTTACAAATTTGCCAAATTTAAATGTATAATCGTTTCTACTCATTCATATTAATATTATAATGTATAATATATTAAAGTTTTTAATATTGGTAATATTATTAAAGCTTTTAATACTATTTTTTAATATTAATAATAATATTAACTAATTAAATATTGCGCCTTGCTTAAAAAAAGTACGAGATAAATAACTCGTTTTTTATATCTTTACGTATGCTAAGCTGGTTTTGCCCATACTGACTTTCTAATTACCTACTAATTTGCATAACAGTCAGATATTGTACCTGGTCATAATGCTGTTTTAATATTAGGATTTTCATTTCGCTTGTTGAAACTTCATCCGATATTAATTTCTTGGAAATTTATATAAGGCTCTGAGAGTACTAAATCGGAATACTTGAGTATTGTTGAAAAAAACTGAAATTGAAGGTACTACACAATCGAAGAGCTCAAAAAAATTAAACATTTCCGGTATTCTTTTTCCAGATCGTATTTTGTTTTCGAGATATATTTAAATTTGGGAATTTTTTATTATTTTTCCACTTTTTTCATGTTCTTTTTTAATTTAATTTCAGTGTATAAAAGCCTTTACAATATTATCCAAATTTTATTTTTGGAAGTTTTAATCTTAAGTGTTCAGAAACAATTTGCTAGGAAATGAAAATTTGTTTTTTTTCCTTAGTTCACAATTTGCTATAATATTTCTCATTTGATTTAATAAAAAATATTGTAAATTAATTTTTTTGAATAATTATTATAATAACGACTCACATCCGAGTAGCTTAACACAATTAAAGAAAATATAAGGAATAAGCTCACGACTCAGAACTGAGTCTTTTCTTCTTTTCGCATAAAATATTACAAATTTATTTAAAATACCCTTTATTTAATATATACTTTATTTATTCATCACAATTTAAAAAAAATACTAGTCAGCACAGCGGTTGATTTCCATGAAAATACGCTAAGCAGTGATAATGATTGCATGTACCTAAGTTAATATTTTTGTCTTTTGGTTGGTGTTATATTGAAAATTTCCCATCTCAAGGCAAATGACGTAAGACACGAAAAGGATAAAATTAATTCTATTTTTTTATGGAGAGTTTTTTAAAATGGTAATTATAAAATAATTTGTTATTAATACAAGTAATTTTTTTTATTATTTACTGAGCGTTTAGAATGTCCACTAAGCAATTTTATAAACTATTTGGAAAATAGTATTTCAAACAAGATTCTGTTTTTTTATTTTCTCTCAAAAAATAAAACAAAACTAGTTTAAAACATATATATTGACATATAAAAAAATAATTTATTTTTGCATTAAAACTTTTGCAGCTAGTATATTGGCTTCTTCTGAGGAGGGCTTCTGCAGTTTTGAAGTTTTCTCCTTTTTACATTTTTTTGTTGGGAAAAATTTTCTTTGGTGTATAATTTTTTTATTGGAAGGTGTTCTAGATGTGGATGGAAAGCACAAATTGGTCTGTTTTTGACTTCTCATAGCATCTATGGTGGGTTTTATCGGGATAACGATTTTTTGTATAGCCTTCAATTCTTCGAGGGAAACTAAATTATTTATTTGCTCCTTAAGTTGGAAAATTAATTTTTCCTTTGCTTCTTTTAAAAGACTTTCTTCTACTCTACTTGATTTGCTAACCGCATCAATCAAAGCCCTTTTCTCGTCATCGCATTCAATAACCAGGTTGTCATCATCATCTAAATAAAAGTAATAATATATCAGATAAGTAATTTATTTCAAAGTAATTACTATTTAAATGGAAACAAGCCACAATTAAAGGTAAAAATACGTTTCTTGACGTTTCAATTTCCACTTCGGAAATCGTTCTCAAAATACAAACATTAGTAAATTTAGTAATGTTTGTATTTTGAGAACGATTTCCGAAGTGGAAATTGAAACGTCAATAAACTTTTTTTTACTTTTAATTGTGGCTTGTTCCTATTTAAATAGTAATTATTTTAAAATTCCACAAGAAAATACCTTCAGAACAATAGTAATTTATTTTGTCTATAAATAAGTTTTACACAACCTGAAAAAAAAACAAAGTTAAATAAAAGTTATATATAGAAGTGTCTAGTATTACTGCCATCCATTATATTTATCAATATATGTCGATCTAATAACATAATAACCAAAGGAAAAGATCTAAAAGTTTTTCATATAGACCACGCCACCCAAGCTAGGAAAATTACCTATATTAAAGGGTACATACTTATTGTATTGAAAACTTCAAATAACAGCAGTACCTATACCAAATTAAAAAAAAATAATTTTAGAAGAATGCATTTTTTAGACTTAAACAACAGTGTGTTTATGTCATTATACTTATTAAAAATTGGTGAATTTCCAAAAAATGTTTCAATAAAATTAATCTGTAATTTTAGCTGTTTAGAAACCATTGAATAACCATGTATATTATTTATAAAGATACATTATTTTCATATACTAAGGTATAAAAAACTTTACCTGCTAATAAATTTGTATTTGGAATGGTATTCTCTTTATTCAAATCCATTTGAGTGTACTTGCAAACTAAATGAATATGTTTACACATGTTCCATTTTATACATGAATCCAAGCATGTACAAGTATAACAGTGTATACAAACTTTGCAATCTTCACACACTAATTTACATGGACAATTTTCTTTTACCTTCTCAATGGTATACATTTCAGTGCTTGAAGTAGAGGGCACTAACCAACCATTATCGGATTTAACTACTTTATCCAGATCAAGAGACTGACTTGTAGCGTGCCTTTGTCTTAATTCATTAATTTTGGTAGAGACTTTACCTTTGTGAATCACAATAAGTCTCTCAAATAATTTGTCTTTAACAAATTTCATAATAGCACCTATTGCCTTATCTAATCTCTTGACAAATTTTCCATGTAAATAAATATGTTTTATTGTTCTGTGCATCCTTTCAATGTGCATATTGGTATTTAGGCCACAATGCAACCTAAAACAATATGCCCAGTGCTCAGCTTTACATGCATAATATTGCTCGAAATAAATTGCAAATTGCAGGGTATCTGAATCTTCCTTCAAATATTCCAGAAAATTCAATAATAATTTATTAAAAGCAGATGAATCTGTTTCTTGCAATAATGTCCTGAGCATATGATACACCTGAACCTAAAAAATGTACAATGAATTTAAAAATATAACATTTATATTATAGTTCTTATAATTTACTATCAAATAAAATTACTTTATTATACTAAAAGCTTCAACATTATATGTAAAAATATTTACTTACTTTTTTTTCCTTATTGAGCACTTTTTCTAAGTTTTTTCTCCATGCTTTATCAACATGCCAGGTGCAATACAATCTAAAAATATGTAAATGTATAACTTATTAAACAGTTACCTTTTTGTAATGTTACCTAAATTCAGCTGGCTGCATAACCTGCACCCACGATTTGTAATAAAAATCTGCCATATCGGACATAAATACTTTTGGTTTAATAGCCTTGTCAACTCGTTCTTTAATGCATTGAAAAAAAATATTCATACCAATGGAATCACTGCGATTTGTTATCAAAAAAGCTGATGGGTAGCCCTCTCGCAAATCATCCAGTACCAGGATGGTATGTAATTCAAACCCATAGGCATTTAAACCATGGGTCCCATCAATACAAATGCAATCCTCCCCAAATCGTAGCAATAGGTCTTTCTGTCCATCTGTCATTATAATCAAGAAAAAATCTTCATATTTTAGTTCAGGATTTTCTTTTCGTATAGTTTCTTGTGGTTTATATAAAAGTACACATTCTGAACTTTTCATTTCACCAACCCATGCATCAACACTTACTGCATCATTTTCATGGCGTACTGATGAATTGCATAAATTGAAACACTTCTCAATATTATACAGATCTTTTTTTGTTAAGAGATGCAGTCGTTCCAAATGAGAGTTAGACACAGAATCTCTTATTTCATCCAAAATAATTTGAAACGGAATTTTTGCAGCTATCTTTGCTGCAACATTTTGTTTTTGTGCTTGGTTTAGAAATAGATGGCCTAAATCTTGCTCTTGTTTGTGCCCCACATGAGTTGGACAAAAGTTGACAATATATTTTTTATTGTCTATTAATTTAACATTAATTCTTGCAGGACAATAAGCATTAATTTTATTTGAGCCTTGAGTTTTAAGTTTTCTGATATTCTGCCCCTTCTTTTTATATATACCTAAAAAAATTAAAATAAATGTCAAATAACCAGAATAATTTTTTTTAATTAAAAATTAAAAACAAAAAAATGGAACTCACCTGACCTATGACAATTATAGTTTGTTGTGGTACAGTTACCGATTTTTTTTGAACCATACATTTTTACAAATGATGAGAATGTTTCTTCTTCAACCTTGCATTTCCAAGATTCAAAATCTTCGGAAGTATCAAATACTAGGTAATTATTTTCAATGTTAATGAAATGGTCACTCCTGTAGTGTGAAATTACATTTTCTCGACTACAATTGGTATTTTCACACAACGCACACTTTAATTTTGTTAAGGCATTACTATGAGTTTTTTTATGAGAAACCAATGTTTTTAAATTATGAAAACTTTTAGAGCAGCAGGAACATACATAAGTTTGTTTGGTAACAGGTGCTATTTCGTCTAATTTATCTGAAAAAGAAAAAACATGTATGTAATTATTGTGTTTGGCTATGATTGGCTTAGTGTAATGTTATTGGTTATACGGTATACCTACCTGAATGCTGCCTTTTCACATGAAGTCTAAGATTGCCCAGATTTGCAAACTTTTTATTACATTCTAAGCAAGGTACAGTAGATTTAGTTTGTTTAACGTCCTTTGGTACTAGTATATGTACCATATCTAAAAAATTTATTGTATGAGGATAATATATTAAATTAGAGGATAAATTAGAGAATAAAATGATATATTACCTGGATGTTTTCTTTTCACATGTGCCGTTAAGTTTGAAGAATTCGAAAAGTTTATATAACACTTAGTACAACGATTCATTTTCTGCTTACACAAAAAACACAAGAGTTTAAATTATAAATACAAAACTATCCACAGTCAAAAGAAACCAACAGAACACACACAAATACAAAACTAAATTTATAATATTTCACAAGTCAAAAACCACACTTAAAAGTATTGACACCACCGCCACAGAATATTAGTTATACGCAAATATTCAAATTCAAACAGAACAACCAAACATCCGACACAGTGTCTCAAGTACGATTGCGCGAAGCCGTGGATTTTATACCAAACTCTCCCAAAATGTAATTAATATAGGATGGAGTTTCAAAAAGCGAAATGAAAATCCTAATATTAAACAGCATTATGCCCAGGTACAATATCTGACTGTTATGCAAATTAGTAGGTAATTAGAAAGTCAGTATGGGCAAAACCAGCTTATTCAAATTATAGGTACCTACCTATAGTCTTGTATTGAAGGATTTTAATTTATTACCCTTAGCATTCGTAAACATTTCCAAGAAATTAATATCAGGTTCAGTTTTCAATGAAACAAAAATCTTTAAGAGAATTATCACTATGTAACATACCTGCCTAATATGCTAATTCGTAATAAGAAAGTCAAATCGCCAAAACCAGCTTATTCAAATTATAGCTAAAGCCTTTTGTTAAAGGATTTCAATTTATTATCCCTAACATTTGTGGAAGTTTTTAAGATAGTTATATTTTCAAATTCGAAATTGTTATTGGGACATCAACTAACAATTAAAAGGTCTTTAGAAAATAAAATTTTTATTTAAACTAATATACTGAATGCAATCTATCTGTTGGTTGAATGGTATTTCCGAAAACAATATCCTATGCATAGTCCAGGCTTTTTTGTCACAATCAGCACACTCGTAAATTGTGTTTTTTAAGATTTAATCCATACAACATAATTCTACATCGTTTCCTGTCGCGTACTGGTTATATTTCAATATTGTTAGTGGTCTGACAACATTCCATCCTCTCTTGGTCGTATGTTGTATGTTCAGTCCAAGTATTGACAAATTAAGAATTTTTTCCTTTTTCCCTCCTCGTAGATTCGCCACTGACTATCCAACACTTAGGTACTCTTCATACAATTTGTATTATCTTATCAAAAAACCAAGCATTTGCAAGAAAATTGCACTTTCATAATAATATAAAAAAAACGAGTTATTTATCTTGTACTTTTTTTAAGCAAGGCGCAATATTTAATTACTTAATATTATTATTAATATTAAAAAATAATACTAAAAGCTTTAATAATATTACCAATATTAAAAACTTTAATATATTATACATTATAATATTAATATGAATGAGTAGAAACAATTATACATTTAAATTTGGCAAATTGTAACTCCAGTCGACTTAGTTCACGAACTTACAAGTACGATTGCGCGAAGCAATTGAAATTTGGATGCCAAATTCTCGGTCTGTAGATCCTTGTGGTTTTTCATACCATCTTTCTATCAGTTAGCCCTAGACTCCAACACAGATCAGAGGTAATGTAAGTCAATAAAACCTCACCAACTACAGGCGGTCATATAAGATGCCCCCAGTTTCATTTTTTATATTACACAAGTCAAGAGTCTATTGCATTTACCTGAATAAATAACACGAAGAATATTATTTTTAAATCCAGATGTCCACCGAATGTTTTTTATGTGGCCACACAATGTTTTTTAACAACCTTTTTTATGTAAGTAGTAAAAAACCAACTTTTTCTTTTTGTATGTTCAAATTTTAACTTTGTTGTTTTTAATATTGGTATTTTTACTCTCTCTTTTAGTAAACTGATGATGGAATCATACAATTCCGAAAAGATCTTCTTTATAATAAAAAATTTTAAGCTTTTAATAAGCGTTTTTATACCTTAATACACACGAACATCACGTGCTAAGTGCCGATTTGTTTTATTTCCCGGATGACAAAAACACACAAAAGAAAATACAGTGTGACTGAACTAGAGTTTGCTAGCGTACTTTTCTGTGTAAATAAGTTAAGATTTTATCTGTTGGGAGCAAAATTCACAATCGAAACTGATCATGCAGCTTTGGTACATATAATGAAAAATCGTCTGGTTAACAATCGTATACATAGAGGCATTTTGTTACTACAGGAGTATGACTTTGAGTTTCGATATATAAAAGGAAAAGACAACATTATAGCCGATGCTCTCACAAGGGATGAAGACTCGGGGAAAAAGGAAGCAATTGCTTTTCATGTAGGATTGAACATTTTGACACAAGAGGAAGAGGTATTTTCGTTAAACGAAATTAGAACAAATCAAGAAGACCTGGAAGAAAGAGAAAAAAGAAGAGCGGAGAGGGAAAACGGTATATTTTTCAAACGAATTGATGGAAAGGAACTATACGTGATAACACAGACATTGGCAGAAAGGATCATACAGAAATTACACGAAGACAATGGACATATTGGTAGCAGAAAAGTCTGGCTGGTTTTTCGAGAAAATTATATTTGCCGACAAGATTACCGCATCGCAAAAGAAATTACACAAAAGTGCCAGATCTGTCAAAAATATAAAATTAGAAATTTCAAAAATGAAAACGTTAAAAAATATATTATATCCCGGAACAAATTAGATATTGTAGCAATAGATATGTTAAGCGATCTAATTATGACGACGAAGAGGAATAAACATGTTTTAGTCATGGTAGATGTGTTTTCCAAATATGTAAAATTATACAGTTGCCGTACCACGAAAGGGGAAGAAATAATGAGAAAAATCGACAATTTTATAGCCACCGTAGGAACACCAAGAAGGATTCTTCTAGACAATGCAACATATTTTAGAAATGATCGTTTCAAGGGACAACTTCGAGAACGGGGAATAGAGACAAATTTTGTTAGCATCAGATATCCACAGAGTAATCCTTCGGAACGTTTTATACAGGAAGTGACGAAGTTTCTACGGATTACAACAGAGGGTCAACATCGACGATGGGATAGGAAAGTCGCCGAAGTAGAAACGTATCTAAATACCATCCCGAGCACTGTAACGAAAGAGACCCCAGAATATATAATAAAGGGTATAATGCCACTAAGACCATGGGAAGATAGAGAACAAAAGAAATACACACAGATAATGGAAAATGTGCAGAGGAGATTGCGGAGAGCAAACGAAAAATATATCCAGAGGCAAGACCAAAATACAAATATAAAATAAAATACAAATATAAAAAAAAAATAAACAAATATTTAGTGTAGATAAGAATAGAAATTTGTTTGGCAAACGACCTTTTTTCGTTTCAAACAAAATTATCAAAAAACCTTTGTTTAGAATTAGAAGACATTTTACCTGTAAGTTAATCTTTTCATTGTTTGTATAGTCGAGTATTAAATGACCATATTTTAATCTTTTGAAATATGTATAAATGATGTATTGAAAAAAAAAAACAATTTTAAAGTAAGCTATTTAGTTTTCTCTGAAACCGAAATTAGGCTTTTCCAAAATCATGGTAAACACAATTTAAGCTTTTTGATTGGACGGTCGTTTTTAAATGGGAATTTGGTGAGTCGATCATGAGAGAGGAGAAGTTATTCTTATTTTTTTATCATCGAAAGGAAACAGTCGTTTGTCTCAAGATAGGGTGTGGTTCGTGAGTTTGGATACCGGCGTAACGAAAAGAAGTGAATAGTTTGAAGAAGCAGATAACAAGTGGATTAAAAGAGGTCTTTGTATCTACCATGGGCATTTTATAAAGTATATGTGAAAGTATTCTTACGGCAGCGAGTTGACAAAAGGAGGTCCTGGTGTCATAAATAAGTAGCAGAGTTTGGAGAAGTGAATCAGGTGTTTTTTGTTTGGCCTGAAGGAGGTTTGCAGAGACGTAAAGAAGGAGCCGAGGTGCCAAAGAGGGGAGATCACATATTTGAGGAGACTGGACTTTTCTGGGTATGTTCCAACATACAACTCAAGAAGAAAATACACTGTAAGTGTTTGTACAATTGAATTTTATATCTGTGAAGGATCGTTTCGACATCATGGTCATTATCATTTAAATTTAAGAACTGAGGTTTTGTTAGGCTAATCAAAAGTTTAAAGTTTTGTGGTTTCTTTTTTCAAGTAAAGAAAATTTATTTTTTCATGTTTTAATTAAGAATAACTGTCAAATGAATTACAAAATGTTGTAAATTTCTAATAAAGTTTAAAATTTTTGTTTAAAAATATAAAATTATGAAAAAATATAATAAGATTGCATGAGGTCACCCTTCTTTCTCTAAAGTCTCCCATAATAATTTAAAAAGAGGTTTATAATTGCAATTGAGGTTGATTTGTGTGTTTAAGCAACAATCAGGGTTTAGTTTCATTTCTTTGGATATCTCAAGATCTTCCAAGAGATTCATAAGTCTAAAGTTTTTATTGGGAATGTTGTGTAAAATTTTACTGTTTTCAGAAGGAGAAAAGGAATGATTATTAAATTTAATGTAATATCCAAAGTTTGATTTTTTTGGGTTATTGAGGTGTTCTTTGATTCTTTGATTCAGAGTTCTCATTGTTCTACCTACATAAGTCATATTACAGTCACCACAGGACAGCTTGTAAATACCACTTCTGTTTAGTTTGTCAACTTTGTCTTTGGTCTTGCTGAAGATAGACTTGATGTTATACTTAGTTTTAAAGGAGATGTTTAAGTCACTGATTTTATTAACAAGTACTCTTGAAATTTTTTCTGAAATTGGTCCTATATAAGATAAGGATCTATATATGGAAGTAGTGTTGGATTTTTTATCAACATTAAAAGCTTGGTTTAGTCTCTTTTTGAGTATGGATTTTCTAATGACTTTATCGACAGTAGTAAAAGGAAAACCATTGTTGTTTGCTATCTGTTTAATGATGGAGATTTCTTTATTGTAATTTTCTTGAGACATAGGGATATTAAGAAGTCTGTGGACATAACATTGAATAGCTGCCATCTTGTGTTGAAAAGGGTGATTTGAGGATGTAGGTATCATATGGTCAGTTTGAGTAGGTTTTCTGAATATTGAAAATTCTAGTGTAGGCAAAGAAGAAGAGGAGGAAACATTCTTTTTGATAGTTAGGTCTAAACAGTTGATAATGTTGTTGCTTTCTACTTCTAAGGTAAAATGAATTGCAGGATGTAGATTATTAATTATTGACAAAATATTGTGAGGTTCTGAAGGTGGGCCTTCTATAAAGGCTAAAATGTCATCCACATATCTGTACCATAAGATTATTTGTGGTTGAGAATGAACAAAGTTAGTTTCGAGAGAGTCTAGAAAAAGATCTGCAAGTAGAGGAGATAAAGGATTTCCCATTGCTAAACTCTCCGGTTGTCTATAAATTTTATCATTAAAGATAAAGAAATCTTGGGAAAGGCAAAATTGGAGTAGAGAAGTAATTTGTGAACATTTATTTTGGTCAATGGTTTTTCTTTGTAGAAGGTTATTGATGATTGGAATGGTGTCTAATCTGGGAACATTGGTGAACAGATTTGTTACATCGAAAGAGACCATAGTGAAGTTATTCGGAAGAGTATGTGAAGAAATTTTGGAGATTAAATCTAAAGTGTTGGCAATAGTATATTTGGGAGTGTAATTAAGTAGATCTAGTAGAAGAGTGTTGATAAATTTTGCTAGTGAAGCTAGTGGGGTATTGACAAAACTAACTACAGGTCTTATTGGAACATTAGCTTTATGAATTTTAGGGAGACCATAAAGTCTTGGTGTTGGAGAACTATATCTCCAAACCAATGCCTGTTCCCAGTTAGGAACATGGAAGAACTTTCTAAAAAACCTATTCTGTCGGAAGCTGACGAGCTGGCCGAACAAATATTTCAAACTACTACAAAGATCCTTGAAACTGGACGTTTTGTAGTAGATATTCCTTTAAAAAGTGCACAAGAACACCAGTTACTGGGTGATTCATTTTCTATAGCCAAACGGCGTTTTCTCTCGCTCGAAAATAAATTCCAAAAAGATAAAAAATTATTTGTCGAGTACAAAAACTTCATTGACACGTATATTTCTTCAGGGCATGCTGAATATGTGCCTCTTTCGTTCGTGAATGAAAATTATGACAAAAAATATTTTATTGCACATTTGTGCGTCATCAACGAACAAAATAAAAGTACAACTTTGCGTGTCGTCATGGATGCTAGTTGTAAAAGCTCTACAGGAAAAAGTCTGAACGATATTTCATTAAAAGGGTATTAGGTGCAACCTGATCTATTCGATATTCTAGTTCGTTTCAGGCAATACAAATTCATATTTTCCTGTGATATTCAAAAAATGTTTCGACAGACGTGGATCAACAAAGATCAACGCTTTCTACAAAATATTCTGTGGAGGGACAATCCCCACGATTCTATAAAATGTATACAACTTAATACTGTTACATACGGGACTAACAGTGCCCCATTTCTTGCGACGAGAGTCTTGCAAGAGATTTCAAATAAAAATAAAATTCATTTCCCATTGGCCTCGCATTTTCTCGAAACCCAATTCTACGTAGATGATGGTTTATGTGGGTCAAATAATATTCAAGAATTGCTCGAAATACTTCAGCAATTAAATTCTGTTTTAAACCGCCATGGTTTTACATTACATAAATTTCATTCAAATTCATCCATATTCCTACAACAAATTAATTCAGAATATTCTAAAAATACTATTCAGGAATATGACCTAAATTTCGATTCTACTTCTAGCAAGGTTCTAGGCCTAAAATGGGACCCTGCGGAAGACCAAATAACAATTTCCGTCCCCGAAAATGATTTCTGCCCACCAGTAACAAAAAGAAAAATTCTGCCTGCATTAGCACAATGTTTCGACCCTTTGGGACTCATAAATCCTTTCATTGTTAAAGGCAAAATGCTTATGCAGAAACTCTATCTGCCAAAAATACACTGGGACACAGAAATTTCGGACAAAAATATTCTAAACGATTGGAACAAGTTTCTACAGGACTTTTCACATTTAAAAAATTTAAAGATTCCTCGTTTCTACTTTTCTGAAAAAATAATTTTAAAGGTTGAGCTTCATGGATTCTCAGACAGTAGCTTGACAGCTTATGGCGCATGCGTATATCTGAGAACGTTCTATGCCGATGAGACCATATCCTGTGCATTAGTTTCTTCCAAATCAAGGATAACTCCGTTAAAGACGGTAACACTTCCTAGGCTTGAGCTGTGCGCAATGGTTCTTCTTTAAAAACTTGTTACAAAAGTAATTTCTATCTTTGAAAATCCACCTGTAAAATTTCATTCAGTCACACTCTGGTCAGACTCCCAGGTAGCTCTGTCGTGGTGTAAAAGTCACCCAAGTCGGTGGTCGGTTTTCGTATCTCACCGGGTAGCACTTGTCCAAGAGTTGACTCAAAACTTTACATGGCTTCACATAAAGTCTGCGCAAAATGCTGCAGATCTTCTTTCTCGAGGAATGTCTGGTTCTGAAATTCTCAATAGCGATTTCTGGTGGCAAGGCCCTAAATGCTTACAAGATAAAAATTTCAATGTTTCCAATCTAGCAAATGACAAAGTTCTCGAAAACCTGCCCGAGGAACGAAAAATAAGCCTCGTGGTAAATTCTACTGGAGAAAACTTCTGGATGAGAGTTTTTTCACGTTTTTCAAATATTTCACGCTTAAAACGTACCGTAGCGTACGTATTTCGTTTTATCTCTAATTGTAAAAAACAAAAAATTTCTGAACCTCTTTCTGTGGCGGAGTTAAATTATGCTATGGATTTCATTATCAAGCAAATACAGGATGATGCATTCTCAAAAGAAATTTCGGAGCTTAAAAATAACAAATTTATTTCAAATAAAAACATCGTTTCACTAAAACCATTTGTAGATTCTTCTTATTTTCTTAGAGTTGGAGGCAGACTTACAAACTGCCCCGACATAGACTACTTGCAAAAACATCCGATACTGCTTCCATCCAAAAATCATACCGTCAATCTTATCATCAAAAATGAACATCTCAGATTGGGACATGCTGGTGCTCAAACAGTTCTCTCAAACCTTCGGTTGGAATTCTGGCCTCTCAACGGTCTAAAGGAAGCAAAACGAATTATTCGCAACTGCACCACATGCTTCCGATTTTCGTGCACTCCTGCACAACAGCTAATGGGTAATTTACCTGAAGATAGGTTGTCTATTACAACAAGACCTTTTCAAAAAATAGGTGTAGATTATGATGAACCCTTTCTGTTAAAATCTTCTTCACTCCGTAAAGCTCCAAAAATCAAGGCATACATAGCCATTTTCGTGTGCATGGTGACCAAAGCTGTGCACATTGAGGTTGTTTCTGATCTAACAACTTCTTCCTTTCTATTAACTCTCAGAAGGTTTATTTCTCGACGTGGTAACCCAACCGTCATTTACAGTGATAATGCCACATGTTTTTCTGGTGCAAGAAACCAACTCTATGACTTATACAAATTCTTTCAAAATAAGTCAAATTCTCAAACCATTGTGGAATACCTTTCTGAAAATCAAATCTCATGGAAGTTTATTCCCCCTAGATCTCCTCATTGGGCTGGGATCTGGGAAGCGTCAGTAAAAAGCGCTAAATATCATATGCGTAGACTAATAGGCTCTTCTTCTTTCACTTTCGAAAAGTTTTATACTGTCATGGTTCAAATGGAACCATGCGACCCTTCGGATTACACTTTTCTCAGTCCTGGACACTTTATAATAGGCTCCAGCCTGACTGCGCATCCTGAGCAAAATTTAGAAAATATCCCGGAAAATAAACTATCCATGTTTCAGCAAATTGCAAAGGTACAATAAAGTTTCTGGAAAAAGTGGTCTGTTGACTACTTAAACCGCTTACAAAACTCTCCAAAATGGTCCCGACCAAGGGATAACATAAAAGTCAATGACTTAGTTCTTCTGAGAGAGGACGATGTACCTCCTCTAAAATGGCCTCTAGCGCGGGTGGTTGATACAATGCCCGGTCAAGATGGCAAAGTCAGAGTGGTCAAGTTAAAGACCATCAATGGCCAATTTACAAGGGCAATCACTAAAATTTCAGTTCTCCCTATGCAAGATAAAGAAGAGTAGGTTAGACCACAAGGCTCTAACGCCGGGGGGAATGTTGGAGAACTATATCTCCAAACCAATAATTCTATTTTGTATCAAACAATTCTATTTTCGCGTCGGTTACCTAAGTAAATCCAGTCTACCTAGACCTTGTTTCTGAGAATGTTAATCCCCGCCCACAGCGCCTACTTGACGACAGACCAGCTTTTCAAAATGCATAAACAAAAAAATATTCCGGCGGGGCGAGGGAGGTGACCAGTCGACACCAACAGTGATTTAGCGACTTTCGTAGGGCTAACATCTATATTTCAAAAGTTCGGAGAGGATTCTCCACGTTGCAGTTTACGCAATTGACCGGGAAGCCGTAATATGTGAATAAGTGTTATGGTGTTTTCGCTTTCGTTCGCAAATTGTAATATTCAAATTAAGTTCCTACGATAAGTTACACACTCAAATTTTATAAGCTCTATTTCTTGCCCTTTCTTTTTTCAATTACAGTTTCTTTCTAAACAAGTAATTGTTTTATTTCACTATATCAATTCAACAGGCCAGATAAAAGCAACTTTGAAAGTCCATTTTAGTTTCTCTACTGAGCTGTCGAAGGCTAGCGGACTAATTGGACTTACAGCAAGAACAAAGCCGCTGAAAGAGACACTGTTGCATACAAGCCTCTCCATGGAAGGGATGTTGTAAACCGGCACCCTCCACTTGGTATTAAAGGATTGCTAGAAATGAAAGTTTTGGGGTTAGTTCCAAGTTCTTGAAACAAATTAGTTGCATTAGAAATGTTTGATTTTAGATCATTTATAAGTTTATTCATTGGGTTCTTGTTAAGTGGAATAAATGAGTTGTTGGATAGAAAAGATTCTACTTTGTTAACATAATCACTATTGTACATGATTATAAGACAGTTTCCTTTGTCAGCTTTTGTTATTATAAGTTTATGAGTTTTAATTTTATTAGAAATAGATTTAACCATTTTAAATTGTGTATGAAAAGTTGACATAACCTTATTGTTAGAATAGTATTTTTGATAAGACTGATTTAGTGCAAAAAGACAAGACATTTTTAAGTTGGTTTTTACAGTGTTTTGTGATGTTTAAACTATCTATGATGCTATCAATCTCTACACAGAGTAACTCAATATTATTTAAATCAGGTTTAGTTTTAATACAAAATTTGAGACCCTTACTCAAAAAATCAAGTTCTGGTTTTGTAAAATTGCAATTTGACAAGTTTTTAACCCTTTCATGAAATATATGATAAGAAGAGGATTGTTGACTTACATGATTCCTGTTGTTATTATTATTTTTATTAAAAGGATGTTGTTGATTATTACCTGATCGATCAGATTTTAATTTGTTTAGTTTTTTATTAAGTCTTTCATATTTAAGGTGTTTACTCAATGCTAAATCATCTTGATGTTCTTGAAGAGCTTGTTGAAAGTCTGAAAAAGAAGAGGTTACCCCTGCAATCCTATTATATAATATTTAGATATTATATTATAATATAATATCCTGGCATAATGTAGACAAATTTCTTTTCTAAGGAGTTTTCTTTCCAAATCTGTTTTAAACTTTGTTGGTATGTTCTTGGATGTTTTACATACAGCAAACTTAGGTGTTAAATGTTGCTTAAGGCATTGATGGATGAACCAGATGTCAATATGTATAAGTTCTCTCTTTGTAGACAGTTTAAGGTACTTATGGATATCCACTACCATACTGTAGATTAACAAGCTCTTCAAGAAAATCAAGATGATTTAGCATTGAGTAAACACGTTAAATATGAAAGACTTAATAAAAAACTAAACAAATTAAAATCTGATCGATCAGGTAATAATCAACAACATCCTTTTTATAAAAATAATAATAACAACAGGAATCAGGTGAGTCAACAATCCTCTTCTTATCATATATTTCATGAAAGGGTTAAAAACTTGTCAAATTGCAATTTTACAAAACCAGAACTTGATTTTTTGAGTAAGGGTCTCAAATTTTGTATTAAAACTAAACCTGATTTAAATAATATTGAGTTACTCTGTGTAGAGATTGATAGCATCATAGATAGTTTAAACATCACAAACACTGTAAAAACCAACTTAAAAATGTCTTGTCTTTTTGCAATAAATCAGTCTTATCAAAAATACTATTCTAACAATAAGGTTATGTCAACTTTTCATACACAATTTAAAATGGTTAAATCTATTTCTAATAAAATTAAAACTCATAAACTTATAATAACAAAAGCTGACAAAGGAAACTGTCTTCTAATCATGTACAATAGTGATTATGTTAACAAAGTAGAATCTTTTCTATCCAACAACTCATTTATTCCACTTAACAAGAACCCAATGAATAAACTTATAAATGATCTAAAATCAAACATTTCTAATGCAACTAATTTGTTTCAAGAACTTGGAACTAACCCCAAAACTTTCATTTCTAGGAATCCTTTAATACCAAGACTTTATGGTCTCCCTAAAATTCATAAAGCTAATGTTCCAATAAGACCTGTAGTTAGTTTTGTCAATACCCCACTAGCTTCACTAGCAAAATTTATCAACACTCTTCTACTAGATCTACTTAATTACAAATTTAATTAAAAATCCTTTGTAATTGGTATATATTTTTTAGGCCCAAACGGGCTAAGTTAAAAAGACAAAACGTTTCGGAAACCATGTTCCATCATCAGTGTCTAGGAGTACATGAATGTAGCCACCAAGATTAAATATGTGGGTAAAAACCCGATAACAGATGTTTAATTACATTTAGTTTTAAAATTATGTTATAATGATTTAGGATTATAGAGTTACCGATGGATTAGTTAACATGGCGACATATGACTCCACGTTGAAGTTGCTAGTCCTGAGACGGTATGTCTTCGAGGACTGTATGAGTGCAACTGTTGCACTCATACAACTGCTGAACAATAAGACCGTACCGTACGTTCATGAGATTTGACGTCACTAATGCGATAACGATCAAGCTAAGCGACAATGATGAGGAACACGTTTCACTATTAGAATTCAGTATTTTTTAGCAATTTTCTTCAAAGTTTGAATACGCTTTTCTCGATTATTACTGTACACAGAAAGGTGAAAAAAGAATAAACGATTACAGAAAAAAAAACTCTTTCAGCTGACGGGCGTGAAAAGTTTGGTTATAATAGAACGTTAAACAGTATAATCCAATTTTTCAACAGAAAATTCAAAAAAATAAAAAAAAGTAAAACGATCATTTTAAAGGCAACATAATTTCGAATAACATGTCCAAATTTCGAGACATTTCGTCGGTAAATAACAGAGAAAAAATTTTGGTGCACCGATAAAACAGCCTTAAAAAAATATAATCGAATTTATAATGAATTTTCTAAAACTTTTGAAACGGTTACAAGTTTACAGTTAATAAAATATATAAAAATGTCAATTTTAAATATTTAAACACTGAGGAAAATTGCAAAGGTATGAAAATATCAATATTAAATTTTCTCTTGGGAAAAGAAATACATACACTTGTAAAATTGCAAATATAAAATATGTTAATTTATCTTTTAGAAAATATGTTTAAACACTGTGGAAATGTTTCGGGGATATTCCGTGGTGGAGTAGCTGGCCTGCTGTCCTCCACATGGATAATTCAGTCAACATCTTGATCAATACTTCATAAGTATGGTCGCCTGCAGCTCTAAGGATGACCCGTCCATGCCGAAACCCTGCCGAAAATCTTGGTTGTCTGGGAAGAGGTTTCTGGCATAAAGGGTGGCTAGCTGGACTGAGCGTTTCACCCGTGTTATTATGTCTTTTCTCGTCTGACCAGAAGAAGTTCTGCCGCCATTTGTCCTGTGGCATCGTTTTGACGGGTACGAAGGCTGAAAACGGAGGATCAGCCACGTAGGACTCCCATCTGGGGTCCTCATGAGACAAAACTCATGCTCGGAAGCCTTTTTTAGCTTCTGTACTCCTCTCTCTATGGTATTGGCTCGTTGGTGGTATATTGGGCTTCGTTCGCTCTGTATTTTCTGTTTAGAGAGGTATCGTTTCCAAGCATCCGCCCAGAATTGGATTCTATTGTCTGTAATAATGGTAGAAGGTGTGTCCTATAGCTTGCAAATTTCGTCTTGCATGAAGCGGATGACATCTCAGCTTTTGGCAGCTGTGGTACATCTTTACTCGACCCAGTTGCTAAGGCAGTCGCTAGCTAGGAGGATGTACCGATTTTTGGTGCCTCTTTTACTGAATAAGGTCCAAAGACATCGAATATAGGTGCTGCCATATTTTACGTTGCACAGCCATATAGTAATATATGTATTATATTTGTACTTTATATTTCGTTATGGTTGGCTAATTCCTGGATTCTTATTAGCTTAAGCCTTGATAAAAGCCTTAATAATTATAATAATCATTAATAATTCTTTCCTGCACATCATGCTCTGTACCACCATTACAGTCAATTATTCTGCCCAGATTAGTGGCGCACCCAGAATTTGTCTGAGGTTTGTTGAGGATTTGAAATTTTTTTATGATACCTCCATTTTGAGTCCCTAAAATTTGGGTTTTAGTTTAATTTAAACTACTAAAGATAGCAGTGCCAAAGATTCAGGTATCTATTTTTCTGCCTACCAACTAAAACCACCCTCTCTTACTTGTGCGCAGTTGACTGTCGCACGTACAATACTTCGAAAGCGTGGTGGCCGCTGTAAGACTGACGACATTTTTGGAACACTCCCTTTTTTATCTAGATCTTATCTATTGTTCTGAAGCTATTTTTTGTGGCATTTTAAAGTAATTACTATTTTAATGAGAATAAGCCACAATTGAAGGTTAAAATAAGTTTACTGACATTTGTCATTAATCCAACTTGTAAATACAATACATTTTGGAGACGGCTATTGCCATATTCCCGTTCCCTCCGCCAATCCTCCCGGTCCAAGGCACCCTCCTCCTCCAAATCTCTCGATTCCATCGCTCTTTTAATTCCTTCATTCCATGAGCGTCGAGGTTCACCTCTATTTCTTCCTCCAGGAGGCTTCCATTTGTGAAGTTTTTGGGACCAACGTTCGTCAGGCATTCCCAATGTGTCCAAACCATTTTGAACCTTTTCTTTCTATTGTAATAAAGATCGTTTCTGTAGCATTCATGTTATTTCTTAGATTCGTTGGTCTTGCTTTCCTATCTTGATGTTTTAGCACTTCTTCTCAAATAATCCATTTCAACTGCCAACAATCTTTTTTTCAGGTCTGCATTAAGTGTCAATACTTTAGACCCATAACAAAGAACTGATTCAACCATGGTTCTTAGAAATAATTACACCTAAATATTTAAATTTTTTCACTTGTTTGATTTCTACGTCCTCATCTATCAACACTTCAAACCTTGCATCTGAATTGATAACTAAATATTCTGTTTTCTTCATGCTGAATTGTAACCCCCATTTTACATACTTTCTGTATATACGCTTTATCATAAATTCTAGATCATAAGAATCTTGATCTAGGACGACTTGGTCATCCGCAAAGTTCAGGGAGAACAATACGTCATTTCCTATGGGGATTCCCATTCCCTGGCAGTGGTTTTTCCAATTTGGAGGGCTGCCTCAATATATAAATTAAACAGTAAGCGTGACATACTGCATCCTTGTTTTAGTCGTTTGGTTACTTTTATTGGCTCTGATAGTCTATTTCAGATTTTTAGGTAAGTAGTCTTATTCCCTTCGGGGAATATTCCCCGCACAATTGTAGCAAGGAATACCCTTGAAATTCCCCTTCGGGGAATATTCCTTGCCACAATTTAAGTGTTGGAACTGTATCATACGCCTTTTCTAGGTCGATGAAGGCTAGATGTACTTTGGTACCAATCGCTATTCTTTTTTTATTAATTGTTGAAGTATAAACAAGTTATAAATGTTTGTTGTGTGAGTAATAATGTTTGAATATTCGCAATAAAGGCATTTATCTGTATCTGTCTTTCTGAACCTATGAAGATACGCCCTAAAACAGACAATCTACACAGTCCCTTAGGCTCGGGATCAGCATCTTGGTTCACTGGGCAACAACTTCCTTTTTGTTCCACACTTCTTGTCATCTTTCCATTGACCCTTTCGTCTTTTTTTATAGCTGTTATGAAATGCTGTATTCTCTCATACGTATCTCTCTTTTCTAGTGCTAACACATACAGAGAAACACAACCCGTGATAGTCCACAATGACGTGTTGATTTAAAATTTAAAGTGGTAATTTAATTAATCACTTAGCGTTATGGATTTTTTGTAGTATGTGCGAAACACAAGTTACATTTTCCTACTATTCTTTATATATTTTTTACTTTATATGCCCCGAGGGGGGGGGGTTAACCCCCAAAACCACTCCTGGGTTCGCCACCGGCCCCGATATAGAAATTCTACCACTGTGTCAATTTCCATCATTGTATCATAATCATAATATATTACTGTCTACCCTTATATTAGTAAGAAATCGACTAAATAATAGTTCATGCCATTGGTAAATTCATCTTTATAATGTCTAATATGCAATATATCAAAAAATTTTATGTAATATTCTAATATGTATCAGTTTTAGAATATTTTTCTCAAGTTAATGCCGGTCAAACTTCGTGTTTAAAATGTTTTTTTTTAATAAAAAAATTAATTTGAAAATACCTCAGTGTTTTTGAAAAAGGAACAATGAAATTATTGCATTTTAGCCCACATTACTCTTGAAAACTTTTAATTGAAGACATGAGATGATAAAGGTGCCATGTCCACTTTTCAGACATTGAGCAATTGAAAGAAACGCGTTTTCACTGATATATTTTTTTTAATAAATTTTATAAAAATTACCAATATCTTATTAGATTAAAATCGTTTTGCACTTTTTTATATAATATATTTTTTTTTTCTAGAATTTAAACTTTTTTAGTAATTTTAATTTTAATGGACATAGCACCTTAATCAACCAACATTTTATGCTGATGTTGGTATAAACTTGAGTAGAGAAAGCTGTTATGTCACCTATGTTGTATTTAAATTTTAAAAAAATAATAAAAAAAACTATTAAATAATCTGGAAATTAAATTTTATTTACAGATTAACAAAAGCAAAGTAAGATACATTAAAAATTTATAAACAAAGACACAGAAACATTTAAATTTAACATGAATTACGTTTTTTCTTAGAGTTTTTCAAACATTCTTCTAACACAATATCATAATACCATTTATACTCTGCTGGAATAAACGTAAGTTGATCTTGTAGATTTGAAATTTTTTCAGAAGTCAAACCACCGCATTTAGGTAACTTTTGTAAAACAACTTGATTACTTTGTACTATCAGTTCTCTTTTTCTCTTCTCTTTTTTCTCTTTTTCTCTTTTTTTTTTGTAAGTCAACTTCCATAAATGGGGTAAACGGATCTAAACTAGTTTTGTAAAAGTATTTTCCAAAACAACTTACTCTTAGCCACTTCACTTTATCTCGAAAATTTATTTTTTGGTCAAGACTATTAGTGAGTCTTTTGTTTAAATGCAGTTTTGCAGGTAGAGTTTCAAAGCAATAAAAAAAAATGTTCCATGTTAAGGCATACACTTTGTTTGGTACTCGCAGATCTAATAACTTCCCGATATTGGTCTGGTATATAAATATTCTGATGTTTTCTAAGAACCTTTTCTATTCTTCCAAAATCTCTGTCAGAGTCAAGGTAACTGTGACCAACTTCGGGAAATTTATGGTCAATGATCTTAAATATTTTATTTAATATTAGGTATTGAAAAAGGTTAATAATGGAGAAGTTTTTGTTTTATCCCCCACATTGATCTGACCAAATTATTAAATGATCAATTTGGGGATTTTCTTCTTTAAGAAGCAGACAAAATCGTAGCAAACAACTTGCTATTTCATTACTTCCCCTATTAGCAATATCCTCAGTCCATGTAAAAAAATAGGACTTATAACCAGAACTGGTTAAACAGTGGACTCCAAAGTTGTATAGCCACATTTCTCTTAAGTAAAAAGATTTTGATGTTGATAGCTTTGGCAAAGGCATCGTTTGTTGAAGATCCATTGTTATGTAACATTTTTCTTTGGAAATTTTTACTGTTTCGCGGTCAACTTTCTGCTGCGCAAAGGCAATTTGAAAATTATTCGAGTGCTCTAAAGAATTCTCTCCAGCGTCGTATAAACTGCTAGTATCACTTTTTGGAACACCAAAAGATAAGTTAAACCTTGTTTCAAATATATGTCTGTAAAAAGAGGCCTTTACGAAATATTTAGTTTCGAGCTTTTTTGTTTGACAATCCTCTATATACGGTTGATGAAGTCGGTTAATATTTAGTAAATAGGAAAGGTATTTTTTATGTGGGTTTTTAGTCCTAGAATAATGTGATTCTTCTGAAGGAAACTGCTTGATATGATTTTCAATGCAGTTTATTACTTCATCGGATATTTTTTTGGATTTTGGGATGCCCTTGCTTATGTGGTGAGGGCATTACCTGGCCAGATTTTAAGTCATTTTGAGCTTTAAGGACTTTTTTTCGTCCAATTCGTTATAAAGAGCAGAAAGCATCTTTACACACTAGTGTATTTTCTTTATCACACGTAATAAAATATTTAAAGCTGTAAGCTTTCGTTTTTATATTTTTACGAGGGCGGTGACGATTAACTTCCAGCATCTTAATACTTTTAAAAATTAAAATATTTTTGGAATTTGTATATAGCTTATAAAATTTTCTTAGAATTTCTTCCCTGCTTGCAACACTAAACTTCTCAATACAGTTTAGTCTACATTTTTCTTTACACAGTAAATCTCTTTTAATTGTTTTTTCTTCCATCACTTTACCAGTCTTTTGAGAAATATATTCTTTACCTTATTGTCTTAACCTTGCAGCTTTATTTCGTTTCCAATTATCAGGTTTCCGGACTCTTTTTTTAGTTATTTTTAAAACTGGTTTAACAATTTCTCTTCTACTTATTTCATCGGCAATAACATGGAATTGCTGGTTATGGTCTTCTATACGTATTTCCCGAGGTATTTCCTCTTGCACTTCGTCAATCCTATCCGGAGTTTCCCTGCTGTTTGTCGGAATCTTAAAAATATCTTAGTTATTTATTAAATTTATACTTATTTCTAATTACTATTTTTATTTCTTAATCTTAACTTTTTTTAGCTTTACCTTCTTAATTTCTTGGTTATCAGAAAACATTTTACGTTTGACTCTATCAACATCCGGATATTTGTTTATGAGACTAGTCGAATAGGAAATATTTGAGTTATCAGAATCCTCTTCTGAATCTTCTTCACTGGAAGGGGAATATTTGCTCCCTGATGTAACACTTTCATCAGTACAATTATTAATGTAGTCTAAAAATTTAATTTATGTACATAGGTAGGTATGTATGTAATAATAACTCAAGTAATGTATATTATATCTATATTTTTTAAATAAAAAATTGAATTGCAGAGGGGGTAAATTGTTATTAAAAAGAGATGATTAATTAATAAAGGTAGTAAAAAATTTTTTAATATGCTTACCTGCTTTAGAGTTGACCGTCTTTTGAAGTCCGCTAGTGCTTGGCTGCTCCAAAATCACCGCATTGGTGTTGACCTCTAGAGAAGTACAAAATACAGTTTCTATCTCAAAAAAATTCTCTATTCGGACTTACCTTGATTTGAAACACATATTTTCTTGTTTTTTACTAATTCTAACATTCTTTTACTTCTCGAACCCATGTTGAAAGACGTGATAAACAACAAACACAACTTAAAATGTCATATGGCACCTACCATGTACATAAAACTTTCCCACTATCTAGTGGATAAAGGTGCTGTCCTTAAAGGTGCTTCTCCTTTATCTAATAAAAAAGGGTACTTAGTCATAGGACATAGTACCTTTATCAATTAAAATAATCCTTATTATTACCTAACAATTTAAGAATCTTGAGTTATTCAGGGGTTGTATTACGACTTTAGGTAACCAAATATACAAATAAGTCATTTTTTGAAAAAAAAAAATGGACATAGCACCTTTATCAACTCATGTCTTCAATTATTCGTTATATTTTTTTGCGAGAATAATCTCAAAACACCAATTCTGCCTTTTTGGTGTTTTCTAAATTGATATCTTCATATTAAGTGTTTTTACTTCTAAAAATTTTATGTAAAAATATGATTCTGTCTACTGCTTGTATTTTGTTTTTCTTTCTTTGATGTTTAATGTTTTTTTAAATAGTATTATAGAATGTTTAATATTTTTAGTTTCGATTTTAGTTTGTAAATATTATTTAATGCTATTTTCTCGGTTAGGCAGATATAAGTAAACGATTATTTGACTGATGTGCTTATCTATCGTTTCTATAGTAGGTATACAAGGTTTTTTTTATTATCAGATTGTTGTAGTAAACAATATTCTTAAATAACAGCATGTCTTGTCTGATATTTTCTTATCAATTATTTTTATCTATTTAAATATGACCGTAAAAGTCGTTGAACATTTTTCTCGTTCATTTAACACGCCCTTGATTTAAACAGAAAGTGAAAATATGGCCCCTAAATTATATGGAGATGTTCTAAGTCCTTGTGTTAGGGCTGTTTTGTTGACGGCAAAGGCTTTAAATGTTACACTAGAATTTATTCCAATAAACCTTGTAGGCGGAGAACATTTATCGACAGAATATTTAAAGGTATTTATTACGTTTTTTAATGTTTTATATATTTTAATCTTTAATTAATTTACAAACTTTTTCTCATTTAGTTTAGTTTGCGTGATTTTACTCCTAATCATTTACACAAAGATACTTAGCTAAATAATTACAACAAAATTTTCTGTTAAAAAAATTTTATACATTTAATAACAATGACTTACTAATTTCTTTTACAACTACTTGTCTAAGAATTTTTATAATAAAAAATATAATATTTTAATTAATTACCTTCCTCCTCCTCCTAAGTGCCTTCTCTATTGAGGTTGGTGATCAATATGGCAAATTTCTCTCTGTTCTGGGCTTGATGGATTAAGTCATTTCCTATTGTGTGCGTCCAATCTCTGATGTTTCGGAGCCAGGATTTCTTCTTTCTTCCTATACCCCTTTTACCCTCGATTTTGCCTTCTAATATTACCTGGAGATGCTCAAATTCCTTATGGCGCATTATGTGTCCTAGATATGACGTCTTTCTAATTTTGATTGTATTAACCAGATGAGGTCGTGTGTTCATTATTTCCAGTACCTCTTCATTTGTACTTTTGCAGGTCCAGCTTATTCTTAGCATTCGGCGGTACATCCACATTTCGAATGAATTCAGTTTGTTGACGTCATACTGCTTTAATGTCCAGGTCTCACAGCCATATAGTAGTAGAGACCACACATAACACTTTAGTGTTCTTAACCTTATTTTGATTGATAGCTTGGGGTTACAGAGCATTTTACGCATGTTCATGAAGCCAGATCTTGCTATTTCAATACGTCTTCTAATTTCTTTTGAGTGGTCTAGCTGACTCTTTAGCTCTCTGCCCAGGTATATGAAGCTTTGGGAGCTCTGAAAGGTGATACCATTGATTTGTATGTTGGGTGTAATTTGTTCATGGGGGTTCTTGTGGAATACCATGATTTTGGTTTTGGAAAGATTAATATCCAAACCTAGTCTGTGACTTTCTTCTGATAGTATGTTCATCAATATTTTTAGTAGGTCTTTTGTTTCTGCTAATACTACGGTGTCATCGGCATATCTTACATTGTTAATGATGACTCCATTGACTCTGGCACCTTCAGGCCATCTTCAAGAGAAGCTCTGATGATATTTTCGGCATAGACATTAAATAGAAGAGGGGACAGAATGCACCCTAGACACGCCCTTTCGTGTCTAATGCGGTCGAAGGCCTTTCTATAATCGACAAAGCACACATACAGCTGTTTTTGAACCTCGAGATACCTTTCTGCCATTAGTGTCAATCCCATTATTGCTTTTCTGGTGCCTGTACCTTTCCTAAAACCATATTGAAAGCGACTCAGGTATTCTTCACACTTATTGTGAATGCGGTTATAAATTACTCGCATAAAAATCTTAGCAGCATGACTCATTAGGGATACTGTTAGATGGTCTTGACATTTCCTTGCTTTTTGTTTTTTAGGAAGAGCTACATATGTGGATGTTAGCCAGTCATGCGGTAGAGTGCCATGTTCATATATAATGTTAAAGAGGTAGGTTAATTTCCCGACAGCATCATCACTCAGGTGTTTAAAATGTTCGGCTGTTGTTAGATCTTCGCCGGGTGCCTTGTTGTTTTTTGCGTCTTTTATTGCCCGCATAACTTCTTCGATTAGAATACATAGTTTTCCATCGGTATCTATTTGTGGGGGCCCTTCTGCTCTCCGATCACCAAACAAATCTTTAAGATATTGTTCCCATATTTCCTTCTGTTTTTCAGGGTCTAATTCCATTTGGTTTTTCGTGTTTGTTACAATAGATAAATGTTTGGGTTTCCATATTCCAGCGACTTCTTTCACCTTTCTGTGTAATTCTCTATCTTTATGCTTCTTTTGCAGATTACCTCTTTACATTTTTCTTTCATCCACTCTTTCTTAGCTACATTTATCTTTCTCTCAATTTCCCTGTCAAGCTCTTTGTATCTTGTTAGGTTTTTGTTTTTTACCATCATTCTCCTCTCCATAATTTGTAATATTTCGTTTGTTATCCATGGTTTGTATCCAGATATACGAATCAATAAAAATAAAAAGAAACATTAACGCAATAAATGACAAAAAAGATACACAAAACCTAAATAAAATATATTTCAATCTGATGTAAACAAAAATAATATAACATCATAAAGTTCTTAAAGTCATAACATATCTCCACCTTACCTTTTTCGAAAACATCAACGATATGCCCATATAAAAATAATTATATACTAATGACAGTAAACAATGAGATATCAGATATCAACTTTTATATGTCAGTTCGTTAATGTCTGTGTCACGTTTTACCTTTTGGTAAGTCATATATATATATATATATATATATATATATATATATATATATATATATAATATATATATATATATTGTATATATATATATATATATTGTATATATATATATAGTATATATATATATATATATATATATATATATATATATGTTAGTAGCATCGTTATTATAATATAAATTTTTGGAACTCATTGTATGAAATGGGGTTACATGAATGTCTGTTCGGGAAAATTGAGGTCGGGATGAAAGTCGTCCAAGTTGAGTGCTTGAATTTGTTCTTGGATATTCGTAATATCCGTTGAGTGGTTCGTATGATTGGGAGGATGATTTTGATTCGGAAGTGAAAGAAAATTTTGATAATCTTTTGTGTTATTGGTTTCGTAAAAGTTATCAGTTTGTGGATTATTTTCTGTATAATAATCTGTGTCATAGTTTTCATAGTTATCGGTATTATAATAATTATCTGTGTAGTAATCATCTGTATAATAGTTAGTCGTTATTTCGTCAGGGTATTCGTTTAAGACATGTGCCCGTTGAAAGTTTGGGTTTCTCTGAATAACAGATGGACGATTTTGATTTTGATTTTGAGATGAAAAGGAAGGCCTCTGTTGGTTGAAATTTGGATTGTTGGAAGAATATTGATTCCTATTAGGGTTCTGATTGTTTTGATAGTTATTAGGTCCATTATTATATTGGTTTTGGTAACCGTGTGGCCTAGAAAAAGTTTGGTTTGGCTTTACGAAAAGTGAAGAGCGGCATTCAGTATTTAGATGACCAATGCGGCCACAATTTGTACATTTTGTAAACTGAGATGAGGGTCTTCTCATTGGTTGAGAGGGTTTAATAATAGTTGATCTAGAATTAGATTTTTGTTCTTCAAAATATGATAATTGAAGTTCGCGTCTAATACGATTGCTTGCTTCAATGAGATCTTTTGGATTACTAGCCCTAATAATTTGTCCTAGACGGGGTTCTAAACCGGTTAAAAGTGTGTTTAGGGCCATGGTATCGATTAAGTCAGATTGGGCGGTTTTTTGATCTGGGGATAAATTTGCTATTTGGATCGAGGCGTGCATTTTTGCATTCAGAACTTGTAAGCGGTTAAAGAAAGTTAGAGGAGATTCGTTAGATAGTTGTCTTAGTCTTTGTAAGTCTTGTATTAAGGAGGTCAGGTCTCTACTGTCTCCGAAATGTAGATTTAATAATTGTTCTATTTCTGTATAGGAAAGTGGTTTTCTAGAATTAATAAGCTGTGCAGCTTATAATATTTCTGCATAGAAAGAGAAATCGGATCGCCTTCAAATTCTGGGATAATGGAAAATATTTCCGAAAGCTTGTATGGTTCGATTTCTTGTTGAGTTTGGGAACGTTTCTCGGGCATTTTTCGAGATATTTTGAAACGAAAATGAAAAATAGAAGTATGAAGAAGTATAAAATTTATCAGTATATAAGGGAGAAAAAAAATGTGGTGGTATATATAAAGGACAAAAATGTATCAATTTAAAATATCAAATAATATATCAATAAAAATGTATCAAATATATCAAGTAAAAATGTATCAAATATGTCAAATAAAAATATATCAAGAGAAAATATACCAAAAATATAGCAAGTAAAAAAAATATGTGAATAAAATATCAGTAATTATAAAATAGTATAAAAGAAATATGTCAATATCAATAATTTCAAATATTAGATAATCAACTTGTATTATTTTTTTGTATCTTGATTAATTGACTTGCAGTATAGTCAATTTCGTAAATTATTAAAACAAAATTATTAACGAGATGATTCAAAATCCACTTACATAAAGAAGAACATCGGGACGCCTTGTTCTCTCTGCTCAGCTACCAGGGGCTTCACTAGGTGTTCCTTCCGTAGATTACAGGAGTGAGGTTGTTCGGAGATGTCTCCTTCTTTAAGGGTCGTCTTGTTCTCTCTGCTCGGCTACCAGGGGCTTCACTAGGTGTTCCTTCCGTAGATTACAGGAGTGAGGACTTCCGTAGATTCTTTGTTCCGTTAAGGGATGAGAATCCGCCGCTGCCAGTGAGTATAGACTTGTTCTAGCAACGTTTTTCGGATCCTACTGACTTTGCGCCAATTGTTAGATCACTAATCACGAGTTTAACTTAAAAAAAAACTTTATTTGTTACAAATTAAATATTAGATAATAGTACAAAATTAAATTAATTTAAAATGACTACAATAACTGGACTGGTCGAAGTTGCAGCTAAGAGTGGTCCCGGCATCTGAGAATGGTAATTTATAGGTTTGGTATGAAGTGCTGAATCGCTGTTCCCATGAATATTGGCCAACGGTTCGTACAAAGTGCTACTGCGTGCTCAACTGTTTCTATGGGAATGAGATGATGAAATCTGAAGTCGGCGAACTTAAGCTAGTTCAAGGTTAATATTTTCTCATATAACATATATATATATATATATATATATATATATATAAATAATATATATAATATATATATATATATATAATAAATATAACGACGCTAAGAATACAATTCTTTGGAGGGTAACTTTCGGGAAAGCGTCAAAACAAGGATCAGCTAGAGATGGTATAAGCCAGTTTGGTGTAGAACTTTATTCTAAATGTGAAATTTTCGGTGATATGTTGTCACCTTCATCAGCACCTAAATGGAAAACCTATTATAGTACAGTGGTGAAAATCAACATTTAAAAACCTACATTGAAAATGTTCAGTTGGTCCTAGTGGTAAAGAACACTGTCACAAACATGTTAAAAATATTAAAAAATACATTTAAAATTTTGAATAAAAACATTACAGCACAACAGGGTAGTTTTTCAAATACAAACACAACAAAAAGTCTAAAATTTACAACCTACAAAAACTGCAAATAGAAAAGAAGAATTAATCTTCTTTTTTGATGACATATTTCTGTCAACATCCGGGTGTCATATGTAACGAGGTTATAATTTTCACTTTTGCACCTCACAATCACATGGATACGAAAAGAAAGAGCCCTAGGCAACATAATCAGCAAGGAAATGAAGTCCCCTCTAAAGCACAGGTAGGTAATCTATGCATGTCATGATAAGTTCCCCACATTTTCCAGTTTGTTACTTCTTGTCAAGTCCTGTTGAAGTAGAAAGGAATAAATACAACTTAAGTTTTCAACATCTTTCTTACAGTTCATAGAAGAGCTGCAGTTATGGATGTATCACATTTCTATGAAGTTTCTCTTAAATTGGTTGTCAACCCTCTTTAGTACTTGCACATTTTCATAGTTAGCAGTGTGTCCAGTATTCTTAATATGTTGGCTAAAGGCTGTGCTGGTGGGTTTCCTCACAACATCACTCCTGTGCAAAGCTATTCTTTTTGAGAGTTTCTGGCTGGTTTGACCGACATACACTTCTGAACAAGAACCACATGGAATAGAATACACTACATTGAAGTTATCCAGTTTTTTAACTCTTTCTGTCAGGTGAGTAAAGTATGCCCCTAATCTTTTGTAAACAGAATTTGCTATCACTATGTTGAACTGTCTGAAAAGGTTTGTGATCTGTGGTGATAAACCTTTGATGTAAGGCAATCTCCCATAGAACACTTCTACTGTTTCTTCTTCTAATGATTGTCTTTGGTGTGTTATAACTGTTGGCATATCTAGAAATAGCAATTTATTAAGAAGCATCTTACGGTAGTGATTTTTTCTAAGAATCTCATACAATAACTTGATGTTCTTATTGTAGTTTGAGCAAACATCGTGCCACCTCCATTTGGTGTCGGACTCGTAGGGGCAGTGGCATGCGCTAACGGTCGTATGCCGAAAGGCCAGGTAGACCAGGTCCTGCCAGAATTTATTTTTGGAGGGCACAAAGCAACGCTATGTAGTTTGAAGGGTGACAAATTCTTTTTATTCTGTTTTTCAGACCTTTGATGATGTTAATCTTCTGTTCGTCTGGATGATACGAGTGAAAAGGCACATATCTACCTGAGAATGTTTTTTTTTCTGTACCAATTCAACCTTACTGTATTGTCCTCATGTCTGGTTACATAGGTGTCTAAGAATGGAACACTATTATTTTCTTCTGTTTCAACTGTGAATTGTAGGTGAGTGTTATATGAGTTGAAAATGTCAAGAGAGTAGTTGATTTTGTCTGCAGGGACTGCACATATGAGGTCGCCTACATATTGGTAAATGAAGGGGAACTGGAAATCAACTTCTTGAGTACAGTAGTGAAGTAGGGAGTTCATTACAATTTCTGCCAAAGTAGGGGATATAGCTCCACCCATGGGTGCTCCTTTTATTTGGACATAGAATTCATTTTGAAAAGTGAAATAAGTATTGTTGTATAAAAAGGTAATCAGTTTCAGGAACAAAACTTTGGGAATTGTACAGTTCTGTTCAATAAGATGGTAGTTAGTTGTCAGAATAGAAACTAATAGTTCAAGAGGGATGTTGGTAAACAAGGAAGTAACATCAAAACTCACCAAGACATATCCTGAAGATAGTAAAAACCCATTGATCTTATTTGCAAATTCAAAAGAATCTTTAATTTTGTAGGTATTATGTGAAGAAAAAGAAGTGTCAATAATACCTGCCAGATATTTAGCCAAGGATTGAGTGGGGGCATTCTTGCAAGCAATTATAGGACGTAGAGGGCACGTTATTACATCAGTCCATCCATGGCCATTGAAACAAAAACGAGAAAATTTCTGAAAGACAACCCTGATATTATAGTAACAAGAGCAGACAAAGGTAACACTACAGTCATAATGGACAGAAACGAGTACATCACCAAATCATTTGAACTTCTCAATGACCCACATTCCTATAAAAAAATCCCCAAAGATCTGACTCCATCAGTAGAAAGAAACACTAACTTACTAATAAAACAACTACATGAAGAAGGATATATTACCACCAAAACAAAAAAAGAATTAACCAACTACACCGGTACCACCCCAACATACTATGGACTTCCAAAAATTCACAAAGAAGGGTGCCCTCTACGTCCTATAATTGCTTGCAAGAATGCCCCCACTCAATCCTTGGCTAAATATCTGGCAGGTATTATTGACACTTCTTTTTCTTCACATAATACCTACAAAATTAAAGATTCTTTTGAATTTGCAAATAAGATCAATGGGTTTTTACTACCTTCAGGATATGTCTTGGTTAGTAAAAACCCATTGATCTTATCCAACTTAGTGTTCCATTCTTAGACACCTATGTAACCAGACATGAGGACAATACAGTAAGGTTGGATTGGTACAGAAAAAAAACATTCTCAGGTAGATATGTGCCTTTTCACTCGTATCATCCAGACGAACAGAAGATTAACATCATCAAAGGTCTGAAAAACAGAATAAAAAGAATTTGTCACCCTTCAAACTACAATAAGAACATCAAGTTATTGTATGAGGTTCTTAGAAAAAATCACTACCGTAAGATGCTTCTTAATAAATTGCTATTTCAAGATATGCCAACAGTTATAACACACCAAAGACAATCATTAGAAGGAGAAACAGTAGAAGTGTTCTATGGGAGATTGCCTTACATCAAAGGTTTATCACCACAGATCACAAACGTTTTCAGACAGTTCAACATAGTGATAGCAAATTCTGTTTACAAAAGATTAGGGACATACTTTACTCACCTGACAGAAAGAGTTAAAAAACTGGATAACTTCAATGTAGTGTATTCTATTCCATGTGGTTCTTGTTCAGAAGTGTATGTCGGTCAAACCAGCCAGAAACTCTCAAAAAGAATAGCTTTGCACAGGAGTGATGTTGTGAGTAAACCCACCAGCACAGCCTTTAGCCAACATATTAAGAATACTGGACAAACTGCTAACTATGAAAATGTGCAAGTACTAAAGAGGGTTGACAACCAATTTAAGAGAAACTTCATAGAAATGTGATACATCCATAACTGCAGCTCTCCTATGAACTGTAAGAAAGATGTTGAAAACTTAAGTTGTATTTATTCCTTTCTACTTCAACAGGACTTGACAAGAAGTAACAAACTGGAAAATGTGGGGAACTTATCATGACATGCATAGATTACCTACCTGTGCTTTAGAGGGGACTTCATTTCCTTGCTGATTATGTTGCCTAGGGCTCTTTCTTTTCGTATCCATGTGATTGTGAGGTGCAAAAGTGAAAATTATAACCTCGTTACATATGACACCCGGATGTTGACAGAAATATGTCATCAAAAAAGAAGATTAATTCTTCTTTTCTATTTGCAGTTTTTGTAGGTTGTAAATTTTGGACTTTTTGTTGTGTTTGTATTTGAAAAACTACCCTGTTGTGTTGTAATGTTTTTATTCAAAATTTTAAATGTATTTTTTAATATTTTTAACATGTTTGTGACAGTGTTCTTTACCACTAGGACCAACTGAACATTTTCAATGTAGGTTTTTAAATGTTGATTTCCACCACTGTACTATAATAGGTTTTCCATTTAGGTGCTGATGAAGGTGACAACATATCACCGAAAATTTCACATTTAGAATAAAGTTCTACACCAAACTGGCTTATACCATCTCTAGCTGATCCTTGTTTTGACGCTTTCCCGAAAGTTACCCTCCAAAGAATTGTATTCTTAGCGTCGTTATACACACTCTATATATATATATATATATATATATATATATATTGAAATGATTTCAATATGTCAAAGAGGATATAACTTAAAGGGATTTTTATATGAGTTTGTTGTTCATGAATTTCATGAAGCCATCACAATGTGGGGTCGACTCTGAAATAAAAGGGAGAAAAGATTAGTAAATTGCTAAATAAATTAATTTTGACTTACCTGGTATAGTGTTAATAATTTCTGAATAGTATAGTTGCCTAGTGTATAGGTGAATCGTCTAAACCTTAAAAGGAATAAAAAAGAAGAATTCTTAAAAAATTATTTAAACATAGAAATTTCAAAAATAAACGTCAGAAAAATAAACTGTCAAAAGTCTGTGGGAACTAAATTAATAGGGGTTTTGTTAAATAAATTACAATGATGTGGAGATGAAAAGAATAAATTATATTAGTATTGTTAAGTTTTATATCTGAATTTTTTTTTTATAAATTCCCAAATTAGATGTGATTAAAGTGCTTATGAGAAATTAATGTGGTTTGACAAATATGTCAAAACAGGACAGTTTTATGGTTGAATAAAATAGAAGACGGAATGAAAAAAGAAAGGGGTTGCTGTTAGCAACGAATAATTTTGGTGGGTGCTAGCTATGGCGGTTAACAAGGAAGAATAGGTTGTTGGAGGCGACGAAAATTTTGGAGGAAGAGCCCTAAAAAGGTGGAATAGTCCGGGAGTGCTTTAAAATCGTTTAATTATAATTTAGTTTTTCCACATTTTCAAATAGAGATATCCAGAATTTGTTCCAGAGAGTAAGAGAAATTTTGACTTATAAATTATAATTGGAGTGCAGAAATGTCATTTAGATTGAAAAAGTAAAAATTCATGAATTAACTAATTGCGATAGGCCTTAAAAATTGAAATATTAATGATCATTAAAATAAAAATATAATAGTACGTACCTTTAACTTCCGAAGAGAGGATAGATATTCCAGTATCACCGATTATTTTGCGAGTAGTTAGTTTTCTTTAAAAAAAAAAAAATCAGAACTGTTTGAAAGTGAGTTTGGATAATAATTTTGGGGATCATTTGAAATCTTGATTATATTTTAATGCTAGTTATAAGTCAGCGGCATAAAGTGTTCAGTTTTCTTTTCTTTATATTTCATTTAAACACTTTATAAAGTTGCAATAGTCATTTAGATTTAAGGTAATTGTAGAGAGTTTCCACATTTTGTAATCAAATTCTATTTTCACGACACATTAAGGTTTACACGATACCTATTTTTGTAAATTTTTAAAGGCAACCCAAGTTGCAGACGAATTTTATTGTTTATATTAAATTTGTTCAATATTAATAAATAACGTGCTTCATTTGGGTTAATTTATCAAAAATATAAAGTAAATTTTGGTTTAATTTCTTTTGAACTCTACCAGGAGACTACAGAGTTGACGTCACACAGTGACAGATTGCTTAGAACAAATAATTGAGCTAGCCGAGGTATAGTATATTAACAACGAACTACATACTTTTAAAATTCACTTCAATTCAATTAAAATTATATTTATTAACAATAAAACATAAAAAAAAAAAAACAAAACTATTACAATTGGCGCTAACAACGTGGAGCCTCTGGGAAAACAGAAATAAGGGTGTTTTTTTTTAAGCAGATTTATTAATAATACACAGATTAAAATAAAAACAAATTGGTGTGATTAGAGTTGTAGAGATTCTGGGGTAGTTAAAGTTAAATTTGAGAATAAATAGAGATTAGGATAAAATGGCAGACCGAATGACTTTAAGAAATGGAAAAGAAATCGTACCGAAAGAGAGTGAAGGAGAACAGGTGTTAGAACAGGAACAGGGTATACAGGTAGATGAAGAAAGCAGAGGAGGATCAGGAGAATTTGTAGTACAATATTTAGAGCAAGGCAGACAAGAAGCAGGACAAGGTGATAGAGAGGGAAGTCTAACAGATAGTTTGAGAGAGGAGTTGGATGAGACAGTGAGAGATAGACGTGATGAAAGTGTGAATGAATGTAGAGTGCAGGAGGAGAGACGTAGGGAAGGAGATGTTGGAGAGTCAGGGATGACACAGATGGATATGAGGCAAATAATGCGGATGTTACAACAGATGGATCATAATATTAGGGGAGATATGCACAAAATGGATAGTAATATTAACAATATTAGGGGGGATATGAACAAAATGGAAAATAATATTAAAGGAGAACTTAGGGAAGAGTTAATTAAAATGAGGGAAGAAATCAAAGAAGAAGTGAAGATAGTCAGGGAAGAGATGCTACAAATTACCCAAGGTTTAGAAGAGAAAGTAGAACAGGTCAGAGGAGAAAGTGAGAATTTTAAGAGGAATGTACAGGAGGAGATATCCAGAGAAAAGGCCATAATTAGAGCGGAAATAGGACAGGAAATTGGGAGCAGATTTGTAGAGTTGGGAACAGCCATTAAAGAGAATTTACCAATGGAAATAAACAAAGAAGTTAATAAGCAGAATAAAGAGATTGTTAGGGAGGTAGAAAGTGTTAAAAGGCAAACTCAGGATTATGAGGAAAAAAATTACCATTATAAAAAATAATATAAAGAAGGGATTGCAGAATTTGGAACTGGAAATGGGTATGCATGCAAATCAGGCGGAAAAGGGAGATAGAGTATTACAGGGACAAGTTGAGGAATTGAGAGAGAAATTTAAAAATGCAAGTGAGGAGATTCAGCGTTTGGAATCAAATCTAGGACAAACAAGAGTAGTGAGTACTGTGGTGCCGAGTTATAATGATGGGGGAATAAAGTTTGATGGAAACCTGAATCACTTACATCCTAGAATATTTGTAGATATCATCAAAAATAAGGTAAAGAATGTAAGGGATCCAATAGAAATGAAATTGAATATTCGAAACATGTTAGTGGGCATGCCATTATTATGGTTTTGCAATAATGAAAATTCCATAAATAATGTGCAGGAATTTGAGGCCAAGTTTATTAACTATTTTTGGGGAGAAAACCAACAGGCTAGTTTCAGGGAGCGGTTGTATTTTGGGAAATTCAATTATGAAAAAAGTACCAACTACAATCTGTACGCAATGCAGTTATTCCAGACAGCACAATATTTAGAACCGGCTATGCGAGAAGAGGAGATTGTCCTATACATTGCCAGGCAATATAACCATAACATGGCAGAAACAATAGCTCTCCACAATATAAAGACGATGGAAAGTTTGACAGGATATCTTCAGAGGATTGAGAGGAGTGTAGGGACGCAGAATCGAAATGGACAAGAGCAAGTGACATATAGGAATAACACAGCAAATAGACAGGGATATGTGAATCGAGGGAATAATTATAGGGAAAGAGAATTTGAGAGACAAAATAGAAGCAGGGATTTTACAAATAGGGGAGAGAATTTGAACAATGTCAGGAGAGATATCGGACGATATAACTGGGAACGTAGACAAGGGAATCCAAACAATGATAGAGAGAATAACTGGAGACAAGGGAATGACAGAGGCAATAATTGGAGACAGAACCAGGGAAATTATCCACAGGAGACGAGAAATAGGGAAGTTTACAGAGAAGGGAATCCAAGATATAATAGGGGGGAAAATGAGGAGAGAACACAGGTGAATGTAGTTAGAACAGAGGAGAATAGGGGGGAAGCAAGTGTTGATGTAGAAGGGAGAAATTTTGTTTAGACCGCTCCTATGTGCATAATATTGTCTACTTATCAAAGTATGAACATCCAAGGGAGTTTATTAGAGATACTGGGGAATTAAATAAAAACAATAACACTAATACTTTAAAGTTTATTGAAGGGTACATACAAGATTCAGTATACAAGTTATTATTATAGATACAGGTTCAGAAGTAACTCTAATCAACAAAAACATTGTAAATAATTTAAATAATGCAATATTATGACACGAATTTTATATTATTAGATATAAGTTTTGTAAATAGAAGGATAATTAATACATAAGCATATCTTGAGATAAATTTGATAATAACATGACTCAAATAATTTATTGGGAACAGATGTACAGAATAATGATGAATTTATATATAAAAAAAAAAGAGGTTGATTTATTTTCAAGTAAATTTATAGGAGTTACAAGTATAAATAAATAAGCAAAGTACTATGGACAAATCGATATTTTGTAGAAATTGGGAAATAGGGAATATTATAATGATAAATAGTATATGCGAAAATAAGATGAAAAATAGAATTATATGAAATATTGAAATATGAAATATAGAGAGTTGTATGTAGAGATGATGAAATGAATATTATATGGGGATATAAAAAGAATAAATAATAATGCGGCAATGAATAAAGATACTGAAATAGTATATGCGGAAATAAATAAATAAATAAAAACATAAAATAAAGAGGGGAACAATTATAAGAATTTCTACGAAATTAGTACGAGAAATAAATAGTACAGGAAAAGAAGTAATGAAATTGGGAAAGTACTTGGAAATTTGATTCTGAAGTTGATATAAGTAGTGAAAGATTTGTAGATTTTGTTTGGAGAAGTCTGTATTTTTCATAGAGTAAATTATTAAAAAAAAAATATTCAAGAGATATGCTTATTAATAAAAGTCAGTTTATTGTTATGTTAATATTAATAAAATGTTTAAGTTTATCGGTAAGAATTTAGATTTAGTAAGTGCTGATAGTTAGCACTGAACAAAATCCAAATTGGGGGAAGTTGAAATGATTTCAATATGTCAAAGAGGATATAACTTAAAGGGATTTTTATATGAGTTTGTTGTTCATGAATTTCATGAAGCCATCACAATGTGGGTCGACTCTGAAATAAAAGGGAGAAAAGATTAGTAAATTGCTAAATAAATTAATTTTGACTTACCTGGTATAGTGTTAATAATTTCTGAATAGTATAGTTGCCTAGTGTATAGGTGAATCGTCTAAACCTTAAAAGGAATAAAAAAGAAGAATTCTTAAAAAATTATTTAAACATAGAAATTTCAAAAATAAACGTCAGAAAAATAAACTGTCAAAAGTCTGTGGGAACTAAATTAATAGGGGTTTTGTTAAATAAATTACAATGATGTGGAGATGAAAAGAATAAATTATATTAGTATTGTTAAGTTTTATATCTGAATTTTTTTTTTATAAATTCCCAAATTAGATGTGATTAAAGTGCTTATGAGAAATTAATGTGGTTTGACAAATATGTCAAAACAGGACAGTTTTATGGTTGAATAAAATAGAAGACGGAATGAAAAAAGAAAGGGGTTGCTGTTAGCAACGAATAATTTTGGTGGGTGCTAGCTATGGCGGTTAACAAGGAAGAATAGGTTGTTGGAGGCGACGAAAATTTTGGAGGAAGAGCCCTAAAAAGGTGGAATAGTCCGGGAGTGCTTTAAAATCGTTTAATTATAATTTAGTTTTTCCACATTTTCAAATAGAGATATCCAGAATTTGTTCCAGAGAGTAAGAGAAATTTTGACTTATAAATTATAATTGGAGTGCAGAAATGTCATTTAGATTGAAAAAGTAAAAATTCATGAATTAACTAATTGCGATAGGCCTTAAAAATTGAAATATTAATGATCATTAAAATAAAAATATAATAGTACGTACCTTTAACTTCCGAAGAGAGGATAGATATTCCAGTATCACCGATTATTTTGCGAGTAGTTAGTTTTCTTTAAAAAAAAAAAAAATCAGAACTGTTTGAAAGTGAGTTTGGATAATAATTTTGGGGATCATTTGAAATCTTGATTATATTTTAATGCTAGTTATAAGTCAGCGGCATAAAGTGTTCAGTTTTTCTTTTCTTTATATTTCATTTAAACACTTTATAAAGTTGCAATAGTCATTTAGATTTAAGGTAATTGTAGAGAGTTTCCACATTTTGTAATCAAATTCTATTTTCACGACACATTAAGGTTTACACGATACCTATTTTTGTAAATTTTTTAAAGGCAACCCAAGTTGCAGACGAATTTTATTGTTTATATTAAATTTGTTCAATATTAATAAATAACGTGCTTCATTTGGGTTAATTTATCAAAAATATAAAGTAAATTTTGGTTTAATTTCTTTTTGAACTCTACCAGGAGACTACAGAGTTGACGTCACACAGTGACAGATTGCTTAGAACAAATAATTGAGCTAGCCGAGGTATAGTATATTAACAACGAACTACATACTTTTAAAATTCACTTCAATTCAATTAAAATTATATTTATTAACAATAAAACATAAAAATAATAAAAACAAAACTATTACAATATATATATATATATATATATATATATATATATATATATATATATTATATATATTATATATATATATATATATCGTTTATAGTTTAGTTTTGTGTAAGCTATCATTCGCATTGAAATTCAATGAAATTGCAATCATGTCCATTGCGTTAAGTATAGAATAGTTTGCAAGGTTAAATTAGATTAGGAATTAGGATAAGCAGGACCCGACTCCAGCTGTAGCTAACAGTTGCTGGGGAGTTCAATATATGGATTTTTTCTGGCCAAGCCAGCGGGGGGAGAATGTTCCGAGAATCTGCCTAAATATTAACAGAGGCTATTTTTCGAAAGCCATGTTCTTAGAAATTAAACGTAAACAAACTACGTCACAGGTAACGGGAATTATTATGCATCGGAAGGAGGTCGGATCGATTTTAAACAGTCAGTACCTTGTCCACTTTTGGGGCGTACACACGTTGTCGTTTCCGCTAATATTCGGATTAAGAGTCGAGAAGTGCCTTTCACCGTTGGGGATTGTACAAATGTTGCTAGTTATCTCGAAATGATAATCATGGTTTTTTATCGATAAAATGTGTTCGCAAGTAGTTTTAAAGTATTCGCAAGTAGCGTGGAGAATAGTAATAGTTCATCTATGGTAACTCGTACCAGTACCATACATTATAATTTGAAGTATTTGTAATTGTGTAAAAATTAGCTAAGAGTGCCGTATTCATGCAAGAATAAATCCAAGTATATATGTGCTACAACCACATTACGGTTCAACAACAAAGAAGGACCTGTAAGGACAGCCAGGATTCCAGTTTTCCTGGACAAAAATTTTGACAAAACGATTTAAAAACTCATTAGATTAATTCTGTAAAAACATAGTGATAGTGATAGTGTAAAAAATATTAATGAGTGTGCAAGACGGGGGGCTACCCCCGAACCTCCCGATCATCTTTTGTTAGATTCCCCAGATCAGCGAGACATGAATATGCAAGGCACGGATTCAGGTATATCTAATTCTCACGAAAATCAAAATGTAAGTAAACCAAATTTAATTACCGAGCAGTCTAATACTTTGAAAGACGGAAATTCATCTCAATCTCAACCCGAAAGACAGAAACAGGTTTATAATTATGGCCCAAACGATCAGGGCCCTTTTCATATTTATGTGGAAAACAAATAAATAAATTTTTCGGGTAATCTAAATCCTTTAAAGGTCGGGAATATAATTTTAACAAATTTTCCTGAATTGGAGAATAATATTTTAAGTATCGATGCAATAGGTCGCAATAGAATTCGAATTAAAATGAAGGATTCAAAAAACGCTAATTACCTTATCAGTTCTACACCAAACTGGCTTATACCATCTCTAGCTGATCCTTGTTTTGACGCTTTCCCGAAAGTTACCCTCCAAAGAATTGTATTCTTAGCGTCGTTATACACACTCTATATATATATATATATATATATATATATATATATATATATATATATATATATATATGTTATATGAGAAAATATTAACCTTGAACTAGCTTAAGTTCGCCGACTTCAGATTTCATCATCTCATTCCCATAGAAACAGCTGAGCACGCAGTAGCACTTTGTACGAACCGTTGGCCAATATTCATGGGAACAGCGATTCAGCACTTCATACCAAACCTATAAATTACCATTCTCAGATGCCGGGACCACTCTTAGCTGCAACTTCGACCAGTCCAGTTATTGTAGTCATTTTAGATTAATTTAATTTTGTACTATTATCTAATATTTAATTTGTAACAAATAAAGTTTTTTTTTTAAAGTTAAACTCGTGATTAGTGATCTAACAATTGGCGCAAAGTCAGTAGGATCCGAAAAACGTTGCTAGAACGAGTCTATACTCACTGGCAGCGGCGGATTCTCATCCCTTAACGGAACAAAGAATCTACGGAAGTCCTCACTCCTGTAATCTACGGAAGGAACACCTAGTGAAGCCCCTGGTAGCCGAGCAGAGAGAACAAGACGACCCTTAAAGAAGAAGACATCTCCGAACAACCTCACTCCTGTAATCTACGGAAGGAACACCTAGTGAAGCCCCTGGTAGCTGAGCAGAGAGAACAAGGCGTCCCGATGTTCTTCTTTATGTAAGTGGATTTTGAATCATCTCGTTAATAATTTTGTTTTAATAATTTACGAAATTGACTATACTGCAAGTCAATTAATCAAGATACAAAAAAATAATACAAGTTGATTATCTAATATTTGAAATTATTGATATTGACATATTTCTTTTATACTATTTTATAATTACTGATATTTTATTCACATATTTTTTTTACTTGCTATATTTTTGGTATATTTTCTCTTGATATATTTTTATTTGACATATTTGATACATTTTTACTTGATATATTTGATACATTTTTATTGATATATTATTTGATATTTTAAATTGATACATTTTTGTCCTTTATATATACCACCACATTTTTTTTCTCCCTTATATACTGATAAATTTTATACTTCTTCATACTTCTATTTTTCATTTTCGTTTCAAAATATCTCGAAAAATGCCCGAGAAACGTTCCCAAACTCAACAAGAAATCGAACCATACAAGCTTTCGGAAATATTTTCCATTATCCCAGAATTTGAAGGCGATCCGATTTCTCTTTCTATGCAGAAATATTATAATCTGCACAGCTTATTAATTCTAGAAAACCACTTTCCTATACAGAAATAGAACAATTATTAAATCTACATTTCGGAGACAGTAGAGACCTGACCTCCTTAATACAAGACTTACAAAGACTAAGACAACTATCTAACGAATCTCCTCTAACTTTCTTTAACCGCTTACAAGTTCTGAATGCAAAAATGCCGCCCGACCAATACAATTTATCCCAGTCAAAACCGCCATGACTAATCGATACCATGGCCCTAAACACACTTTTAACCGGTTTAGAACCCCGTCTAGGACAAATTATTAGGGCTAGTAATCCAAAAGATCTCATTGAAGCAAGCAATCGTATTAGACGCGAACTTCAATTGTCATATTTTGAAGAACAAAAATCTAATTCTAGATCAACTATTATTAAACCCTCTCAACCAATGAGAAGACCCTCATCTCAGTTTACAAAATGTACAAATTGTGGCCGCATTGGTCATCTAAATACTGAATGCCGCTCTTCACTTTTCGTAAAGCCAAACCAAACTTTTTCTAGGCCACACGGTTACCAAAACCAATATTATAATGGACCTAATAACTATCAAAACAATCAGAACCCTAATAGGAATCAATATTCTTCCAACAATCCAAATTTCAACCAACAGAGGCCTTCCTTTTCATCTCAAAATCAAAATCAAAATCGTCCATCTGTTATTCAGAGAAACCCAAACTTCCAACGGGCACATGTCTTAAACGAATACCCTGACGAAATAACGACTAACTATTATACAGATGATTACTACACAGATAATTATTATAATACCGATAACTATAAAAACTATGACACAGATTATTATACAGAAAATAATCTACAAACTGATAACTTTTACGAAACCAATAACACACAAGATTATCAAAATTTTCTTTCACTTCCGAATCAAAATCATCCTCCCAATCATACGAACCACTCAACGGATATTACGAATATCCAAGAACAAATTCAAGCACTCAACTTGGATGACTTTCATCCCGACCTCAATTTTCCCGAACAGACATTCATGTAACCCCATTTCATACAATGAGTTCCAAAAATTTATATTATATTAACGATGCTACTAACATATATATATATATATTATATATATATATATATATATATATATATATATATATATACAATATATATATATATATATATATATATATATATATACAATATATATATATATATATATATATATACATATATATATATATATATATATATATATATATATATATATATATATATGACTTACCAAAAGGTAAACCGTGACACAGACATTAACGAACTGACATATAAAAGTTGATATCTGATATCTCATTGTTTACTGTCATTAGTATATAATTATTTTTATATGGGCATATCGTTGATGTTTTCGAAAAAGGTAAGGTGGAAATATGTTATGACTTTAAGAACTTTTTATGATGTTATATTATTATTGTTTACATCAGATTGAAATATATTTTATTTAGGTTTTGTGTATCTTTTTTGTCATTTATTGCGTTGATGTTTCTTTTTATTTTTATTGATTCGTATATCTGGATACAAACCATGGATAACAAACGAAATATTACAAATTATGGAGAGGAGAATGATGGTAAAAAACAAAAACCTAACAAGATACAAAGAGCTTGACAGGGAAATTGAGAGAAAGATAAATGTAGCTAAGAAAGAGTGGATGAAAGAAAAATGTAAAGAGGTAATCTGCAAAAGAAGCATAAAGATAGAGAATTACACAGAAAGGTGAAAGAGGTCGCTGGAATATGGAAACCCAAACATTTATCTATTGTAACAAACACGAAAAACCAAATGGAATTAGACCCTGAAAAACAGAAGGAAATATGGGAACAATATCTTAAAGATTTGTTTGGTGATCGGAGAGCAGAAGGGCCCCCACAAATAGATACCGATGGAAAACTATGTATTCTAACCGAAGAAGTTATGCGGGCAATAAAAGACGCAAAAAACAACAAGGCACCCGGCGAAGATCTAACAACAGCCGAACATTTTAAACACCTGAGTGATGATGCTGTCGGGAAATTAACCTACCTCTTTAACATTATATATGAACATGGCACTCTACCGCATGACTGGCTAACATCCACATATGTAGCTCTTCCTAAAAAACAAAAAGCAAGGAAATGTCAAGACCATCTAACAGTATCCCTAATGAGTCATGCTGCTAAGATTTTTATGCGAGTAATTTATAACCGCATTTACAATAAGTGTGAAGAATACCTGAGTCGTTTTCAATATGGTTTTAGGAAAGGTACAGGCACCAGAAAAGCAATAATGGGATTGACACTAATGGCAGAAAGGTATCTCGAGGTTCAAAAACAGCTGTATGTGTGCTTTGTCGATTATAGAAAGGCCTTCGACCGCATTAGACACGAAAGGGCGTGTCTAGGGTGCATTCTGTCCCCTCTTCTATTTAATGTCTATGCCGAAAATATCATCAGAGCTTCTCTTGAAGATGGCCTGAAGGTGCCAGAGTCAATGGAGTCATCATTAACAATGTAAGATATGCCGATGACACCGTAGTATTAGCAGAAACAAAAGACCTACTAAAAATATTGATGAACATACTATCAGAAGAAAGTCACAGACTAGGTTTGGATATTAATCTTTCCAAAACCAAAATCATGGTATTCCACAAGAACCCCCATGAACAAATTACACCCAACATACAAATCAATGGTATCACCTTTCCGAGCTCCCAAAGCTTCATATACCTGGGCAGAGAGCTAAAGAGTCAGCTAGACCACTCAAAAGAAATTAGAAGACGTATTGAAATAGCAAGATCTGGCTTCATGAACATGCGTAAAATGCTCTGTAACCCCAAGCTATCAATCAAAATAAGGTTAAGAACACCAAAGTGTTATGTGTGGTCTCTACTACTATATGGCTGTGAGACCTGGACATTAAAGCAGTATGACGTCAACAAACTGAATTCATTCGAAATGTGGATGTACCGCCGAATGCTAAGAATAAGCTGGACCTGCAAAAGTACAAATGAAGAGGTACTGGAAATAATGAACACACGACCTCATCTGGTTAATACAATCAAAATTAGAAAGACGTCATATCTAGGACACATAATGCGCCATAAGGAATTTGAGCATCTCCAGGTAATATTAGAAGGCAAAATCGAGGGTAAAAGGGGTATAGGAAGAAAGAAGAAATCCTGGCTCCGAAACATCAGAGATTGGACGCACACAATAGGAAATGACTTAATCCATCAAGCCCAGAACAGAGAGAAATTTGCCATATTGATCACCAACCTCTTACTATTCAAGGTATAACCGATCAAAAATTGTTAATAACAGAATCTGTCCTGATTCCCTTCACTGACAATAATCCTCACAAAGTCTTTATTTTCAATTTAGACATTGATTTCGATGGCATAATAGGCCTAGACTTTCTAGATCATTATGAATGCGTAATAGATCTTAAATCCCGACAGTTGCATACAAATTTTAAAACTGTCACCCTTCACAAAGTAGGACACGAGACAAACACACCTCAAGACAAAATACCGACACACCCTACAGAAACAAGACAACACGAACCTAAAATAAAAATTAAATCAGATTCTAAACAGGAATCAAATTTAAAATACCAAAACCCTATAAATGAAAAATACACTATCATAAAAAACCGAGATCAAGACAAAAATCTTGGAAGACCGGAGAGAAAACGAATAAAAGGAACAAACAGAATTACCATTGACAGCCGGACCGAACAAATATGCAAATTAAAATGCAACTTATGGAATACGGATGCCATATTATCAGCTCAAGAAATAGAAAAAGTAAGATTACCTTATGCATTAGTCCATGTAGACGAAAATGGAGAATTCTTAACTTCCGTCATAAATGCTAATGCAATGCCGAAGACAATCGAATTTTCAGACATTTCAATCGCACCCTTCAAAAATTCCGAGACAATCCTATCCTACAACGGAAATGATTTTGAAGAACCCGTACTAGACAGAACACGAATAATTAGAGAACAACTAAGAATTGATCATCTAAATTGCGAAGAACAAGAACTAATTCTAGATATATGTACTGAATATGCAGATATATTTTATGTCGAAGGCGACAAACTGACCTTCACAAACGAAATCAAACACAAAATCGAAACAAACAACGCTAAACCTATCTTCACTAAATCTTATAGATATCCTCAAATACATAAGGAAGAGGTAAAGATGCAAATTAATAAAATGTTAGAAGAAGGAATAATCCAGAAAAGCGTCTCGCCCTGGTCGAGTCCAGTCTGGGTCGTACCGAAGAAATTAGAAGCGTCAGGAAAACAAAAATGGCGAGTTGTTATTGATTATCGAAAACTTAACGAACTCACAGTACAAGACCGTTATCCTCTACCACAAATATCAGAACTATTGGACCAACTAGGAAGATGCCAATACTTCACAACACTAGATTTAGCGTCTGGATTTCACCAGATCGAAATCGAGCCACAAGACATCCAGAAAACGGCCTTTTCCGTCGAAAATGGACATTACGAATTTGTGCGCATGCCATTCGGACTAATGAATGCTCCATCTACTTTCCAAAGAGTAATGGACAACATCCTTTTAGGAATACAAAACGAAAGATGCTTAGTGTATATGGATGACACAATTATCTACTCACCCACTATTCATGATCACATGTCACGACTAACACAAGTTTTTAAAAGGTTACGAAAAGCAAACTTGAAAATACAGCCAGACAAGTGCGAATTTTTAAGAAAAGAAGTAGCATATTTGGGCCACCTTCTAACAGAAAATGGTGTAAAAACAAATCCAGTTAAAATATCTTGCATCAAAAACTTCCCGGAACCAAAGAACACCAAAGAAATAAAATCATTCTTAGGCCTAGCCGGTTACTACAGAAGATTTATTCCAAACTTTGCCAAAATTTCTAAACCACTTACGAAACTACTTCAGAAAGACGTACCTTTTATTATTAATTCTGATTGCAAAGAAGCCTTTAACGAACTCAAAAATATTTTAACTTCAGATCCAATACTTATATATCCCAATTTTGAGGAACCATTTTTACTAACAACTGACGCTAGTGCATTCGCGATTGGAGCCGTTCTATCGCAAGGCCCTATTGGAAAAGATTTACCCATAGCTTATGCCTCCATAACATTATGCGGTGCCGAAACAAAATATTCGACTATAGAGAGAGAACTTTTAGCTATCGTATGGGCAGTCAAACATTTTAGACCATATCTTTTTGGCCGAAAATTCACCCTTATTACCGATCATCGACCCCTTACATGGCTTTTCTCGATAAAAGATCCCGGAAGCCGATTAGCGCGTTGGCGCCTAAAGCTCGAAGAATACAATTATAAAATAGAACATCGCGCAGGAAAAATATACAGAAATGCAGATGCCCTCCCAAGGATAAAGATTAACCATTTCAAGGATTGTGCAAACTTTCAATCAAAAATCTCATTACATGCATCGAATGAAGATGACACGGAAACTCAAGAAAACGAAGACGACGATGAAGAAAATATAGAAAAAATGTCCGAAGAACTTGACAAGTTTATCGAACGGTATAGAACTAAATCAATAATCGATTATTCAAAAATTGAAACATCGAATACGGACTTATTAAACAAATCCAACAAAAATATTGTTACATTTTTTGGCAAAATAAACTTGAAGAACTCCACGAGAAAATAATGGATGACATATTCGAAGAAACATGGAATATAGTAACCGAAGAATTAATATTGTACACAGCAAAACTGTAAAAGATCGAAAATATTTTATTATACCATTACCGTTTGATCCCGAACGAGTAATATCACATTTATTTCTTATACTTTTTGCAAATAAAGATCAATTCGATGAATCAAAAATATTGCGTCGAAAATAATCTCGAACTACCTATCCTAGAGATATTTTCGTATATTTTTGCTGACAAAGAATTAAAATTAAGAATCTGTCAAAATATAATTAAAACAGTCAGCGAAGACGAAATCCCTCAAATTATAGATCATTACCATTGTGCAAACAATAAATTAGACAATTTTTTTTTTTTTAATTAACTTAATTAACTTTAATTTTAAAAATTACCATTGTGGTAAAAACAATTTACATCGAGGAATAAACGAAACTGTCAGAAGAATGAAGCAGAAATACAATTGGAAGAATTTAACAAAAGTGTAGAGAAATTTGTAAAAGCATGTGAAATTTGCCAAAAAGTTAAGATTTGCAGGAAAAACTTAAGTGGACCATTAGTCATAACAGAAACTCCAATAACACCATTAGAAAGAATAAATATGGATATATTCGAATACCCTACTAGGAACTACGCTTTAACTATTCGTGACGAATTGACAAAATTCACGCAAGCCTATCCTTTGGAAGACAAAAAGGCAGTAACAGTAGCCAAGACACTCCTACTCTTCTTTCAACACTATGGAACACCACTAAGAATTTATTGTGATTGCGGTCGAGAATTCGAGAATGCTATAATCAAAGATATTATGCAATAATATGCTATAACAACACAAAAAATAACACCCACGGTTTCACACCATATGAACTTATATTTGGGCATACTGCAGGCTGACCACCAGAAACTCTATACAATCAAAAAACACTAATGAGCAAATATATTCGGGACCTGAATAATCGCATGGAATATTTTTACAAAGTAGCCAAAGCAAAAACAGAAAGACAGAAAGAAAAGGCGAAAGTAAGATTTGACGAGAATATTTCAGAACGAAGACCTGATTTTAAAATTGGTGACAAAGTTTACGTAAAAGAATCCCAAATTAAATCGAAATCGGATAATCTTTTTAATGGACCTTTCGAAATTCAAGAAGTTTTTACAAATTCCGCAATTATCCTTAACCCCAAAACTAACCAAACCTCTAAAGTAAATTTTGACAGACTGAAACCTTATTTTGAATAATTTTCCTTTACAGATTGTATGGACTCCTTTCTATCGTCCAATCCCAAATTCTCCTCACTCCAATTAATAACACAATTGGAATATTTTTTCATGAAAAAGGAACTATACGAATATCTAACGACAAATGGACTTTACTTGTTTACAAAGAATTATTCCCTATCAAAACTACAATATCCAACAATGACAGAATTTTGGAAAACCTATTAGAAAAATTTATTAACGTTGATACACCGAGAAAACTTGCCTTTTAAGCCGAAGTACAGACACATGTTAGTCTGCTAAAACAAATCTCAATCTCCGTTAACTTAAAATATAAAGAAATAACCTCCGACACAATACTTTATAATAAACGCCTAAAACGCGGTTGAGTAAATGGTATTGGAACAATCTGGAAATCTATTACTGGAAATTTAGATGCCTCTGACGGCGAATACTTTAATAAATGTATAAATAAGATAAATTCCGATGAAACTCAAATTGAAAATCTCCTAAAAAATCAAATATCTGTTACCAATTCAGTTATAAGAACTTTCAACACTACAATTCAAAAATTGCAAATAGACAAAGACTTAAAAACTATTGAGACTACACTTCTGGACATTAATAATGACATCTCCTTTTATCAAGCACAATTACAAATACTAGATTTATGTGAGTCCTTAATGGAAAGTTACGTATTTTTAGAAAATTATTTAAATGATATACTAAATTCTATCACATTCTCTCGCCTGCAAATTGTACATAGTTCTATTATTTCGCCCATAGACTTATTGGACACATTAAAAGAAATCTCACAGTCATTACAAAATAACGTATTGCCTCTACCCACTTATATGTCAAATATAGCTCAGTATATTGACATAATAAAACTACAAGCTTATCAGCTTGATTCAAAAATTGTTTTCGTTCTCGAAATTCCGTTAGTTGATCCCGAAATATTCACCTTGTATCAATTATATTCAATACCAATATTAGATAATCAAACTGGTTTTCATCATATACTTCCAATTGTTCATAAATACATTGCGCGAGATTATGATTCATTTTCATATGTCTTACCCATGGACACCAAAAAATGCAAACAAATCAGTCAAAACCAAAGAATGTGTACAGACATTCTTCCGTACCCCATAGACACCGATGCTATATGTGAAGCCCAGCTTTTGAAACCTCTCAGCAACTTACCAAAAACTTGTCAGATGTCCATGCTCTTGGCACAAGGTTACAATGTACAGGAAATCGACCGAAATTTATGGTTACTAACCATTTCCGATCTATTACCAGTAACGATCAAATGTGCAAAAAAAGAAGTCACTACACAAATAATCAAAACAAATTCAATCTTAAGATTAATTCCCGAATGTATTGCATTCATCGGCAGTACCAGAATTCATGCTAGAGACCAAATTGAGAAATATACAAATATCACGTATAGAAGTCACCCAGTTAACGTACCCTACAGATGCTGTGACCATTTTGAGACAAAGAATCACCTGTCAAAATTGAAACCACCAAAACTCAGTAAGATCAACGTAGATGACTTAAATATTGCACAACACAAATTGGACCAATATTCAGAAGAACTGGACCATATTATGAGCCAATCATTCATTAAGAAACATCTACCCTTGTTCACTATATCAACCTTATCCCTGATTATTATCCTAGTTATTCTATACCTTTTCTGCAAATACCGAACCAAAATATTCCCAAAAATTGCAATATCCTTGTCCCAAGATCAGCCTCCAACTTCATTACCACGCAGAAATTCCATTAGACAGAAACTTCAAAGCTTAACCTTCTTCAGAAGAAGACCCAATGTCCAAGAAGAAAGCGAAGCAGAAACACCAATTACTCTGTAAAAGTCAAAGCAATGTCATTGACTTTTCACTAATAAGGGGAGCTGTTATATGAGAAAATATTAACCTTGAACTAGCTTAAGTTCGCCGACTTCAGATTTCATCATCTCATTCCCATAGAAACAGCTGAGCACGCAGTAGCACTTTGTACGAACCGTTGGCCAATATTCATGGGAACAGCGATTCAGCACTTCATACCAAACCTATAAATTACCATTCTCAGATGCCGGGACCACTCTTAGCTGCAACTTCGACCAATCCAGTTATTGTAGTCATTTTAAATTAATTTAATTTTGTACTATTATTTAATATTTAATTTGTAACAAATAAAGTTCTTTTTTTTAAAAGTTAAACTCGTGATTAGTGATCTAACATATACATATATATATATATATATATATATATATATATATATATATATATATATATATATATATATATATATATATATATATATATATATATATATATAGAAGACCGGGTTGAACCGCGTTGATATTCATGATTCGAGGGTGGAGGGGGCGATATTTTCTTTATGAGAGGTCTCCATGTAGAAGGTAACCGTATGGCGTCATCTCTTTTATTAAGACAATTTGGCCTTTTTCCTATTTCTATGGCTTCTCGGATAATTCTTTGTTTATAGAAGCGGATGGGGGCTATGGTTCTGGAGTTTTCAAAATCAATTTTATGACCAGTTTGAATATGGTGTTGACCGAGAGCTGAAATTGAATCAGAATTGCGAACAGAAATGGAATGTTCATAAATCCTATTTTGGATTCTACGATTTGTTTGGCCTATATAGGATCCGGGACAGTCTGCACAAGGCATTTCATAAACTCCGTGTTGTTCATTTGGAATATTGTCTTTGATAGATCGGACAAGAGATGAAAGTTTTGTTGGGGAGTAAATATTGTTTTTATTTCTCTTGGTTTCAGAATTCTGTCGATTTTGTCAGTGACACCTTTGATATAAGGAAGAAAAGCTTTCGTATGATAAGGGTCTGAGTCTTTGGCTTCAGGATGAGTGGGAGATTGATGTCTGTGAATGCTCCTATTGATGTGATTTTCGCGGTAACTATTTTGGATTAGGGCTTGTTTTAAACAAAAGAGCTCAGCGGGTCTACTTGCATCATCGGAAAGGCGTATTGATCTGGAGACAAGGGTATTAATGACTGAATTAATTTGTGAAGGTGGATGGTGAGAGTTGGCATGCAAGTAACGATTGGTATGTATGGGTTTTCGATAAACAGAGTAATGGAAACCTTGGGATTGGGTTTTCTTAATGAAAACATCGAGAAACGGTAGGGATGAATCAGTTTCCATCTCCATCGTGAACTGGATATTGGGATGTATACCATTCAGATGAGTTTGAAAAGATACTAAAGCGTCCCTGCCATGCGGCCAAATGACGAATGTATCGTCAACATATCGTAGCTAACATGTGGGTTTGAGCATTGATGTGGATAGTGCTCGGGTCTCGAAGTCTTCCATAAAGATATTGGCAATTTCTGGAGATAGAGGGGAGCCCATTGTGGCACCATTTATTTGTCTGTAGAATTTGTTTTGAAAGATGAAATAGGTGTTAGACATATAATGTTTAATGAGAGATAAGTGATCTTGTTGAATATTGTATTTAGATTTAAGAATGTTAATGAATGAGTTTCATCTATTGGAATGTTAGTAAAGAGTGAGACAATATCGAAACTTACTAGAATGTCTGCCGGTGATATAGGGTATTGTTTAAGAAGTTCGATGAAATGAAAGGAGTTTTTGACGAAGGATGAAGCATTTTCGACAAAAGGTTGTAGAGTTTTGGCCAAATACTTGGCCAAGGGTTGTGTAGGGCAGTTGTATGCACTAACAATGGGACGAAAAGGGATATCGGGTTTATGAATTTTGGGTAGGCCATATATTCGAGGTGTTCTTGAAGATTTTTCACGAGGAATTAGAGATTTTTTGATGTCAACAGGAAGAGAAGTTTTATTGTTAATGGCTTTTGTTGTTTTCTCCAGATAGGTTGTTGTATTATTAGGAATTGATTTGTAGTCTGAAGTATTAACGAGATTTGAGAGTTTATTAATATAAGAACAAGTGTTTAGGATCACGGTGGCATTTCCTTTATCGGCAGGAAGAATGACTTGATTTGGATTTGACTGAAGTTCTTTTAGGGCTTTTTTCTTGGATTGGCTAATATTTTGAATAGGCGGTTTTGAGTTTCTAAGAACTCTAGAGATGTCTTGCCTGGTTATTTTAGCATCTTCGGAAGATGAACTGGAGATGGCTTCTTCAGTTTGACAGATGATTGTCTCAATTGGAAGGTGACTTGGGGTAACAGTGTAATTGAAACCTTTTGCTATAGCTTGAGTGGCAATGGTAGAAATAGGGGCATCAGAAAAGTTGTGGACCACTGTAGTGGGTTCCAATGTTGAGGTTTTTGGTATTTGTGCAAATTGTGCAAAAGTGAACAGTGTAGTAGTGTCTGGGGGCTCAGGAGACTGAGACCTCGGAAGCCCTGAGAAAGGCATCAGAGAGGATGCCAAAAGCTCGGCAAAATGAATATCGACGCGGTTAAACCCGGAAAACTGGTGAGTTTGGTATTAATTTTAGTAATAATAATAATCTTAGCTCTAGGTTTTATTGTACTAACCGCGGAAATCTTTCCGAACATATATACAGGGTGGTGAATCGTCAAACGGGCCATAGGAAACTCAATGAGAAATTCTAAATTGTTGAATTCCTGCTTCCCTAATTCTTTTACACCAAAAGTCATGGGAAACTATTTGTAGAGGACTCAAATATGTATCGAAAACAATTGTTAAAATTATTCTACGACTTAAACGTATTCCAAAATTTTGCTTAAATATAATACATTTTTCAGGCCACCCCTAAAAGTCAGGCCAGACGTCGTGAAAAGAATGTGTATTACGTGTTGCGTTTTGTCATATTGACGTTTCTAATATTTGACAATATTTAAATTAACTATATTAACCCCCTCTGTGGCTCAGTGGTAAGAGCGCCTACCTTTAAACCTAAAGGTCGTGAGTTCGAATCTCACCTGGGTGGAGAAATTTTCGTTTATTAAAAATTAATGAATGAAAATAATTTCTATCCTTGTGTGATCGGTACTCACCAGAGGGACCGCAGACATTCGGATACAATTAGCGTCTCTTAGCAAAGACAATGACGTCGACTTTGCTAAGTATCAAGACAATTACTCTACACACACACACTACACTCTACACTAGGTAAAGTCTGTCTCAATGTATATCGTTTTGAATTTTACCTGATTTATTGTCTTATCTCCATCTAGGTATTTTATGACAGGGCATCAGAGGCGGACTCCAAGTAAAACTAATAATATAGCAATTTCTTTTCGAGGCATCAATTTTATTGTAAAGAAAATTACATTTATTTAATAGTATTTTAAAACTTATATTCAATACTGAGTGATAACAATAAGATATTTAAACTACACTGTAAAAGTTAAAAATTAATGATTATTAAATATCTATGTTCTTATTCTAATACTTATATTATTTATATTCGAAACATAACAATACGAGATTTAAACTAAATTAATATTGATTATTATTCTGTGTTGTTATTCTAAGATCAATTCTGTTTCACTGTCGGAGTCATCATTTAGATTAATCACAATGGGCTATATATTAAAACTTTGCGTAGACAAATAAGAATGTTCAACTTTTGCAATATGCTGTACAGAATTTTTTTAGCTTTCAACCGATATATCCCATTAGTTCCCAACGTAGCGTAAACGAAACATTTTTAATTGTATTTTTTTTAAATGTATCACTGCTTAAATATAATTTTTATTGATACATTTTAACAATACATAAAACAATACATAACAGTACATAAAATACGAATCTAATAAAATATTTAGAAATAATTGAAAAGGTATATATTTTTTAATTTAGTCAATATTGAAAAAATCGAAAAATTTTTTTCATATTTTTGTCGATATAATTTGCTTACTAAACATAAAATTATATTTCTTAAATTATCAATTTATATTGATATATCTATCAGTAGAAAAGATAGTGTATTTCTAAAATCTTTTTTGGTTTTTGCATACCTAATCGATTTCAATAATGTTGCGTTTACAGGACGTTGGGATTTCCTGTAATAGGCGCCGCTAACTCGACAGACTAACGGATTTAGATAATAAAAATTAGATTTTGCATTTTTGTTTGTACAATAATTCTAATTTGATTGTATAAATGAAAAGAACATGCAGTTTAAAGTATTTTCTCATAATCAATCCATAGATGTGATGTGCAATATTTTGAAAGACATTGTTGTAAGATGTACATAAAAGGAAAACCAAATAGGTTTGGGTTCAAAATATGGTGTCTATGTAGTTCAAATGGCTATTTATTTAAAATTGTACCTTATGGTGGAAAAACAAGTGCTTATGAAAACGAGTTGGGTCTAGGAGAAAACGTTGTTCTGGATTTGTTATCAGTGATTGAACGAAAATCTAATCATCGCATATTTTTTGATAACTTTTTCTCATCTTACAAGCTATTCGGTTCGCTAAAAGAAAGAGGATTTTACGCTACTGAGAAGATCCGCGAAAACAGCACTTGTAGTACAATGCAAAGTGTAAAAAATATTAAAAAACAAGATCGTGGTACTTACGATTTTTCTTACAATTCTGAACAAAGTGTATTGTTAGTTAGATGGAATGACAATTCTCTAGTGACAGTTGTAACAAATAATTGTACCATTGAACTTCTTGCAGGTGCAAAAAGATATGACAGGAAAGAAAACAAAATCCAACTAATTCCTTAGCCAAAATTGATAGCTGAGTAAAATCAACATAATAGGTGGTGTTTATTTGCATGATAACGTCATATCAAATTACAGAATAAAGGTAAAAGGAAAGAAATAGTGGTGGCCCATTTTTATGAATGTGATTCATAATGTTATTGTTAATGCGTAGAAAATATATAACGTGGCAAATAAAACTAAAATGTCACAATTATATTTTAAGTCTTACATAGCAGTTACCCTTTTGAAAAATGAAGTACCGCTCATCGATGATAACTTCCAAGGAGAGGGTATATCGGCTTCAAATGATCCAATCAACAATCCTACAAGATCCAATTCATTGAAGGAAGGAGAACAAAGCAAGAAAAAGATGCAGACAGTGCAAAAGTACAATATATATATATATATATATATATATATATATATATATATATATATATATATAATATATATATATATATATATATATTATATTATATGTTGTGTGTGTGCGAAGTGTAAAATACATCTACATCCATATTACTTTCACGAATAATTTCACATTAAATATTTTTTTTTGTTTTGGCAAATCCCAATGTTGCGATACGCAACATTTTGTTAAAAACTAAGAACTTTTATTTTTTTTAACTTGATAAATAAGTATTTAGATATAATTTTAGCAATAAAATGCAATAAAAGAAACAAATTGTTTTTCTTCTATTCTTGGGAACTAATGGGTTAACGACTGATACTATGTAATGGTTATAATTCTCATGGCACTGGCCAACGCATACCTGACCCAGCCCTCGGTGGGCAGGTATTTACCAGAACATATTTAAAAACGTGTTTTTTATCAGTCGTTAATAGTCCTTGTTACTGTGCGGTTTATAATACGAGTGTAATTATGTTTCGTCCTTGGGAAAATAATCGCTTGACGGCTATTAATCATAGTCGAAAGCACTTTTATTAGACGCAAAACAAATAGTTAAACATGTGTATGATACTTTAATAAGTAGAGGCTTAATCAAACAAGCTGCTGTAAAAGAAACTTGTGTACTTACAAAAACGCTAATATCGTCGATAAAGGATATTGTAAACAGTAAAACGCTTCCAGACAGAAAAAAAACGTAGTGATTTCCGGTCTCATCGTTTGTACAGTGCTCAACAAGATATGATAAGAAGAAAAGTATATTCCCTCTATGAAAACCAGATTGTTCCTACTTTGAATAAACTTAAATTGAAGTTAGAAGAAGATGAAACAAATATACACATTAGCCGTGCCACCCTCCATAGAGTCAGTTCTACAATGGGTTTTAAGTATCGTAAGATAGACAAAAAACAAGTTTTAATGGAATCACAAAGATTGCGTACTTGGAGATATAGTTATCTCTCTGATATTAGGAAATATAGATTAGAAAACAGATCTATCATTTACCTGGATGAAACATGGTTCGATTCACACGATACAGTACAAAAAGGATGGATCTATTCTAGTAGAAACTGCCAGACTTTTGTCCACAGACTTTTGGCACCTTCAAGTAAAGGAAAACGCATAACAATAATTCACGCAGGTTCGGAAGACGGATGGGTCCCAAACTGCTTGCTGTTATCTGCGAAGAATATCAAAGACTCTAGCTTGGACTACCATCAAGATACAAGTGGAGAACTTTTTGAAAACTGGTTTCAAAATTATCTTTTAAAAAATATCCCTAACAATACTGTCATTGAAATGGATAACGCAAGCTATCACAGTCGTCAGCTTCAAAAAGCTCCAAACAGAGCAAGTACTAAAAGTGAAATTCAGGAGTATTTGATAGAAAATGATATTAATTTTGAATTTAGTTACAAGAAAGAGCAACTCCTGGAAGTGTTAAATACTTTTGCTATTAAAAAGCAATATGTATGTGACAACTTAGCAGAACAGATGGGACACACTGTGTTACGTCTTCCTCCATACCATTGTGTATTCAACCCCATTGAACATATGTGGCACCAAGTAAAAGCAAAGGTAAGAGCGAAAAATGTCTCTTCTGTCTCTCCCCTGAGTGCGAGTGTCATAGAGTTGATTAAAACTCACAAGGAATCTACGTTCCTGTAGTTGGCTGTATACCATGTATAAAAAATTTAATTAAAAATCCTTTGTAAAAGGTATATATTTAAGGCCCAAACGGGCTAAGGTAAAAAGACATAACGTTTTCGGAATCCATGTTATATCATCAGTATCTAGGAGTACATGAATGTAGCCACCAAGATTAAATATATGGGTAAAAACCCGTTAACAGATGTTTAATTACATTTAGTTTTAAAAATACGTTATAATAATTTAAGATGATAGAGTTACCGATGGATTAGCCATGGTACCTAATCTTGGTGGCTACATTCATGGAACATGGATTCCGAACTGATGATGGAACATGAATTCCGAAAACGTTATGTCTTTTTAACTTAGCCCGTTTGGGCCTTAAATATATACCTTTTACACAGGATTTTTAATTAAATTTTTTGTTTAAAACTGTTATAAATAATATATCGATTTAGAGCTGGAAAAATTCAGTACAGCATATTGTAAAAGTAGAACATTCTTATTTGTCTACGCAAAGTTTTAATATACAGCCCATTGTGATTAATCTAAATGATGACTCCGACAGTGAAACAGAATTGAACTTAGAATAACAACACAGAATAATAATCAATATTAATTTAGTTTAAATCTCGTATTGTTATGTTTCGAATATAAATAATATAAGTATTAGAATAAGAACAGAGATATTTAATAATCATTAATTTTTAACTTTTACAGTGTAGTTTAAATATCTTATTGTTATCACTCAGTATTGAATATAAGTTTTAAAATACTATTAAATAAATGTAACTTTCTTTACAATAAAATAGATGCCTCGATAAGAAATTGCTATATTATTAGTTTTACTTGGAGTCCGCCTCTGATGCCCTGTCATAAAATACCTAGATGGAGATAAGACAATAATCAGGTAAAATTCAAAACGATATAACCTTTACGATATATTTACCTGACTGTAAAAATTCACTGTACCATGCCAATGACCATTAGTTGTCGACGAATTAAACTCAATAAAAAAACATCAACTATATTATATTTATCTATGATTTAAATGGCCAAAATTTTGTGATTTATTATTTAAAAGAAAAATTAAGTTGATTAAAAAATGTTCTCAGTTAAGGAGAAAAGAGCAATAATAAAAATGTTTTATTCTAGTTTTATTATAACATTTGATATAGTTTTATGTTTAGAAATTATCATATAATATTATTACTATTATTAGGAATAAAGATCACAGCAACAGTATATTGGAATTCATTGAATTGTTGTATAACTTAACATGGAATTAAATTTTAGTGTATTAGAATATCTTACGTTAATAAAGATCCGGTAGTGACAGAAAAAGGTTCGCGCTATTGCCTGAATACAACATTATGCGATATTTCGTCAACTGAGTACATTTCATTATATTGATCGATTTGTAAACCATATAATTTATTGTTCACAAAGTAATATTGTTCAGTAGTAGTAGTATTTAGTAAAATTCATTGTTTATAATTTAATCATAAAATAAACAAAATTGACAATTCACATTGTCAAACATCTCACATCAATAAATGATAAAACACACACGTTATAATATATTCTTGTATTACGTGTGGCCTATCTTTTGGTCTGAAAAATCTATTATATTTTTGCAAAATTTTGAAGTGCATTTGATTCGATTAGGGGCTCTCCAAAATCTCTTAAACGAACTAAGTAGATACAAAATTGACATAACTGCCATACAAGAAATGAGGTGGATTGGAGACAATATTATGGAAAAAAGAGCCATACCATTTTCTACAGCTGCGCTCCTAAAGATCACATTTTGGGCACTGAATTCATAGTTAACAAGAGAGTAAGACATATAATAAAAGACTTTAGAGCCATCAGTCCCAGAATGTGTATTTTAAGAATTAAAGGACGTTTCTTCAACTACAGCCTAATTAATGCGCATGCCCCCACAGAAGAAAAAGAAGAGTTTTATGATGAATTAGAGTCCGCATACCAGTCATACCCAAAAAGTGATATAAAAATAATTTATGGAGACTTAAACGCAAAAGTTGGAAGAGAGCAGCAATTCCAACCCACAATAGGTAAGCACAATCTCCATGAGCAATCAAATGACAATGGCAATAGGTTGGTAAACCTAGCAAGATCACTTAACATGGTGATTGCCAGCACATACTTCGCTCGAAAAGATATACACAAAGGCACCTGGAAATCACCAGACGGACTTACAGTGAATATGATATTCGATTGGTGTCTTTTAGTCTACAATAACATGATCTATCATATTCACTGTAAGTCCGTCTGGTGATTTCCAGGTGCCTTTGTGTATATCTTTTCGAGCGAAGTATGTGCTGGCAATCACCATGTTAAGTGATCTTGCTAGTTTTACCAACTTATTGCCATTGTCATTTGATTGCTCATGGAGATTGTGCTTACCTATTGTGGGTTGGAATTGCTGCTCTCTTCCAACTTTTGCGTTTAAGTCTCCATAAATTATTTTTATATCACTTTTTGGGTATGACTGGTATGCGGACTCTAATTCATCATAAAACTCTTCTTTTTCTTCTGTGGGGGCATGCGCATTAATTAGGCTGTAGTTGAAGAAACGTCCTTTAATTCTTAAAATACACATTCTGGGACTGATGGCTCTAAAGTCTTTTATTATATGTCTTACTCTCTTGTTAACTATGAATTCAGTGCCCAAAATGTGATCTTTAGGAGCGCAGCTGTAGAAAATGGTATGGCTCTTTTTTTCCATAATATTGTCTCCAATCCACCTCATTTCTTGTATGGCAGTTATGTCAATTTTGTATCTACTTAGTTCGTTTAAGAGATTTTGGAGAGCCCCTAATCGAATCAAATGCACTTCAAAATTTTGCAAAAATATAATAGATTTTTCAGACCAAAAGATAGGCCACACGTAATACAAGAATATATTATAACGTGTGTGTTTTATCATTTATTGATGTGAGATGTTTGACAATGTGAATTGTCAATTTTGTTTATTTTATGATTAAATTATAAACAATGAATTTTACTAAATACTACTACTACTGAACAATATTACTTTGTGAACAATAAATTATATGGTTTACAAATCGATCAATATAATGAAATGTACTCAGTTGACGAAAAATCGCATAATGTTGTATTCAGGCAATAGCGCGAACCTTTTTCTGTCACTACCGGATCTTTATTAACGTAAGATATTCTAATACACTAAAATTTAATTCCATGTTAAGTTAAGTTATACAACAATTCAATGAATTCCAATATACTGTTGCTGTGATCTTTATTCCTAATAATAGTAATAATATTATATGATAATTTCTAAACATAAAACTATATCAAATGTTATAATAAAACATGAATAAAACATTTTTATTATTGCTCTTTTCTCCTTAACTGAGAACATTTTTTAATCAACTTAATTTTTCTTTTAAATAATAAATCACAACATTTTTAACCATTTAAATCATAAATAAATATAATATAGTTGATTTTTTTTTATTGAGTTTAATTCGTCGACAACTAATGGTCATTGGCATGGTACAGTGAATTTTTACAGTCAGGTACCTAGTGTAGAGTGTAGTGTGTGTGTGTAGAGTAATTGTCTTGATACTTAGCAAAGTCGACGTCATTGTGTAACGAGTCCGTTACTTAAATACCCATTTACTGCTTTGTCACTGGAATCCTTTAATTTAATTACAAATTAAATTCATTTGGAAATATTCTTAAACCAAACATTTGAATAACTTCGGTAAATTTTATTTTTAAAAGTTGGCAATAAATCACGCCCTCTGTCTACGGCTCTGATCGTCGTAACTGCTTCAGCGCCATCAGACCGGCACTTGCTTGGAAATCCGTGAATTGAACAGACGTGTTAGGCGACTGAGAGTTCCACGTTTCAGAGTTTGGTTTAAGTTTTATTTTATTTCGAAGAAGCTATTATTTTGTGGAAGAAAAACAGTTGGTTATTTTATTTTGTTTTGTTTTTGGTGAAAATACATTAAGTTGGGATCACTCTCAGTCGCCTACGTCCGGAATCCAGTGCAGGTCTGGGGAGAAAAAACTTTTTATTTAATTTTTGGGAATTGGTATACAAGAAGTAATTTTTATTTAATGGTTTAAGAAGAATTTCAAGGACTTAATTTAAAAGTACCTCATTTTTTTATATGGTGTCCAGGTTTGGCGTATCACCCACCTGCGACTAGTTCTCCCAGAGGATCTCGAGGGAAACCTGCAGAAACTAACAGGAAGAACTAATTTTTTTTTCTATTTAAATATTTGTAGCAACTTTTTAACGTCCTCTTCAAGGTTTAACTTTTGTTTCACTTTCAATTTTTTTTCAAAATATATCCTTAATAATAATTACATTCATTTTTCTAAAATAATAGCCATTGTAAATTTAGTAAAACATTTATTGTCCACCAAGGGTTGAGATTGTAACTCCCCTGGAATCTCTCGTTATCAGGTTATAGTGTGCACACATATCCGGAGAGGTTTATTTCATTTATTTGATAATTGTAACGTTTATATTATTATATATTTCATTTTATATTATATACTTAACTATTGCATAACCTTAGTCAAAATTTCACATTATCAGGTACATTAGAGGGGAAATTGTTTTATCATTATATTCAGGGTTTTCATTGTAAATATAGATTAGTTAATTGTATATAAGAGGTGTTGGGTTATATTGTTATATATATAAGGGTTTAAAATAATTTGTACATAAAATAGGTATTTATTAAAGTTGGGTGAAAACAATTTAAGATTTCACTTGGTACCTATCCTTTAATATTTCAGCAATACAAGATATCTCGGAAGAAACCATTTAACTTCCTGGCGCCCAAACATTCAGTAGAGCAACTTTATCTTTCATCTGTTTATTTCTTGGTAGATTTCTTGTCATTAGTTCTTATATCTTACGGTCACTGTAGGGCATGCAAATTGGCCTAATCCCTCTTGAGTGTCAAGTGGTCATTCTCCTGCATAGTCGCTAGCCAACATTATTTTTGTTATATTTCTTTTAAATAATTTATTTCTATCTAATCCCTTCCATCTTCTGTTATTCCAGATATTAATCCGTTGGTGTATCAAGGTACATTTTAGAGTTTACCCTATTGCTACACTGTAGATTGTTGTTACATTTCCCTACTCTCACCCTTCTTATTACATTGTTTCACTAGAAACAATTCATTCTTGGTATATTGGCGCTCCAGCCAAGTCATTTTTGTTACAATTGTCTTTGCTAAGAGACGCTAATTGTATCCGAATGTCTGCGGTCCCTCCGGTGAGTACCGATCACACAAGGATAGAAATTATTTTCATTCATTAATTTTTAATAAACGAACATTTCTCTACCCAGGTGAGATTCGAACTCACGACCTTTAGGTTTAAAGGTAGGCGCTCTTACCACTGAGCCACAGAGGGGGTTAATACAGTTGATTTAAATATTGTCAAATATTAGAAACGTCAATATGACAAAACGCAACACGTAATACACATTCTTTTCACGACGTCTGGCCTGACTTTTAGGGGTGGCCTGAAAAATGTATTATATTTAAGCAAAATTTTGGAATACGTTTAAGTCGTAGAATAATTTTAACAATTGTTTTCGATACATATTTGAGACCTCTACAAATAGTTTCCCATGACTTTTGGTGTAAAATAATTAGGGAAGCAGGAATTCAACAATTTAGAATTTCTCATTGAGTTTCCTATGGCCCGTTTGACGATTCACCACCCTGTATTCGGAAAAATTTCCGCGGTTAGTACAATAAAACCTAGAGCTAAGATTATTATTATTACTAAAATTAATATCAAACTCACCAGTCTTTCGGGTTGAACCGTGTCGATATTCATTTTGCCGCGCTTTCGGCACCCTCTCTGATGCCTTCCTCAGGGCTTCCGAGGTCTCAGTCTCCTGAGCCCCCAGACACTCCTACACTGTTCACTTTTGCACAATTTGCACAAATTCCAAAAACCTTAACATTGGAACCCACTGCAGTGGTCCACAACTTTTCTGATGCCCCTATTTCTACCATTGCCACTCAAGCTTTAGCAAAAGGTTTCAATTACTCTGTTACCCCAAGTCACATTCCAATTGAGACAATCATCTGTCAAAATGAAGAAGCCATCTCCAGTTTATCTTCCGAAGATGCTGAAATAACCAGGCAAGACATCTCTAGAGTTCTTAGAAACTCAAAACCGCCTATTCAAAATATTAGCCAATCCGAGAAAAAAGCCCTGAAAGAACTTCAGTCAAATCCAAATCTAGTCATTCTTCCTGCCGATAAAGGAAACGCCACCGTGATCCTAAACACTTGTTCTTATATTAATAAACTCTCAAATCTCGTTAATACTTCAGACTACAAATCAATTCCTAATAATACAACAACCTATCTGGAGAAAACAACAAAAGCCATTATCAATAAAACTTCTCTTCCTGTTGACATCATAAAATCTCTAATTCCTCGTGAAAAATCTTCAAGAACACCTCGAATATATAGCCTACCCAAAATTCATAAACCCAATATGCCTTCACAAAAAGGGACTAGACGAGAACGATTTTAAAATTATCCTAACGCTGTATTTTAACCAAACTGCAGCAGTTAGAACAGAAGTCGGTGACACAGAAATATTCAATATCAAGCGAGGTGTACGACAGGGGTAGTATTGTCACCACTACTTTTCAATATATATTCGGAAGAAATCTTTGCACGAGCACTAGAGCAATCAAGAGAAGGTGTTAAAATTAACGGCAGAGTTCTAAATAATGTACGATACGCCGACGACACGGTCCTAATTGTAGAGAGCGCACAGGATCTCCAGACACTCTTAGATCGCGTCAGATCGATCGGAGAACAATACGGCCTCAGCATTAACGTCAAGAAAACAAAAACAATGATTGTCTCCAAAACATCCATCCATCCACACATGGCTTTAAACGTGAATGGTAACATTATCGAAAATGTCGAGAAATTTCGATATCTAGGGTGCTGGATAACGAAAGATATAAATCCAGACAGAGAAATAAAATCGCGAATTGAACAAGCAAGAAATGTCTTTTTAAAAATGAAACAAATGTTTACGTCCCAAACACTCAATCTCAAAATCCGATACCGAATGCTGAAATGTTACGTTTTCAGCACCTTACTATATGGAATGGAGGCCTGGACCTTCAAAATAAACTCACTCAGGCGTTTGGAAAGTTTTGAAATGTGGTTATTTCGAAGGATGCTGAAAGTCCCCTGGACAGCGCATATGAGCAACGAGCAGGTCCTACACAAGATGGGTACCAACAGAGAACTCTTAAAAATAATGAAAACATGGAAAACCTCATATTTGGGACACATATACAGAAATGAGAAATACCAGCTACTGCAGCTTCTTATAGAGGGGAACGTAGAAGGAAAACGTGGTCCTGGTAGACGGCAGGCGTCCTGGTTGAAGAACATTCGTGAGTGGACTGGTTTGGATTCTCAATCTTTAATAAGAAAAGCCAGGGACAGAAATGATTCATTGAAGACGGCACCCAAAGAAGAAGATATCCCTCTTCGTCCCATTGTCAGTGCATACAACTGCCCTACACAACCCTTGGCCAAGTATTTGGCCAAAACTCTACAACTCCTTTCATTTCATCGAACTTCTTAAACAATATCCTATATCACCGTCAGACATTCTAGTAAGTTTCGATATTGTCTCACTCTTTACTAACATTCCAATAGATGAAACTCATTCTTTAACATTCTTAAATCTAAATACAATATTCAACAAGATCACTTATCTCTCATTAAACATTGTATGTCTAACACATATTTCATATTTCAAAACAAATTCTACAGACAAATAAATGGTGCCCCAATGGGCTCCCCTCTATCTCCAGTAATTGCCAATATTTTTATGGAAGATTTCGAGACCCGAGCACTATCTACATCAATGCTCAAACCCACATGTTGGCTACGATATGTTGACGATACATTCGTCATTTGGCCCCATGGCAGGGATGCTTTAGTATCTTTTCAAACTCATCTGAATGGTATACATTCCAATATCCAGTTCACGATGGAGATGGAAACTGATTCATCCCTACCGTTTCTCGATGTTTTCATCAAGAAAAACCAATCCCAAGGTTTCCATTACTCTGTTTATCAAAAACCCACACATACCAATCGTTACTTGCATGCCAACTCTCACCATCCACCTTCACAAATTAATTCAGTCATTAATACCCTCCAGATCAATACGCCTTTCCGATGATGCAAGTAGACCCGCTGAGCTCTCTTGTTTAAAACAAGCCCTATTCCAAAACGGTTACCGCGAAAATCACATCAATAGGAGCATTCACCGACATCAATCTCCCACTCATCCTCAACCCAAAGACTCAGACCCTTATCATACGAAAGCTTTTCTTCCTTATATCAAAGGTGTCACTGACAAAATCGACAGAATTCTGAAACCAAGAGAAATAAAAACAATATTTACTCCCCAACAAAACTTTCATGTCTTGTCCAATCTATCAAAGACAATATTCCAAATGAACAACACGGAGTTTATGAAATACCTTGTGCAGACTGTCCCGGATCCTATATAGGCCAAACAAATCGTAGAATCCAAAATAGGATTTATGAACATTCCATTTCTGTTCGCAATTCTGATTCAATTTCAGCTCTCGGTCAACACCATCTTCAAACTGGTCATAAAATTGATTTTGAAAACTCCAGAACCATAGCCCCCATCCGCTTCTATAAACAAAGAATTATCCGAGAAGCCATAGAAATAGAAAAAAGGCCAAATTGTCTTAATAAAAGAGATGAGGCCATACGGTTACCTTCTACATGGAGACCTCTCATAAAGAAAATATCGCCCCCTCTACCCTCGAATCATGAATATCAACGCGGTTCAACCATATATATATATATATATATATATTAATATATATATATATATATATATATATATATATATATATATATATATATGTTAGATCACTCATCACGAGTTTAACTTTTTAAAAAAAGAACTTTATTTGTTGATAAGGTTGATATAGTGAATAAGGGTAGATGTTCCTCAATGAATGATGGGCTCATAATATGGTCCAGTTCTTCTGAATATTGGTCCAATTTGTGTTGTGCAATATTTAAGTCATCTACGTTGATCTTACTGAGTTTTGTTGGTTTCAATTTTGACAGGTGATTCTTTGTCTCAAAATGGTCACAGCATCTGTAGGGTATGTTAACTGGGTGACTTCTATACGTGATATTTGTATATTTCTCAATTTGGTCTCTAGCATGAATTCTGGTACTGCCGATGAATGCAATACATTCGAGAATTAATCTTAAGATTGAATTTGTTTTGATTATTTGTGTAGTGACTTCTTTTCTTGCACATTTGATCCTTACTGGTAATAGATCGGAAATGGTTAGTAACCATAAATTTCGGTCGATTTCCTGTACATTGTAACCTTGTGCCAAGAGCATGGACATCTGACAAGTTTTTGGTAAGTTGCTGAGAGGTTTCAAAAGCTGGGCTTCACATATAGCATCGGTGTCTATGGGGTACGGAAGAATGTCTGTACACATTCTTTGGTTTTGACTGATTTGTTTGCATTTTTTTGTGTCCATGGGTAAGACATATGAAAATAAATCATAATCTCGCGCAATGTATTTATGAACAATTGGAAGTATATGATGAAAACCAGTTTGATTATCTAATATTGGTATTGAATATAATTGATACAAGGTGAATATTTCGGGATCAACTAACGGAATTTCGAGAACGAAAACAATTTTTGAATCAAGCTGATAAGCTTGTAGTTTTATTATGTCAATATACTGAGCTATATTTGACATATAAGTGGGTAGAGGCAATACGTTATTTTGTAATGGCTGTGAGATTTCTTTTAATGCGTCCTATAAGTCTATGGGCGAAATAATAGAACTATGTACAATTTGCAGGCGAGAGAATGTGATAGAATTTAGTATATCATTTGAATAATTTTCTAAAAATACGTAACTTTCCATTAAGGACTCACATAAATCTAGTATTTGTAATTGTGCTTGGTAAAAGGAGATGTCATTATTAATGTCCAGAAGTGTAGTCTCGATAGTTTTTAAGTCTTTGTTAAAGGTTTCTTCCCATAGGGCTTTTAAATAAACTCATTTTTGGTACTACTTTCCCGTTGCAATTTTCTGAGAACCAAAATTTTCATAATAATGAGGTCCGACAACTGACATCGACATTGACACACAACACATCAGAGCTACCACAATCTAAAATAACGTATGGTTGCCTACCCTATATTCCAGTCCTAACCCCTAAGATAATGAACATATTCAAAAATGTTAGTGGCTTAAAAATTGCAACTAAAACTGTGAAAACGGTATCGAAATTGTACACAAAGACAAAGGATCCTTTCACAATACAGGAATCATCGAATGTTGTTTATTCTATTCTTCTTCTGGTTCCTATCCGTTTCGGATGTTGGAAATCATATTGGCAATCATAACATTGTTCGCTGCGGCTCGAAACAGCTCCGTTGAGGTTTTCTTAAACCATGTTCTTAAATTCCGCAGCCATGAATGGTTTGCAAAAACGTGTACATTGGTGAAACATCTCGTAATTTTCACAGTAGGGTGATCTCACATCGCAGCGACATAAAAACCAAAAAAAATTAACGCATGCGCGTTGACAGAACATGCATTAAGTTTAAAACATGAATTTAATTTCGAGGATTTCTGTATTCTGGCAAGGGAAAATAACCATTCTAAACGTGTTTTCTTGGAAATGTGTTTAATAAAGTCAAGTGCGTCTTGTATAAATAAGAAGTCTGATATAGACAAATTGAGTAACATTTATTGTTATTTACTCTCTAAACATCAAATATGACACAAATACTTACTTGTACATATACACAACATAATACACCTGCATGCTAAACAGGTTGCATACCATCAACACAGAATTAATACATTACCTTCTATTAATAACATATGAAGAACTCCTAATGAATTTTTAATCATACTATTTTTATTTTTATTTTTGTTTTTTTTTTATTCTCTGTGGGTAAGTTAAAACACACCAAGAAGATGTAGAAAATGAATTTTTAGAACTTTTATTATTTTTAACTAAATTTTAAAATGTATTGTATCTATTATTGTATAAGTTATAGTTTATATGTATGTTATTAATGTTGAGTGTCATAGCTTCTTACAAATATTCTCAACGACTAGTAAGTACACTGACATTTTGTGATATATTGTAAATATTTACACATTTTCCTAACTACAGTGTCTTGATAAAGGAATTAAACAATTCCGAAAGCTAGACCAAAAATCAAAAGAGTGTTTCTGTAACATCCCGGCCAAACTTCTGACTGCAGCCCCAATAAACTTTGTTGTTTGTTTAAATTGACAGTCATATATATATATATATATATATATATATATATATATATATATATATATATATATATATATATATATATATATATAGGACTCCGTCAATCCAATATAAATTAAGGATCACTCAAAGAGTGGTGGGTTTTTCGGTCAAAAGGTGGAGAAAAAAGACAAAGAAGGTGACTACTTCATCTATTTATTGAAGAAGTTTCGGTTTCTAAACAGAAAGCATCAACAGTACATCTAAAAAGTACAATATGAAAAGCCAAACATCCATAGAAAAGTTATTAGTGTGTTACCTCAAAAAGACATGTAGCTGTCAATGATATTAAAATTGTAAAGAAACTTATGACAATGAACATTAAAAGATTATGTTGTATAAACAATAAATTAAACTAAATACAGTTAACAATTTTTTCACACTTAACACAGCAAAAGAACATGTTGTAGTTATACATGTATATAAAATTATGTGATAAAAACAAGGAAAAAACCATTAATATGAGGAAAAAACTAAAAGGATCTAAGAATGCAGTTCCAACAGTATATCAATAGTTAAAGTTTGATTTTGACTTTAGGTAGCATTATTAAAGTGAATATATTAAAATTTTGTAATTTAAAAGTATAATGAAGTTACCACTATGAGCTTCTGGTCTGCTGCCGGTGAAATAAAGGCAACAGGTACCAACTCTGGTATAATAGAGCGGTTTATTTAAAAAATATGACATATTTGGTTGACAACCTGTCTGTAAAAACCAAAAAATGAAAGGAAAAGGTGGTTGAGAACACCATTTTTCCCCCAGTAATCGGTTGAGAGAGACAAATAGCAAACAAGTGAAGTCAATCCAAAAATTCATATATTAATAGTCTACTTTGTGGCTGGTTAGCCAGCCACAGGTGAAGATTGATTAAACTTCCAACAGTTCAAGGTTCATAACATTTGGAACTCAATTAATAAGGATTTTATGAATCAATTATATTTATAAAGTTGTATTGAACCATTTGATTAGAAACAATTAATACAAATATGTACATGCAACGTTGACAAAGTAATAAATGAAATGTAAGTTGCATAAATTTATGATAATTTAAAGCATAAAAATATTATGTTATTTTATTTTATTTATATTTAAAAATTATTTAGTAAGAAAATATGATAAAGCAAAATACCTTAGGGAACAATTTTAAAGTAAATAACATATTCAGCCTAATTCCGCAATATTAGAGCATGATAAATTTGGATTAAGTTACTAATGTCCGTTCTCTTATTAAGAGCGTTAGGGTGTTTAAGTATTGAACACATTTTTTAATACTTAAACTTATATACTTTTGTCATATTTTTTAAATAAACCGCTGTATTGTACTAGAGTTGGTTTTTCGCCTTGTTGTTCTGTCACGCGTTGACCTCAAGGCTACTGTCTTTTCACGTTGTTGGCGTTGTTAACACCTGTTGTCTTTATTTCACCAACAGCAGACCAGAAGCTCATAGTGGTAACTTCATTATACTTTTAAATTACAAAATTTTAATCTATTCACTTTAATAATGCTACCGAAAGTCAAAATCAAACTTTAACTATTGATATACTGTTGGAAGTGCATTTTTGGATCTTTTTCCTGGTATTAATGGTTTTTTACTCGTTTTTTTTTACATAGTTTTATATACATGTATAACTAACACATGTTCTTTTGCTGTGTTAAGTTTGAAAATAAAGGGGTGCATCACTGGATGCCTCCCTACATGTCATTCCAAATTATTGTCAGTCCTATTACTTATTGTCTATTATCTACCTAAATATTTAGGTTTAGATTGTACAGATAGATTGTAATAAATGTGGGGTTAATAAAAAAAAAAAAAAAAAAAAGTTTGAAAAAATTGTTAACTGTATTTAGTTCAATTTATCGTTTATACATAATAATCTTTTAATGTCCATTGTCACAAGCTTCTTTATAATTTTAATATCATTAACTGCTACATATATTTTTGAGGTAACACACTAATAACTTTTCTATGGATGTTTAGTTTTTCATATTGTACTTTTTAGATGAACTGATGATGCTTTCTGATTAGAAAGCGAAACGTCTTCAATAAATAGATGAAGTAGCTACCTTCTTTGTATATAGGTTAAATTGGTTTTTCGGACAATGAACATAGCCTCTAGATATATTTGACAATAAATGTAAGCTTAATGTACGTCAGTGTTGCCATATACTCAATTATTTCATAGGTACTCTCACATATGGGCAAGAGCACTTAATATAATTATATGAAATTTAAAACAAACAAAAACGTGAAAAATGCATACACTATTAAAAGCATAAAATTATGCCTACAAATATTATAAAATAAAATAATATCTTGCATTTAAAAATACTTATCTAATAAAACCATTAAAATTATGCCTAAGGTCAAAAATTAGCAGTTTAGAAACTACCGAATAAAGTAAAGTTTAACCATCTGTAGCAATCTAGCAATTCCTATTTTGAGATATCTGGCTTCATTGCCAAATATATCAGTTTACAAAATAATTGACAAATATATCAATTTACAAAATAATTTACAATATTTAGCTACATTTAAAGTAAAAAATACTATTTTATGAATATTTTTAATATGAATTCCAAAATTGTGGCTTCTTATATCAAAACATTATGTGTTCTTAGGTTGAGTTTACCGAAAGTACAAGCTGATTATAGCCGCAAATGTCAAACATGAAACAAAAAATTTCGGTATAGCATTGTTGGCATGTTTTTATAATGTAGATGCTGTATGCTTCAAATATAAAAACATAAAGCTTTAGAACAGTACATTTTGTTTATATTATTGTTACGAACATGCTTTCGGCATGACTCATATAACGGTTGCATCTTGAAACGGCTTCCAGAATCATCACCTGATCTCTCGAAGGCAAGAGAACGTGCGCGAATTAGAGGTGGGAACTTTCTAGAACATAGTAACTTAGGTATATATATGTAACGACCTTAGGAGTAAGTTTAGTTGTTAACATATTACCGAACTGTAAAGTTATAAATAAATATACTCATATAAATTCGAACCGCTCGTTTTATTTAAAAACGGTACAGTTGGTGTCACCGTGTGAGGACAATTAATTTGAATATAAATTCAACAGTGATTTTTGAAAAAGACTTTTAAACTTTTGAAAAGTATTGTTTGTCGGGAACATCCGTAGTTCAGTAGTGATCGTTGTACGAAAGAACATTTAAAAGTACGTGTGTGCCTGACCAAAGATGCTGCTAGTAGAACTTTCAGTGTAACAGTTGCGTGAGCAACTAGAAGAACGCAATGAAGACTGCAGCGGGTCCAAGAAGATCCTCCAAGAACGACTGAAGACTGTTCTCAACAAGAATGGAGACGACCCAGAGACATTCCAGTTCCAGTCAGCAGAAGAAGCCGTTTTAACTAAAATAATTGATGGAAAATTCGAGACTGTTTCCAAAAGATTCGATGAAACGTCTCAAATGATTGAAGAAACTTCCAAAAAAATGACGAAAGATTCAATGAAACGTCTCAATTATTAAAGAAGTAGCTAGACAAAACGACGAGACTTCACAAATTATTAAACAAATATGTAATCAGAACAATGAGAAATTTGAAGAAATTTCTAAAACATTCGATAAAGTAGAAGAGAAGATCAAACAGCTAGAGACCATGATAACTAACACGAAAGTCTACTACCAATTATTACGGTAGCTTTAGATCCGGTAGTGAAAGAAGAATCATCTAGAGACGAAATTACACATAATATGAGATTCAAATTACCACCATTTGATGGAAAGTCCTCTTGGTCCATATACCTTAGACAATTTGAAGCTATTGCGACAGCCAATCATTGGACAGAACAAGAATAGGCTGTTTCCTTGACTGCTGCTTTACGAGGTGATGCTGCAGATATCCTAAGATCGATTTCTAAGGGTCAAGAAAAATGTTACCAGACCTTGTTTATTCGACTAGACAAACGTTACGGAGATGCCCATCTACAACAAGTCTACAAGGCGCAACTAAGAAGTAGAACTCAACGAGCAAGTGAGAATTTGCAAGAGTTTGAAGCAGATGTTGCTCGTATAGTGTATTAATTGCAGAGATCTCTGACGAGTTCATATTGGGGATGGATTTACTACGGAAAGTTGGGGCTGTATTGAATGTCAAAGATGGAGTTCTCGAGATCGGTGGTGAAGAGTTGCCGTTTCATGAAGACAAAGAAAATGTTATTAGCTTAATAACTACTTGTGACGTAACAATACCCGGTAATAGTGAGAAAATTTTGATGGCCAGACCTGATGGTTACTGCCGAGAGGGAAGTTTAAGGATGGTCGAAGATGTGAACAATGCCGAGTTCCTAACGGCAAAAGCTTTGGTGAGAATTCGAGATGTCGTTCCTGTAAGAGTTATGAATTTAAAGGGAACTGTTATTAAGTTAAGTAAAAGAACTTTGATCGGACAGTGTGCTCCCGTGGCTTCGATTTGTTCCATGAGTACTAATGAGAAACCGTCGAAATCTAAGTATCCAAAGGAGCTTGTACAGACGATGATTAAAACGTGCCAAGATCTTGATGATGAACGAACTAAAAAAGTGAAGTCTATGCTGATAGAATTTCAAGATGTTTTTGCCATTGATAAGAAGGATAATGGCAAAACAAGCATAGTAAAGCATAAAATTAATACCGGAGACGCTCAGCCAATAAGACAACAACCTAGACGACTTCCATTTGCGAAAAGAGATGAAGCCGAAGACATCATCAAAGATATGAACAAACAAGGGGTAATTGAACCATCAAACAGTCCATGGACATCACCAGTAGTGCTAGTAAAGAAGAAAGATGGTTCAACACGTTTTTGTATTGACTACCGACAGCTCAATGCGGTAACTAAAAAAGATAGTTATCCTTTGCCCAGAATAGACGATACTTTGGATACACTTTCTGGTTCTCGTTGGTTCTCCACACTCGATCTGAAAAGTGGATATTGGCAAGTAGACATGGAGCCAGCTGATCGTGAGAAAACCGCATTCTCGATAGGATCAGGGCTTTGGCAGTTCACAGTTATGCCCTTTGGTTTATGTAATGCTCCGGCCACATTTGAAAGATTAATGGAGGCAGTTTTAAGAGGTCTAACATGGAAAACATGCCTGGTTTATTTGGATGATGTAATTGTAGTTGGAAGATCCTTCGATGAACATGCCAATCATCTAACCGAAGTCTTTCAACGATTGCGGGCAGCGAATTTAAAGTTGAGTCCAAAGAAATGTCACTTGTTTCGAAGAGAAGTGAAGTACTTGGGACATATTGTAGCAAGTAATGGAGTAACTGCTGATCCTGAATAACTTGCAGCAATTAAGGATTGGCCAGTACCAAGAGATAAACACGAAATTAGAGGTTTTCTTGGCCTTTGTACATATTACCGACGTTTTGTCAAACGATTTGCCAACATTTCCAAGCCATTAACTAAGTTGACAGAAGAAGGCAAAGAATATACATGGAGCGAAGAGTGTCAAAGAGCTTTCAAACACTTACAAATGGCTCTGATCAGCGCACCGATTTTAAGCTACCCTAGATAGGCAGGAAAATTTGTGTTGGACCGAATTGCACCGATGCAAGCAACAGTGCAATAGGAGCTGTTCTCTCCCAAATACAAAATGGGCAGGAGAAAGTCATCGCTTACTTTAGCAAAGTCTTGTCGAAACCAGAAAGAAACTATTGCGTTAACAGGAGAGAATTGCTAGGCGTAGTAAAGGCTTGCGAGCATTTCCATAAATATTTATATGGCAGAAAGTTTCTTCTTCGCACGGATCACGCTGCTCTAAAATGGCTCCTACAATTCCGTAATCCAGAGGGTCAGATGGCAAGATGGTTAGAACGATTACAAGAATATGATTACGAGATCGAACACAGAGCTGGAAGAGTTCATTTAAATGCTGATGCGCTTTCGAGAAGGCCGTGCAGTGAACATTGTAATCACTGTCTTAAATTAGAAGAAAGACTTTGCCCCGTGAGACGAACCACCGTCATTAATGATCAATGGCAACCACAACAGCTACAAGACGCTCAAGCAGATGATCCATGTATAAAAAGAGTATTGGATTGGATGCGTCGAAGTGAAAGGCATTCTTGGCAGGACATTAGTGCATGTAGTCCTGAAGTCAAGTGTTACTGGAGCCAGTGGAATTGCCTAGTGCTAAAAGATGATCTTCTTTATAGAACCTTTGAGAACGATGATGGTACAGAAACTAAGTTTCAGTTGATTGTACCTAAAAGTAAAGTGTCAGAAGTATTACGTCAGTTGCATGACGGTGCATCAGGTGGACACTTTGGTATTACGAAGACTCTGTAAAAGGTTCGAGAACGGTTCTATTGGGTGAACTGTAAAGATGATGTAAGAAGATGGTGCCGGAAATGTGAACTGTGTGCAACCAGTAATGGTCCAGTTGGTAAAAAGAGGGCACCCATGAAACAGTACAATGTTGGTAGTCCTATGGAACGAGTAGCAATCGATATTGCAGGTCCATATCCAGAGACAAATGATGGAAATAAATATATCCTGGTAGCCATGGATTATTTTACGAAATGGACTGAGGCCTATGCGCTACCAAATCAAGAAGCTGCTACCGTTGCAGAGGTACTGGTTAAAGAAATCTTTAGCCGATTTGGTGTTCCCTTGGAGATCCACTCCGACCAAGGGCGAAACTTCGAGTCAAACCTTTTCCAAAACGTTTGTAAATTGATTGGTGTCAATAAGACCAGAACGACACCCCTTCATCCTCAATCAGATGGAATGGTCGAGAGAATGAACCGAACGATGGGTAAACACCTGTCCAAAGTTGTATCAGAACATCAAAGAGATTGGGACCAGCACATTCATTTATTCCTAATGGCCTACCGCTCGGCCGTGAATAAAACTACGGGCCAGACTCCAACCTGCCTGATGTTAGGTCGTGAAGTTCGTTTGCCCTGCGACCTAGAGTTTGGCTGCAGACCTTCTGAAGAACATGTTGCAAGCGAAGATTATGTCGACCGCCTAAAGTTAAGAATGAACAACATTCATGAACTTACCCGACAACACATCCAGTTAGCCAGTGACAGAATGAAAGATAAATAGGATTCTCGATTCAAGAATGAAAGCTATGAAGTAGGTGATCTTGTTTGGCTTTATAATCCACAACGTCGTCGCGGCTTGTCTTCTAAACTGCAAAGACAATGGGAGGGTCCGTATGAAATTAAAAAGAGAATAAATGACGTAATATACCGAATTAAGAAGTTGCCGAAAGGTAAACCTAAAGTAGTTCACATAAATCGTCGTGCACCTTATGCTGGCTCAAATGAAACCCAAGAAGACCGAACCCTTCAAAATAAGATCAAAGATGATCGGCGACCAAGCTTTAAGAAGTTTATGTCAAATTACGCAGAGAGAAAGAGTGCTAGATTCGGCGTGACGACAGAAGTTCAGCAGGATCTTTTTAGTGTTCCGCATAACGTCTCTCTAGCCCACTGTGTTGCCCAAGATCTTGAGATGACTAAAGGAATCTCATCTGTATTTTATAAGAAGTTCGGCCGTTTGGACGAGTTAGAAAACCAGCAGCCTAAAGTTGGAAGAGTATTGAGATTAGAAGATTGGTTCTCGATCTTTGCTGTATATGGTGACCAGGAAGTCGTATACAGCTAGGGCAACCTACGAGGATATATGGTGTGCTCTAACTAATTTGAAGAAAATCGTCTGCAATTACGACATTAAGAATTTGGCCTTACCCAAGATAGGCCATGCACTAGATAATCTGGATTGGAAGATTGTCAGAAGCATGCTTGAAGTGATCTTCCGAGAAACCGGCGTACAAATTACTGTGTGTTGCACTAATCCGAAGAGATCGTGTCCTTCAAAGACAGTAGACTGTTATTTCTTTCTGAGGGTTCATGCAACGCTGGAGAGTCCTGTAGATTCCGCCATCCTGGGCCTACATATAGAGTCGCTGATCGGGACGCTCAGATCTAAGAGGGGAGCAGTGTTACGAACATGCTTTCGGCATGACTCATATAACGGTTGCATCTTGAAACGGCTTCCAGAATCATCACCTGATCTCTCGAAGGCAAGAGAACGTGCGCGAATTAGAGGTGGGAACTTTCTAGAACATAGTAACTTAGGTATATATATGTAACGACCTTAGGAGTAAGTTTAGTTGATTAACATATTACCGAACTGTAAAGTTATAAATAAATATATTCATATAAATTCGAACCGCTCGTTTTATTTAAAAACGGTACATTATGTTATAAATTCTGCAATTTTTGATTTATATACAACAAGAATGAATAAATACTTGTTTCTTTGAAAATTAATTGCAGTTAGTTATTAGAAATTTTTTTTCAATTACCCATTAATATATTAGGGGATAGCTTTGGCAATCGTCAAATCAGCAGTTGCCAGATTGCAACAGATGTTTGTAATTAATCTCGAAAGAGACGAATATTTACTGGTTATTAGTTTATATAAATTAAAAATTGCAGATTTCATAAAATAATATTATCAAAATGTATTTTTTAAAAGCTTTCTCTCTTTATATTTGAAGCATACAACATATGTATAATAAAAACATCCCGACACTGCCAAACCCAAATATTTTTGACATTTGCGGCTATATTCAGCTTGTACTTTCGGTAAACTCAACCATTTCTTATATTTAATATACAATATCGTTATATTTTAAAAATTCCTCTTTACAAAAAAATGGCAACTCTATGATGCACAAACATATATTTCAGATGCCAAGGTTGAGTTTTATTTTGAGTTTTGAAGTTTATAATTGGAGGTTGTCAAAATTTCTTTGAAGAGTACAGTCTACGTTGTTGACTCTGAGAGAATATTGTGAAATTACCAACCAAATAATAGTTTTTCTGAAGCCTGAAGTTTCTTACTTAAAGTATAGAAAGTATATACAAAAAAAGAAAGTCAAATACGAGCCAAATTTGAAGAAAAATTTATAATTATTTTTGATTTGATAGGTTAGGTGACTGCATGCTTTTGTTTTAAACTTTCAAGTATCCTTTAATTCAAATTCAATTCATAAAGCTTGAATTATACAGTTGACATTTCGAAAATTTTGGTAAGTTACCTTCTTTAATAAGAGTTAAACTAAAAAAAATGGGTGATGCGTCTGGGGGCGAGAAGCCCCCAGATATATTAAACGAAAATGAAATGAAAGATGTGGAGAAAGAAATTAAAGAGTTAAAAAAAATAAATATGATAAAGATTCCAAATAGATACGACATATATGATAAGGGGCCATTTGAAGTATATATAGAAACCAGGAAGGATCAGTTAAATGTTGGAAATTATAATTATTTAGCAATTGCAAGAGAAATCCTTGATTTACAACTAAATGATATTTTTAAGACTCACAAAAAGGGGATAAATAGAATTAGTGTGGAATTTAAAAACAGAAATGCAGCAAATAACTTTCTTCAAAATAATTTGCTAAAAGAAAAAGGTTATGATGTATTTATACCCAACAAAAATGTTACACGCAAGGGAATTATCCAATTTATTGACAAAAAATTTAGTGATGATGTCTTGCTAAAATACTCAGAACCAAATACTAAAAACTATAAAATTATAAATGTGAAGAGATTTAAAATAAAAGTAAAGCCAGATAAGATTAATAATGATACATGTAGTAATAGTCAAGGAAGCGAGGAAACACCTGCAAGGGGAGATCGTGGTGAGGTGGTAAATTTAGTTCCAACTGGAAATGTTTGCTATACCTTCACTGGGACATCTTTGCCAAGAGGTGTTTTAATTTGTGGAATAGAGCATAGGGTTCTGCCTTATATTATGCCAGTGATTCAGTACTACAAATGCTTGAATTATGGGCATACAAAAAATGTATGTAAAACAAAAAATAACAAACGCACAATTCCCAAAATTCCAGCCGACCGTATCCGCTTTGACGTCGCTAAATGTCTTGATACAGCCAAAATCCCTACTTCCAATATATCTCGTGAGGAATTCATAGCTCTCAAAAATCTCCGTTCTCTTTCTGAGATAATAATCCTTCCTGCAGACAAAGGTAATGCCACAGTCATCCTGGATACTCCTTCCTACATAGAGAAAGTAAACGACTTACTTAGGGATACATCCTGTTATAATACAATTTCTCGATACCCCACTCCTAGAGTCGAACGCGAAATTTCCCATGCCATCAAACAATCCGATCTTTCCGATGATGATAAGAAGTCTATAGTTCCGAAAAACTCCATCTGCCCCAGCATTTACGGTCTTCCCAAAATCCATAAAGACAACGTACCTCTTCGTCCCATTGTGACCACGATCAACTCTCCTACCTACAAACTCGCAAAGTACTTGTCGAATCAGTTTAAGACCTATACTGGTCGTACCCTTCGTATGTCCGAAATTCCACACATTTCATCACCTTAATCTCCTCCCTCACGGTCGATCCCCAAGACATTCTCGTCAGTTTCGATGTATCATCCCTATTTACCAATATCCTCCTACATGACTCTCTAGTTGTTCTGCGAGATCACTTGACCAATGATAACAAGTCTTTGGTTTTGGCAGATCTTGCGGAAAAATGCCTCCTTTCAACATATTTTTCTTTTAGAGGCAATTTCTACAAACAAATATCTGGAACACCAATGGGTTCTCCCCTTTCCCCTGTCATTGCTGACATTTTCATGGAAGCCTTTGAGTCTTTAGCCCTAGAATCTTACCCCTTAAAACCGAAAGTCTGGTTCCGCTACGTTGATGATACATTTATCATCTGGCTCCATGGTCAACATATCCTTTCTCCCTTCCTAGATCATCTTAACTCACAACATCCGAGTATAAAATTCACAATGGAAGTAGAAAATAATCGGTCCCTTCCCTTTCTCGATGTGTTAGTCACCTCCAAGCCCAATGGCCGTTTGGGTCACTCTGTTTATAGAAAAAAGACTCACACGAATCGTTACCTACATGCTTCATCACACCACTATCCTGCCCAAAAGAATTCTGTGATCAACTCTCTCATCCATCGGGCCATTTCGATTTCTGAACCTGACAACCTCAGAGAAGAACTTGGCCATCTACAAAAAAACCCTTGTCGCCAACGGTTACTCCAAGTCCACAATTCAAAATATTACACATCAACATCTACATCCCCCTTTACACCCTAGGACGACAAATTCAGAATCTTCGGGTAATACTCCTGTGGCTTTTCTTCCGTATATTCGAAGTGTCACTGATAGGATTGGCAAAATTCTTCGCAAAGAAGGTATCAGGACTACTTTTCGACCACCCAAGAAAATCTCACAATATCTACCCTCTCCTAAGGACCCATTACCGCCCCTATCTTCCTGTGGTGTCTATTCTATTCCTTGTTCATGTGGACAGGTGTATATTGGCGAAACTGGTCGTGCCGTCAAAACTCGGATTCAAGAGCATCAAAGATGCATTCGATCAGGTCTTTTCTCCCATTCTGCAGTTGCAGAACACTGCCAAGAAACCGGTCATTTCATATTGTTCGAAAAAACCCATATTATTTCTAAGAGCCCCTTCTTTTATTCCAGGAAAATCCGCGAATCTCTAGAGATCCGAAAAAATCCACATAATATCAATCGAGAGGAAGGATACTACTTGTCTCCCATCTGGAATCTCAGTCTAGAGCCGCCGTCCGGTCCCGCTACCACGATGCAGCCACATGATTGGCCAGCGCGCGCTTCTTGACGTTCGCGCCACGGGGTGTGCCGATACGTCCCGACACGACAGATCACCGCGACTATAAATAGAGCGGTAGCGGAGTAATCGTCGGATTCACTCCCCGCCTCTCGACGCGTTAGTGTTCTGAGCTGTTGGACATGAATCCCTGTCCTGGCATTTGGTTTTCACCTCTGGCTGCGTTGAGTAGTTGAGTTACTGTGACCAAATGCCCATCTTGGTAGTTAGTATTCGCCTCTAGTTGCGTTGAGTAACTGAGTTACCGTTGCTAACTACACATCTTCCTGTCTTCTTTTCTTTTTCTTTGTTCTCCTGAAGAAGCTACATACAATTGTAGCGAAACGTCGAGATGAACCCACTTTTGGGTCACTCACAAATGACACGGTCCAAACCCGGAAGACGAATAACCTATAATTCTGACTCTGGCCGTGGAAGCCTACGATTTCAAGTCTAATAAGATTATTTATGTTTTTGCAGTTATTACAAGAGCTAGGTCATCAGCGTATTGTATTAATTTGAATTCGGCTGGTATAATGTCATGTAATGATTTAGTGTACACATTCTGTAGTGTTGGGTCCAAATATTTCATTCTGCTTATCTCTCACATAGATCATTCTATTATTCAAAAATTCAAATATTAAATTATTATATGCACTAGGAATATTTAATTCAGTCATTTTTTATATAGCAAATATATATCTACATTATCATATGCAGCGTTTAGATCAAGAAAAACAGTTAATACCACCTGCTTATCAGTAAATGCATTAAGTGTTATATGCGATAGTAGTGTATGTGCATGATTTCAACTAAGTTCCTTGCGGAACCCTATTTGATACTGCGATAAAATGCTGTTGTGTTCTACAAACCATTCTATTCTATTCTTAATTATATTTTCCAGTACCTTACCTACACATGAAGTTAGGGCAATTGGTCTATAGCTCTCTGGATTATCTGGGCATTTAGTAGGTTTCAAAAAAGGTAATAATAAAATTTTAATAAGATGAGAATGTGCTATTGGGGGTAAATTTTGAATCATAGAATATGATACATTATCTAACCCTGTTGCTTTATCTTTTTTGGAGTATATAATATTTGTATACTCATTAAATGTAATGGATTGAACACTTTCATTATTATCATTTAACAAAGTAAAGTAGGGATTTACATTACAAGAGGTTAAGCTGTCTAGAATATTTATACAAATTTCTTTATTGGGAGAAATTGTATTTCTATTCCCAAAATATGTTTTAAATTTTTTAACTGTATTCCAGATTTTGCTGATTGGTGTATCTCGATTAAGGGTCACACAAAATGCTCTAAAACTTATCCATTTCTTAATTTGAAGTTGCCTTTTCACAAAAGCCTTTACTTTATTACAATTTATGTAGTTTTCCAGCGTCTGATTTTCAATGTAATTCTTAATCGATTGTCTTCTTTTTAATATCAATTGCGACTATAAATAGAGCGGTAGTGGAGTAATCGTCGGATTGACTCCCCGCCTCTCGACGCGTTAGTGTTCTGAGCTGTTGGACGTGAATCCCTGTCCTGGCATTTGGTTTTCACCTCTGGCTGCGTTGAGTAGTTGAGTTACTGTGACCAAATGCCCATCTTGGTAGTTAGTATTCGCCTCTGGTTGCGTTGAGTAACTGAGTTACCGTTGCTAACAACCCATCTTCCTGTCTTCTTTTCTTTTTCTTTGTTCTCCTGAAGAAGCTACATACAATTGTAGCGAAACGTCGAGATGAACCCAATTTTGGGTCACTCACAAATGACACGGTCCAAACCCGGAAGACGAATAAACTTATTAGACTTGTTAATAATTGCCTTGGAGACATTATTATTTGGCTAACTGAAAATAAGCTACCTTTATCAATAGATAAAACATCGGCAATGATATTTAGTAATATGAGGAGCACAATAAATGACATTCCTTTAACAATAGATGGACAGATCATTCCTATCAAAAACTCTATTAAATATTTAGGGTTAGTTTTTAATAATTCTTTAAACTGGACAGAAAACAATAAAAATATTGAAACGAAAGTTCAAAAAGGAATGAATATAATGAGAGCATTATGTGGCACATGGTGGGGAGCAGACCCTATTTCACTTCTGTTAATTTATAAAGGTATTATAAGATCACACCTTGATTACTCATGTACAGTACTAAAACCCTGCAGTAAAGTCACCTCGTAACATTAGACAAAATCCAATTTAAAGCTTTGAGGATTATCACAGGTTGTATGAGATCTACTCCTACGAATGCCTTATTAGCTGAGAGTGGAGAAACATCATTAGAAATCAGACGAAAAATCCTGTCTGCTAAATTTTATCTTAAAATCTCAGCTGATATAGAAACCCCTTTGAATGAAATATTGTCTGAGCTAGAGTTCAAAATCAATAATCAGATAGGAATGTGGAAATTAAAAAGACACCATATCTTATTTACATTAGAAGTCAATTTGATCAATATCTTAAACAATTATTTAAAGATAGTATTAAGTCCTGTTACCAGATTGAGCTAAAATATCAAATAGAAAGAATAAAAACAATATTCTCCGAAAACAAAAAAGGAGAAACATATAGTAATCAACAATTTCTTAATGAATTCTCAACCATCTATGAAGAATTCACTTGGATATTTACAGATGGGTCATTAGAACCCAGTTCAAGGGCAGTAGGGTTTGGAGTTCACATTCCATCAATAAATTATAACTATGCATCTAGACTACATGATCACATACAAATATGCACTGCTGAAATTATTGCCATTAATAAGGCAGTAGAAGTTTGCTTAGAGAAAAATATTAAAAAAGCAATAATATTCTCTGATGCAAAAAGTGCAATCCAAAAATTTCAAAGTACCTGTTGGGGAACAAATAACCACATTGTAAATTTAACTAAAAGATTAATACTTGAGGCAAATGAAGCAGGATTTGATATTATTATAGCCTGGATTCCAGGCCACTCAGGAGTAAAAGGGAATATTGTGGCAGATCAATTGGCGAATATAGGTAGAACCCTAAACATCCCAGCTAACATAAAAATTGATAAAATGGACTATCTTTCATTTCTTACTCAAACGTTAATAAATGAATTTAAACTTTATTGGCTTAAACAGTTTAAACAAAAGGGAAAGTGGTATCAACAATGTCAAATCGAATTCTCTATAAAACCATGGTTTCATAAGTTTGACTTTGTAGACCGTAGACACCTGACAACAATTATTAGGTTACGAACAGGACATTGTTTGGCGCCAGATCATCTATTTAAAATTAACTGTATTGATTCCCCTTTTTGTGAGTGTGGTCAAATAGGAAGTATAATACACATATTGCTAGAGTGTCTTATCAATAAGACACCACTATTTGATTTATATCAAAAACTTATTAAAGATGTTTTACATGTTGATGTTTTAAAGATTAAAGAAGTTTATCAATATTTTCCAAATTAAAATGTAAGTAAAATATAAATAAACACCCAATCTAACCTATCCTTTAACCACTGAAGTCCTGTCCACAGTATAAATAACAACCAGTATTCTCACTCTGCCGAGGTACCTTTGATCTTTTTAGTCCAAATTCGGTGAGCTTGACGCCATATTGTTTGGATGAAAACCCTGGGCTGGCACTGCACATATGGACGCGACAGAGCCGACTTTGATTTATTTTGAAAATTTATTTAACGAAATTGATTTTAATTTCAAAACTCTTTTCTTGTTACTCTTTTATTCTTGGACAAATTAAAAAAAAAAACCTAAAATTGTTTCTTTCACTGCGTTGTATATATGATTTTGTTTTCTAACGTTTCACAACTATTTGTTACAGAACTGCCTTATACACTATAAACAAAAATTAAATTAAGAGTTATGCAACAGTTTTTAATAAATATGCTAGTTTTAAAGCTGTATGGTATATATATATATATATATATATATATATATATATATATATATATAATATATATATATATATATATATATATATTAATATATATATATATATATATATATATATATATATAATATATATATATATATATATATATTAATATATATATATATATATATATATATATATATATATATATATATTGTTACGAACATGCATTCAGCAGCTAACAGCATCTAAGTGGCCCGCCTAACGGTCGCATCTCGAAGCACCGAGAAGTGTCGGCGATACATCAAGCGCTGTAAAATTCCTCCCGTCAAATAACGAATTAGAGGTGGGACTACTCCCGAATATTCTCGAATATAATACTTTGGTATATATATGTAACGGTGTTAGGAGTAAGTTAGTTATATATATATATATATTTATATAAATTCGAACCGCTCGTTTTATTTAAAAACAGTACAATATATATATATATATATATATATATATATATATATATATATATATATATATATATATATATATATATATAGTTTCATTTCAAAATTCAAATACTGAGTTTGGAATTAGTTAATACGTCCATGGTTAATATATTTTAATTATATCTCACTAAAAACACAAGAGAATGTGAACAAAACTCCTAAATAGGTATATTAATTAGTGATTGATCTTAAGTGTCATTGTAATAGACTATTTTGACTTGTTATTTCGATATAAACGATTAATAATGTGTTATTAATGTTTCCAACTAATCATTTTAATATTTTTTCTTTTAGTGTTTTTCATATTTTTAAGAATTGAAATTTTTGTTATTGAATTTTAATAAATAGTACAAACGTACACGGCTAAATAAAGTTGAACAATATTTGAGTGGACTTTGTTCAAAAGGTGACTAAACATTATGGTACTAAATCGAGAAATATGTTTTAATCATATTCGGCTGTACCAGCTATTATGTCAAAATTCTTTTAAAAGATAATGTCAAGTATACCTACTTATAAAGTCAACAGAATTACTAGTAGGGATTTTTACATTACCAAATGTGTCACCGGTTCTATTTTTATATACATTAACATATAAATATACAGTTGTAACCAACAAATTAGTTAAACTTTTTGAGTAGCTGTCTGGTATATTATTTTTAAATAATATATTAGGGCTGGGTAAACAAAATTTGCTACACAAAACATTTTTATAAAACTTTTGTCCTCTTGAAGTACATTAAGAGACATCCTTTTTAAACTGATTATTGAATCTTCTACCTCTTGCCTTTTTCTAGACTGTAAAATTTGAACATTTATGAAATTAGTTAAATTTAATGAAGTACAAAATTTAGATGTTAGTCCCATATAGTCTTCAATTGTCACATTATCGACACATTTCTTTTCTTTAGAATGTAATGTCTGAATTTTATTTAAATAACTAGAGAACTATTTAAATAATGGTTTTCCTTCTATAATTTCATAACTGTACTTCATAACACAATTTTTCTTTGAGTTTTTTCTAACAATTCTTGTTGATGTACATTAGATGTCTAACGGAATTATACAAAGTGCTCAAAGTAGCGCCATCCAGTTAATGTTAAGAATGGATTTGTGGAAATAAAAAATAAATTTTTAAATGAACTTCATTTATTATTACGTGTTACATTAGATATTACATTTATTTATTAATAACAAAGGTGACAGATCCACTGTCAAAATTATACAAAAATACATTGTAGATAAATAAAATTACAGATAAAAATTAAATATAGGTACATGTATAAAATAAGTACACATTAAGTTTACAAAGTATCATTTTGTAGTTTAAAATTTCAAAAGTTAAACAAATTATATCTCATGAGCACTGATTTGCATGTATGGGAAGTCAGACAATACCTATATTTGAACTATAATTAGTTCTGCGATGAGATACATAAATATGTAAATTCTGAAGCAGTGAACAGGAAGGAATATGAAAAGAAATTAGCTAAATTATTAGAAATAAAATAGAAATTAATATCAATATAATTAATTATTAATTAATTAGAAGTAATGCTCTAATATATTTTTATGGAATATGATAAGATATTTTAGTTACATCTCTCTAAAAACATAAGAGAATGTGAAAAAAACCCCCTAGATAGGTACATTAAGTATTAATCGATATTATCTGATCACTGTAATAAAAAAAGAGTATTTTGACTTTTTATATTGTTATAAACAAGTAAATAATGTTTTATTGATGTTTCCAAATAATCAATTTATTATTTTTTCTTTTGGTTATATTTTCATGTTTTTTAGTCTTGAAATTTCTCTTCATGAATTCTAATGAATAGTACAAAAATACACAGCTAAATAAAGTTATACAATATTTTAGTGGAAATTGTTCACAAGGGTGGCTAAAATTTATGGTACTAAATAGAGAAACATATATTTGGCTAATATGCCAAAATTCTTGTGAAAGAGACAGTCAAGTATACTAATATAGTTAACAAAATCACCAATAGTCATTTTTGGATTACCAAATGTTTCACCAGTTCTATTTTCATATCCCTTAAACATGAATATGCAGTAGTATCTGACAAATTAATTACAGTTTTTAATTATCTGTCACACATTTCACAACTATGGAATTCTATACATTTTTTCATTAAATATCCACACACATGTTATAAAATTTATTACCCACTGTCAAAATATACAAAAATATAATATTATAGATATATACAATATACCTATACAATTACAAATAAAAATAAAATATAGACGAATAAAATAAGTAACTACACATTAAGTTATACAAAGTATCATTTTGTAGTTTAGAATTTCAGAAGTTAAACAAATTATATCTCATGAGCAGTGATTTGCATGCATGAGAAGTTAGATAATATGTTGTATGTATTTAAATAATGTATTAGGACTGAGTAAACAAAATTTTTTGCACAAAACATTTCTATAAACTTTTGGTCCAGTGAAGTACATTAAGAGACATTCTTGTTTAAATTGATTACTAAATCTTCTACCTCTAACCTTTTTTCTAGATTGTAAAATTTGAAAATTAATGAAATTTGCTATATTTGCAAAAGGACATAATTTAGATGTAAGTCTAAACAATGTAGAGGTGTAGTCTTCAATAGTAACATTGTCAATATATTTCTTTTCTTTAGACTGTAACTTCTGAATTTTTTTTAAATAATGATTTTTCCTTCCGTAATTGTATAACTGTACTTTGTAATACATTTTTTCAGGGAGTATTCACTGATTGTCAGAGACACTCAGTAGATTATTTTATTATTTATGGCTTAAGTCGAGTATTATTGCTTATTAAGCATAAGACGCACTCAAAAGATGTTTATTCTAAATATTAGGGCGACGTGGTTTTATGTTTATATCTCACGCCGAGAATGTGTAATTAAATTTAACGACTTCCAGCTTTGATTATATTTTTATTTCGGAGAAGCCGTGGCATGTTTATATTAATTTAAAAGATTGTAAAATCAGTACCTTTGTGAACTTACCACCGATATATGCGTTAGAATTACTTCATTTTAAAACTGCCTGTAATTTTTGAATAGAAGTTATTGTTGTTAATTTTGGACTTTTATTCCATCGAACGATATTTATGTAGAACGGGTAGATTTACATTGATACAACCAACATTTGGCGACCGTGACAGGACGGGCAGTTTACGGGAATAATCGTTTTTGAGTATACCGGGTGTGCCGAAAGTGTAGTGATCTAACCGGACACACTTGACCGCACGTTTAATTTGTTGTTGTTCCGATAAACGTGTGTAGTTTGTTCAAGTGTGCATTGTGAATCATGGATCAAAACCAAAAGCACCGTAAAGTACTCCGTACCACCTTTACTAAATCGGCGAAAGAGTTGGAAGAGCTGTTGTCGGCGCCGGAAGGAAAGGTACGTTTAATCGTGGCGACCTTAGAAATTTTGAAACAAAAATATGAGGATCTAAGGAAAGTTGACAGCGATATATACCAGTGTCTGTTGGAAAGTGATGAAAGTGAAGCAGACTTGTTGGCAGAGATAGATGGTAGCGAAGTTTATTTAAGGAAATTTACCGACCTGAACACACAGGCTGAGGATTTTCTACAGAAGCTGCGGGACGAGCCAGGTGAAGAGGTAGACTCCATGGCCTCGGAAAGTAGTGTAGGCAGCAGATCAGGTAGGCGTAAATTTAAATTACCTACTCTAGAACTTAAGAAGTTTGATGGAAATATCAGAAACTGGTTGCCCTTCTGGTCCCAGTTTCAAAAGATACATAATGATCTGGATATAGATTTAAATGATAAAGTGGAATATCTGGTCCAATGTACGTTAATGGGTAGTCGGGCAAGACAGTTAGTTGATAGTTTTCCAGCCACTGGGGACAATTATGGTAAAATGGTAGACTGTCTTCTTTCGCGATTCGGGCGGGATGATTTGCAAATAGAGGTATACGTGCGGGAGTTGCTAAGATTAGTAATTAATAACACCTCGTCTGGCAATAAAAGGGATCTATCTTTGTTGTACGACAATCTCGAAACTCAATTACGGGCGTTAGAGACACTTGGGATAAAATCAGATAATTACGCGGCGATGCTGTTTCCGTTAGTAGAATCGTGTTTACCATCGGAACTATTGAGAGTTTGGCAACGTATTCCCGAGGGACCCGAGGTCGCTAGATCACAAGCTTTTATAAATACGGTGGGCGTTTCTACTATAGAAAATCGACCTAACAATCTCATGCACTTTTTGAAAAAGGAAGTCGATAATGAACAGCACATTTCTTTAGCGGTGGAAGGCTTTGATCTACCTAGTGCAGCAAATAGAGATGTTAAACGGCCTAGTCAGAAATCGCGGATACCACAAGAAAACTTTTCTACGGCAATGGGTCTAATAAATTCAGAAGTGACAACGAAGTGCCTTTTTTGCCAAAATTCGCACGACAGTACTGGCTGCTTTAAAGCTCAGAAGTTGACCTACGAGCAAAAAAGAAATATTTTGGCACAAAAGGGTGCATGCTTTCGATGCTTAAAAATTGGCCATCAAGCTCGAAAATATCGAGGTCATTTAAGTTGCTTAGTTTGTAGTAGATCACATGTTTCTCTAATGTGTCCGACACTTTCATTTAATAGAACCAAGGCAAATAATTTGGAGCAAAAACAACAAGATGATACGGTAGCGAAAGTCGATCAGGCACTTGCGAATAGTTCTAATACGAACACACAGGTTTTTTTGCAGACGCTGCGCGTAAAAATGACTCATTTAGGTAAATCGAGACATGTGCGAGCGTTGATTGATACTGGATCGCAGAAATCATATATTTTGAAGGCGACAGCAAAATTTTTGGGATATCAGTCAAAAGGAAAACTTAGTCTCGTTCATGGGTTATTCGGAGGAAGTAATTTGATGCAAAATGATGATTGCTATGACGTGGAATTAAATCACGATACTTATAGTTGTACCTTTGAAGCACTGGATCAAGCTGTTATTTGCAATAGTGTATCTTCCATATTCGATGGGCTCTGGACGGAAGAGCTTTGTAAATTAAATATTGAAATATCTGACTCATATGATTCTACTCCAATTGAACTTTTGATAGGATCAGATATCGCGGGCAAACTTTACACTGGAAGAAGGCTTATTTTGAATTGTAACTTGGTAGCGATAGAGACCCTATTAGGCTGGACTCTAATGGGAAAGATACCAGTTGAAACGCATAGTAACTTATCTATGATCTCGCTCTCTCTTTTTGTCAATAATGCCCCTATTACGAATCTTTGTTGACACCGATGGACGATATGAAGTTAGGCTCCCATGGTTGGAGGGACATCCAGTGGTGCCTAGTAACTATCACTTGGCAAAAAGTAGATTAGATAACACGGTGAAGAAGATTACTAAGGATGGTTATTTTGAGGCATATGACCAAGTATTTCAAGAGTGGTTAAATGACAATATTATTGAGGAGGTAGTGGAGGAGCAAAGGAACCAGGAAGCCCATTACCTACCACACCGGCCAGTGATTAAACCAAGTAGCATTACTACGAAAATACGACCAGTTTTCGATGCATCAGCCAGAGAGAAGGATAGCCCTTCTTTGAACCAGTGTCTAGAAAAGGGGGTGAATTTAATTGAGCTAATTCCCGCTATTTTGTTGGGGTTCAGACAGCAGAAATTTGGAGTAACTTCAGACATTAGCAAAGCTTTTCTACAGATCAGTGTACATCCGAAAGACAGAGATTTCCTTCGATTTCTATGGTATGATAAGGAGAACAACCTTAAAGTGTTTCGTCATCGACGGGTAGTGTTTGGAATCAACAGTAGCCCGTTCTTGTTGGGAGCTTCATTAGAATATCATCTGTCAAAACTTGTGGATGAGTATGACTCGAAAGCTTTTTTTACTACAGACACTGTTAAGAAACTGTCAAACAGTTTTTACGTGGACAACTGTGTTACTAGTGTTGCTAGTGAAATAGACTTGAAAACCTTTATCAAAGAGGCAAATATGATAATGGCTAAAGGAAAATTCGACTTAAGAGGGTGGGAGTTTACTCACCAAGTTCAAAATGATTCCTTTAACATTTTTACGGTGGTTCTGGGAATTAAGTGGTACAAGCTGGATGACACTTTATCTATAAACCAAGACGACGAAGATATCGAACAGATTTTAAGTAAATCGGTAACCAAAAGATTGATGCTATCCCAAGCACAACGAATATTTGTCCCCATAGATTACAGTTGCCCAGTCACTCTACTACCAAAGCTGTGGTTACAGAAAACATGGGAGAAGCAACTGGGATGGGACACGCCGGTTGACGAGGAACTGGAAACTCTTTTCCGTAGCTGGATAAAACAGCTTTCTTATCTAAATGCAATAAAGATACCTAGGTGGATAAACGCTGGTACTGAGGAAGCAGAACACTGGACGTTTCATACATTTTGCGATGCCAGCAAGGAAGCCTTTTCCGCTGTGGTATTTTTGAGAGGAATTGGGGACGGGCGTGCATTCGTACATCTCTTAGCGGCTAAATCAGGGGTTGATTTCGCAGGCCCTCTATATCTGAGGACTGGGGAAAAGGTGTGGGTATGCCTCTTCACATGAGCCGTGTATCGTGCCGTACACCTTGAACTTTGTACTGCATTATCGGTTGTTAGTTTTATGCAGGCTTTACGACGCTTTATTGCCCGACGGGGTCGTCCAAAGACTATTTATAGTGATAATGGGACCAATTTTGTTGGTACTGAAAATGCCTTTCTTCGAGTGGACTTTGAGAAAATCGCCGAGAGCAGTAGTGTCAAACGTATTCAATGGCGATTTAACCCTCCTACGGCCGCGTGGTGGGGAGGATTTTGGGAAAGACTTGTGAGAGTTAATACCGAACGGGGACAATTTCTGAGACCTGTGCAACGCTTGTACCCTTTGGAATGCACAGTCAATTCTATCCGAAGAGAGGGCAATTCGAACAACTTGGACTCTGAGGGAAACAACGACCCAGGCATCTCTTCTCGAGCCCAGTGGAAAGAAGTTGAGGTGAGCGCGGTTGAAAGTGCAAACGAGTGTGATGACGCGAAGACGGGAGTGTCTAAAAGCAGAGTACCCGAAACGCACAAAAGTGATACGCGCTACGTTACGCGGAGTAGTTAAGGCGTAAGGTTAAAACATCTGCTAGATATACTGACTTTTTTATGAACTAGTTTGTAGAATGTTTTAATTTTCTTGTGTGTTATTGTTTCTGTTTCTTGTGTTGTAGGTTTTCTTTTATTTTTTATGTTGTTTGTCTCTGATTGTTTGTGAGTCACGTTTCTTATTGTAACTTTGCCTCAGGTGGGAGGATGTCAGAGACACTCAGTAGAGTATTTTATTATTTATGGCTTAAGTCGAGTATTATTGCTTATTAAGCATAAGACGCACTCAAAAGATGTTTATTCTAAATATTAGGGCGACGTGGTTTTATGTTTATATCTCACGCCGAGAATGTGTAATTAAATTTAACGACTTCCCGCTTTGATTATATTTTTATTTCGGAGAAGCCGTGGCATGTTTATATTAATTTAAAAGATTGTAAAATCAGTACCTTTGTGAACTTACCACCGATATATGCGTTAGAATTACATCATTTTAAAACTGCCTGTAATTTTTGAATAGAAGTTATTGTTGTTAATTTTGGACTTTTATTCCATCGAACGATATTGATGTAGAACGGGTAGATTTACATTGATACAACCAACACTGATAATTGTTGTGACACTTGAGTTGAACTTGGTGTTGTACTAAGTGGTGTTACTGGACGTGTAGTTACATGTTCAGGTTCTCCATAGAATATGTTGTTTTTAACAGGAGTAATAGTAATATCCTGAAGTACAGTTATAGTGGATGGTTTATGTTTAATACTAACATTTTTCTCTATATCCATAGCTAAACTTTTCACTACTTCTAAAAGAAAAAGAGAAAGCTTACATATGTGTTACATCTTAATTATTTATTTTATTTACCTTCATTAATAGGAGATCTTGGCAGACATATGTGTTAGACTACTGCAGAATAAGTATGATCAAAAGTTGATGATCCCTCCATTAAAGGAAAGTTTGTGGGAACTGCAGAAGGTTGTAATCGACTTTTCATATTCAAAAACATCTTATTGTCGAAATGAGTACCACAAAGACGATGACTTCTATGTAAACATTTTTTAATACACCATGAAAATCCACCGTTAATAAATAATATAACATCTTAACATCTGTAATACACAATTTTAATCCTAATTTCACACTAACCTATTAACATCTTTTGGAAACAAAAAAAGCTAACATTACTTTTTCTACAATTATTACACTTTGTAGCTGCATAAGTGTGGCAAGGCTTTTTGTTTTTATTTTTGTACATATCGACGTACTTATATAACGTAATTGCGAAATAAAAAATGTATAAACAATATTTGTATCTATAAATACACAAAAAGTAAACAAATACAATGGCCAGAATGGCCTCTATATTATTGACAAATGACAATGGACAATTGCCAATGAGAGCCGTTAAATTTTTCGGACGCCAGAGAAAATGGCGTCGCTGTCTGCGCGAGTAAAATGCGCGAACTTTCGCGCCAAAGCGGAGTGGGAATACTGGTTGTTGTCTATACTGTGTCCTGTCCAAGATGTCAAATTCCAGATATACCTTACATAGCTTAATAGATGGAACAATGACATATAGAATTATTTTAAAATATCCACTATAAATTGTCCAAAATAGTTGAAGGGAATATGGTAATTTCCAGAATCCCTGTGAGGAGAATTCCCTTCTATAATTGAAATAAAAATATATACATGAGCTGGCCACGTACCTAAGAGGTGGAGGCCATAAAACGAAAGAAGAAGAAGAAGTTTATAATTAGTCACAGAATAAATAACAATCAGAATGCATTTCTTTACTCAAACGTTGTTGTGATAACATCTATTGCAGAAAAACTCAAGGTATTTATAGATAATAAGGCAATTACTAAGAACCCTTTGTTTGTAACAAAACAAAGACAAATTTGTCATTTGTCTTAGAGCTTGAAGCTAAAATTTTAACATTTTGGGTGTACTAAACTGTTTTAAAATATTTATCATAATTGACAGCATTTGGGTCATATGGATAAAATACAGTTGCTCTAAAGGTATTGGTAATTATTCTAGTAGTAACTGAAGCTTTAATTGATTGTTCGAGAATAAAAGCAAAATCTTTCTTTCTTATCTTACAGCCATTATTGGTTAATCTCCACAGTTGAACAGTATCTTTCCAAGAACTTTTTAATGTCCCGAAAACCGTGACATGCATCAGTTGACACATATGAGTGAGTTGGGGCCGAGAGTAACTAATATAATTCCATTTTTCGAGCAAAAATTACGTGCAAAAATTAAGTTTCAAAGTTAAGTGGCTGAAATGACCATTCACAAAGAAACCGATAGGCAGACTAATCGCATTTTCCTTTAATCAAGGCATAAATAAGTTATCTGTATATTCATAAAAAGTAGCCCCAATCATCCGTCCACTTTCACTTTTTTCTATTGCCGAATCTAATGACACTTTATTGGTGACATTTTGAGAAATCTTTTCATATTGGCACATCGCCATCATAGGAACAATCATTCCAGGTGCATTTGCATTCAATAATAATAATACTGTCATACATTCATATTTTGTCAAAAACGCATATTTTGATGACGTCAACACTGTTCGACTTATGACTTCATTATAGGTTTTTTAAAAGGTACTACCTTATTTTAACACTACATATTATCAAAAAGAGCGCATCTTTTTGTATACGAATATCAGATTACTGGTAGAACTTTTGTCAAATGTATAGCAGAACATAAAAGGGCTTTCAATAATAGAAAAATAGACTCTACGTACGCACTTCACTTTCTAAACCATATTCATTCTTTTAATGACGAATTTTAAATTCTTCACATTCAAAATAAGGGCCTTAAGCTATCTTTATAAGAATCTATAGAAATCAACAAATCAAAAAATATAGATATAGATAATAATTTAAAATAAATTTTGTGGAAGTGTTGAAAACATAAGTTTTTAGTGTTTTATTGTTTGAATACCAATCGTATTTTTTCTGATGTCGTTTATGTCGTATAACATTTCTCGAAATTAATTCGGGGATAATAAAATACGTATTTTTCTAATTTTCCTTCCACCGCTGCCAGTAAAAGGTTTTTTAAACGGATAAAATCGATGTGTCTGACCTTTATTTACTCAATGACTAAATTATTCTAACCTTTACGTGCTCAATATATCGCAGTCAATTTATTTGGGCTAATAACAGTAAAACTCTTTGGGCTTGGTCAAACTTTCGGAAATTTTATTGAATGAATGTTTACATTTAGATAAAACTAATATAAACAAAAAACTTACTGCAGGTGGTTACTAATTATTAAGTACATTAACTTCGATAAACATAAAAAATTCTAATAACATAAAAATTAAACATATTACAATTTCAAATTACACTACTATGTAATTATAATTTTGACGAAATAATTATTTGATGTTAATTTGGCATCACTCAAATATCGTTTGACTGATAAAATAATTCGGTAGGTTGGGAAAAAAATTAACGAAAAAACTATCTACTCGTATAACAAAATTATGGAAAGACACAAAAATCTCACAGGTAAACACAGGTAAAATTAGTAGAATAGAGAATTTAAAATCAAATATAAACAGATAATGCAAGAAACTATTATTTAATTTTACGAGTGATAAGACAAAAAATGAAGCTTATTTTATTTTTTTTTATACAAACGATTTATTTAAATTCACTTTTATGTAAATAATTTATTTTTCCAAAATTTTTACTTCGTGAAAAATAAAAACACGATCCTCATTGATCACATGCTCTGCCAATGCACAAGATTTGAAATTTCTCTTGATATCACTTTTATGAGAAGTTAAAATCAATCATTTTATTTCTAATCCACAGGAAATATCACCATTTCTTACTCAGGGAACCGCTTATCTAATACCGAAGGATCAAAATATCACCTAGGAGCCAAGTACCCCCAATTACTTGTCTTCCTACTTTGTAAAAATTGGTCACATTCTGTGTAATCGAGCATATCTACCAACACTGTTCTTCTAAATAATATTATAGTCTTAACAGAAAGGATGCGTTAAGAGTTCCGTAGCCTGCAAAGAACAAATTTTAATTTCGAACTCAGTTATTTCTAACCAGGCGTACACCAAAAAAAGGAACCTTTTTACTGCCTTTATTGACTACAAGAAGGCCTTTAATTTTAAGTACCAAATAAATGACTTATAAATCCTGAAACCACCTGATTAAGCAGGAAAAATGCGAACCTGAATGACTAAACCTCTACTTGGGCGACATATCAATGAGATCAGCCAAGAATATGTCGACAATACAGCGTCGAACTATTGGTTGACATCAAAAAAAATATTTCCCGATACAGACTTCTTGCTATTCAGGCTTAAGTTATTCCAACTAAAAATTACCTGAAATATATTTTTAAACATCCTCAATAACAAAATGACAAATGCCGATATAGATGCCAAGCCAATGAAACCATCCGACATCTTATTGGGGGCAGCCAGCCGTTTGTCGGTATTGATTATAAAGAACGCCATGACAGCAGGAAAGATAATCCACCAAAAACTGGGTAACAAACTGGAACTTTTTCAAACCGACCATCTTTATTATTATCAATACGCACATGACACAATGCTTGAGAACAACAACTACAAGCTGACTGCACTGTGCTCACATACCAACCAGTGGAACATAATAGACTAGATCTCAACTAGTGAATAAACTTACCAAGTAAACAACACTAATTGATGTGGCGATACCTAACAACAATAATCTACGTGTTAAATATAACGAAAAGATCGCCAAGTATAAAGATCTAGAAATACCAATAATGAGACAATGAAGAATTAAAAGTACCCAGACAGTACCTATAATCCGAAAAACCTCCTAGAGAACGTAAATCAGCTAGGTCTTCTCTTGAACATTTCTATAAAATATTTGAAAGGCTGATACTCCAGCATACCAAGTCACCTAGGGCTCGAGAATACGGAAACAGTCCCACAAGAGCTCAATCCTTTTAATACTGTAGGTATCTGGGATAAGTGAATTTTCTCCATAGAGAGAGTGTGAGCCGTATGGCTAAATCTGGATAATAATAATATAAACTGTGAGAGTTTTTTTGCCAGTTCTATCAGGCGCAGCCCCCTGTGAATGATAGATGCTTTCTGAGTATTCTTAGAATCGATATCCAGAGGGTAGAAGGAATACCTGCTGTAGAACAAAAACTAACTTCTGGAAGTTGATATAAAATGCAAACCCATGAAAATATAGTTATATAATTTGTATAAGGATCGCTGCCTGGGGATCACCAGGGCACATCTGGAGTCGACGCTGGACGTGACAGCATGCCGGACATCGGTGTCAGGGTGCTGAGGAGACAAGCTTCTGTCATACAATCAGCTATAGCCCAACAACAAGGACAACCACAAGCAAGCCAAACAATACCAAGAGCTAAAAAGAGCTGAGAGTGCTACGCTGGTACATCGGCCGGCCCATGTCATAGAAAAACATGAAAATATTTTGCGCTTCTACTACCAGCTGACAAATCTCGGTCAAAAAACAATCGAATATCGACAAAAACTCTATGCCAAATTTTGCAGGGAGTACCCAGAAATTAAAATATTTGAACAACGAGTTGCAGATCATTGCCGGGTAATTATAAGAAACTACCTTATCCCAGAGACTTGACATAATACCATTAGAAGCGAAGTCGAACGTAAGACTAATAGCTAAGAAATAAATGTGGATCAAGTCCCTAATAAAATACATGAGCAGATTCCCGAGCTTGCCATAACGAAACTCAATCTGTTAGTACAAAAGAGGACAACATCAAGTTTACGCAATATCCTGGTAAGCAAAGGGGCACGTTCTGTAGAAAAGTGTAATTGAAATCCATTTAGACTACCGCTGGTAAAAATAAACTTTTTTTAAAACTAGATGCTCTGTTACAAATTATGAATACTGCTCATTTACTGTGCACACGACGGAAAGACAGATAACGGAGTTGTACCCTGAAAAAAGGCTCCTAAACAAGATTGAATTATTGCGTAGGGATATTGGATAAATAACACAATATATAAGAGACGAGGAATAATAATTAGAAAAGCCATCAAAAGAGCTAAAAAAATCATGCTGAGCACTGCGAGACACTCGAAATATGATTCAGAAAATAACACAGCCCAACAGTGCCTAGATACAGCAAAACAAAAACTCTCCGTTTATTTAGTATGACTAAGGAGGTACAAAGTTAGTAACAGCCTGAAATATGACAATACGCTTTTTGAGCGTGCCGAGAAGGCGTTCTATCGGAAACTAAATTCTACTGTAGAAAGTGCCAATAAATCATATCCAAGCCAAGAAGAAATTCAGGATTTTTGGGAAAATCAACTTTCCACACCAGCTGCTCTTAACACCAATGCCGAATGAATAGAAGATATGACGCACAGCTGTCAATACTACCGTACTATCAACACTACTCTCTATGAACCTGTCACCACAGAAGAAGTCTCTAATGTCATGAATGAAACTCATTGATGATATTATAACTAAAAATCTCCTGGTCCAGACGGAATTCAAAACTTTTGGCTTAAAAAGTTCTGGAATGCTCATGAGTGCTTCTTCTTCTTCTTCTTCTTCTTCAAGTTCCACTTCTATCGGAGATTGGAAATCATTCTGGCAATTATAATTTTATTGGTTACTCGCCTGAATAGTTCAATTGAACTGCATCCAAACCATTCACGGAGATTGCGTAGCCACGAGATTTTACGTCTTCCAACGCTTCTTCTACCTTTGATTTTACCCTGCATTATATTCCTTAGTAGTTCTTACTTTTCACCTCTCATGATGTGCCCCAAGTGTTCCAATTTCCTGATTTTTATGGAATTTAAAACTTCGCATTGTTTTCCTAGTTGTTCGAGAACTTGTTCGTTTGTTTTGCGATCCATCTATGATATTTTCAAAATACGTCGGTAACACCACATTTTGAATGCTTCTAGGTTTTTAATGTTGGATTTTTTAAGTGTCCAAGCTTCAACTCTATACAAAAGGGTAGAGCAAATATAACATCGAAGCATTCTTATCCGGAGCGATATATTGATATCGCGATTACAAAAAAGTTTTCTCATTCTATTAAATGTTGCTCACGCAATTTCAATGCAACATCTTATTTCTTTTGTCTGATCAGTATCTTCTGTGATCCATGCTCCAAGGTATTTGTACGAAGATATTTGTTCAATTTCTGTATTATTTAATAGGTACTAGCTTAACTTTGATAGTTTTGAGTGCTTACCAACACTAATTAATCATGGTATTTCTAATTCGCAGGAAATAGCATCATTTCTAACTCAGTGAATAACTTATTTACTACTGAAGGATCAAAATACCCAAGATCCAGCCAAGTACCGCCCAATTACTTGCCTTCCAACTCTGTATAAATTGGTCACATCATATGTAGCCCAGCGTACGTATCTACTAAGCTCTAAAGAATAATATAGAACCTCCAACAGAAAAGATGCGTTAAGGGTTCTATGGGCTGCAAAGAATTATTAAAGAACTCATTACAGTCGATAATAATATAGTGGCCTTCTTAAGACATATAATGACAAATTAAAAGACTAAAATTCGGCTCGAAATACCTGGTGAAAACAATATCGGAACGGAAAATATTGCAATTAACCGCAGCCTATTCCAAGGAGACTCGCTGAGTCTACTGTGGTTCTGTCGAGCTATCTATCTATCCCAGCTATTGAACTTCACTGACTCAGGTTTCAGCATTAAAAACAACAATACCTGAGTGAAGAAGCTTAATTATCTGTTGTATATGAATGATTTGAAACTAATGGCTTTCACTTTAAACCAAACTAGTCAAGTGCCGTGTACTAAATATAGTCAAGGGAAATGTTAGGCCGGGAAAATTTAAAATGCAAAATAGCGAAGACATCTACGCTGTGGGCAAAAATATCATGTATAAGTATAGACCAGAGAAATAAGAATTTTCTTGTGACATTTGTTGATACAGATATCTAACAACTGCTTTTGATAGATTGTATGACAACAATATGTAATAAAGAAAATATGCAAAAGATTAAATGTCATTTTTTACTTATAAACAATATATAAACAATTTAAGATCGCTATTTGTTTTTAATTACTAAAGGATACTAACCTATAAATTATAAAATGAGAGTTTGCACAAAGTTATTTGTGTTAGTTTGTTGTTTAACTATTGCAAATTAACAAAAGTTGATTTTTTAAAAACTATTAAGCTTTTCCAAACATGCACAAAAGATTTTGATTTTGCTTAAAATTGAAAAAATCTCACATATATTCAGTTTTAAAAATTTCACTACATAGTTATTGCAAAATTGAAATTGTTTATCCCAAAAAGATTTTATCTACAACGGTATTATGCGTAAACTATATGAATACTGAAAGCATTAGATTAAAGAAAAAGGCACCAAATTAAATCTTATCGATGGCTTAGAAGCAATACCTCGCAAGTAGATGGGTAAGGCGGGTTCTGGAAAACTTTTCAAAATGGCGGCCTTTACGTAAGCTTACGTAACCCGGTTCTCGACAAATTTTCAAGAGGGCGGCCGTGACGTAAGCAGAATGCAATCTTACGTGTTGTCGTGTCTCTAGGCCATGCCCTCGACCAATGGTGATGTAGAAACACCCCCTCGTGTCTCGAGGTCACGCCCCTTGACCAATGGTGGCATAGAAACGCCCCCTCGTGTCTTGAGGGCACGCCTCTTGACCAATGGTGGCATAGAAACGCCCCCCGTGACGTTGGAATGTACCTTCGACCAATGGTGGCATAGGAACACACCCTCGTGACATTTCACGTCATTCACGTCATTTAACGTGACATTTCACATCAAATATCACGTCCTGCGTCAAAAGAAGAAGAATTTACGCCATCTTCACGTTTAAGGGATGACAGATGAAAAGAGAAGAATTGATGCCGACGTCTAATGAACAGAAATGTAAGCACCGAACGATACTCGACGTTTTCCATTTCTCTGAAAACACAAAATTTGCTTGCTTTTGACGGCTGTAAAAACCAAACTAATTGCTTTTAAAACTTAAAATTTTGACAAGCGTCATGTCGTGAATGACACATGTAAACACCGAAACCAATTCGGTATCAAGTGGCGCCATATATCAAAGGGTAGTTTAATATCAATCTATCCTAGTATAGTTAAGGTGGCTGTGAATAAATTGCTAGATATTATGTGTCTTTATTTTTTTTTAGATCAATCCTCAACACACTGTTCCCACATTGGATGACGATGGGGTTATCATTTGGGATAGTCACGCTATTATGATTTATTTAGCCGAAAAATATGGTAAAGATACATCGATCTATCCTACAGATGTAGCGAAAAGGGCTAAAATAAATCGACTTCTATTTTTTGAATGCGGTGAACTATTTTCTATGCATAGGTACTTATGTGTAAGTATATATCTTAAAGATGTTTTACAAAAATATTTCAGATATATGATATATTATAAGTTATTTAACCTCTTACCCCTTTTTTTGTAGAAAATTCTCTTATTAAAAGTTCTCAAAATGCTTCTATTTTAAGTCTTGATATTAGACTCCTTCACAGACAGCTCTAGTGTGATTATCCTCCATAAGGGGATAGGCCTATCTATATTAACCAATGTGCTCCATTTTGGCTCATATGCCCTGAATATTCTTAATACATTCATATTTTTACTACTTTTGGTCATTCATTGTAATGTTTTTTCAAATATCTAACGTTTAGTAAGAATTACAAGATTTAGGTGATAGATTTACTGGAATTTATTCTATCTGTACCGTATGGACATCTATCATATTGCGCTTAATACATCAGTACCATTGCTCCGTAGTACATGAAGCACTATAGACTTTCTATGTACGAGTATATCGGCATCTTTAACCCACGATCACTAGCATTGCTAAATTTTGTTTAACATTTTAACATTTTCCTTCGGTAAAAAACTGATAATGGCAGTGCGGTAACGTCGGTCTATGAATTTTTAGTTCATATATCATAGCACTCCTCCCAATAATGTGCTTTGCCTGCTACCTTCGATATAATTTCTTTCAGTAACTATTAGGCAAATGTTCCGAATATGATAGACGGAATCTAATGCGTTAGTTATTACGTTCATGTTTTTTGCATAGTTGTTAGAAAGTATATAGCTGCGCGAGTGATCTTGTCGAAAGTATTTGAAGTTTTATTTTTACAAAATGTCTATGAAAAAGAATAAAAATTATTAGCCTTGTTGAGTACCTACCTTTAAAATCAAACAACAGTAAAATACTTATATTACATTGAAAAAGATGATGTAACATAGTGGTTTAAGCATACAGACGTTATTTGAAGTAAAATGCGTTCTAAAAACTGCTAAAGATCTTAATATTTCATAATAAGTCACTTCCGTACTGCTAGCGAAGGATCTATATCAAAATCACAGGTTAACCTTGGTAGGAACGCTAAGGAAAAACAAACGGGAAATCGGTAATTAATTTTTAGATACAACAATTCGTACATTTAAAAGTAGTAGGTATGATTGCATATAGAAATGACCCAAATCAATGCATGCTTACATCATACATATCAAGGCGTAGTAAAAATGATTTGATGTTATCGACATTTCAGCATTATGACGAAATTAAGATTGAATCTGGTAAGGAAAATGACCTTCTGTTATTACAAAGGGCGCAGTAGATGTTTTAAATATGATGAAAACTGAATACTTCGTTGCAAAAGTAAACAACAGGCAGCCGCTCAATCTCTTTTGCTTAATGCTAAACATTGATGGAATAAATTTCAGGATTATTATTTATACTAGCAATACTGAATATATTGTTTCTGGAAGACGAAGAAAATTACTTACAGAGTTAGCGAAACAGCTTGCTAAACCTCATTTACTAAAGCGTAATAAAATTACATATTTTTCAATCTCCTTGAAGCAAAAAATTCGAAATATTCTTGGTCGTAAAGAACCTCCTACAGAACGACTCAACGAGGAACAAATTGGTATAAAACCTAGATACCCTTTTTGTCCAATGCAAAAAAAATATACTTATAAATTATCAGTGTGATGCATGTTCCAAGCCAATTCGTAAGGAACATACAAGAAAAACTAAAGTTTTATGCCAGGAATACGTTATGCAAGAAGACGAATAGCCTGATTTATTTTGATTTATTTCTTTATTGTGGGTATCTTTTTTACTTTGATTTTGATTATTCCATTTTTTTTTAAATGAATTTGTTTATGTAATGGTTACTTTTGAAGGTCAAAATGCATACTTTTGTTGATTTGAGGGGCGCCAAACCATACCGTTGTAAGTGCCCAAAAAAAAGTTTTCAGTAAAGACAGAAAACTGTTTTAATTGAAAAATAATGAACCAAATAAATCTTAATATTTTTATTATTAAACTTTGGTTCAATTAACACTATTGACATACAAAAGTGTATTAACTAAGAGAACAAAACGTTGTGTCATTATTTATGCACGCCATAACATTGTAAATATGTCCTTACTTGCATTTAAAAGTCAAACGAAAAAGATCAAATTAACAATAATTGTAGTAAAAACAAGATAACATTTATTTATTTAATTAAGTAATTTTAATTAAAAATTTAAAAATCAACATTTTGCAAGGTTTTCGTAAAAAGTTTTTGCTTCTCCTAGCATGGCTTGATTATCTATATTTTTTTCGGTAGACAATCACACAGGGGTTTCCTTTATCCCGATTTTCAACTCCTCAAAACTCGCCCTAGCAATTTTAGGTTTGATCACCGAAGTTTTACGTCATGAAGCAAAATCCCCGTATTTTTCCTTTATATAAACTTCATCAAAGTTTTCAGATGTTACTCGAATCATAGTAGCCGAAGATATCTGCAAGTTTTTAGTGTTTATCGCGGATTTAGCCTGATTCATTGCAGTCAAAATATGTTGTAGTGTTCACTACTAAGAACACATTTTTCTCTTCGGTATTAGCAATAATTTCAATGAGGTCTTTTGGCATAAGCAACTCGGCATGGTTCTTTGCTTTCTCGATAATGGCAAAATTGCGATCACACGCGAAATAGATATGTAATTTATAAGTAATATCTGAAAATAAACCTTTTGCAATAAAAACGAGATACATAACAAGTAAATTGTGGTTCTTATTTTGGCCACCACAATTATCTGACCAGAGACGTATCGACTTTTGCTTATCTGTAGTGAATTCTATTTCGCTTTCATAATAAACCTGTACAGACAAAAAGCTATCTCGTTAGACCCCTTTTGCCTGACAGTTTCATTCCAGAAGAGAATGATTATCCTTTCTTCGTCTTCTAAGTGAATACCCATATTAATACAGACAAGCTGACGGCTGCAGCACATTTGGAAGATACAACTGTTGCTAAAGATCAAATTGAACCATTCGAATATCTGATTTGTTTCTTCTGGATCTTATGCAGTCTTTACTAATTTGTTGTCTAGCCACGTTAGCTTGCCTGTGTTGAATTTCTAGTTTTTGTTTAGCATTTTTTATTTCTTCTGTCTATTTTGATTTTAAGCGAGTCACATGTTGGGTATGTGTCAACTTGTGGTGGCTTACATGAAAGATTAAACTTTGTCACAAATATGTCATTAAACCACCATATTGGTGGCTCGGTAGAATCGGCAAAGTACCTTTTAAAAGATTTGGAAAGTCACTACTTCTACAGTAGTGACGTTCTTGTGCTGGAATTGACGATATATAGTCAATGATCTTTTCTTTCCAATCAGGTTCCCGTCTTTGTTTTTTACAGCCTCGTTTATCTTTCACACTTTCGTCATCACAACTAATTTTCTTGGACAGAATCTGGACACGTCGTCCTATGACACCAAAAGTCTCACAAAACGTCTTTTTGTAAACCTGAAAAAATGTAAATTAACTTCTGCATACAAAACACCATTTTTAACTAAAGCTTCAAAAGAAAGATCAATTTTACACACCTGAACTTCAGACATGCCCCGAATTATAAGCACCTATATTTGTATGTCCGTTGTCGCCGGCTTTGGGTTGCATCATCGCAACTACAATGTCTCCTTCGTTTTACCAAATAGACTCGAATAGGGTTTTTTAGATACATTTGTTATTCGTTATAATTCTCGATATCCCAAAAGTCATAGAAAACCATTTTACAGCATTCTAATGTTATACACATGCATGAGACCTGAAATTTGCAGGAAACCTTAAACGAAAATAATAACTGAAAAATGTTAACCCTAATGACCAAATAAATTGCATTTGCTTAGAGTATTAATAAGTAAAAAACGCTTTAAGCAAAAAATATTGGCGACGTGCAAGTACTTGGAGGGGATACGAGAAACGATCGTGCGTGAGTAGCGGAGAAATTTAGCACTTTTTATTGCACATTTCATAGATTTCATAAATTCATATGTCATGTTCATAGTCAATTGTCAAATTGTCATATTTCATATTCGTTTGTTTATTTACACCTTCTGTCACTGATAAAAATGGGATTTAGGAAATGCTGTGTTATAAATTGTAAAAATACGACAAAACATTGTCAATTTAAGTTTTATTCGTTTCCAACTTCGAAGCACAAATTACTACAAAGAGAAAAGTGGATTGATATCATAAAAAAGCATAAGTAAGTAACATAACCTAAATTATTCATTACTCTTGCGCCCGATTTTAAAGTCAGTTTGAAATAAATAATAAATAAAATAACTTCCAACTTTTTTTCTGAAGGTGTGAAATAAAGTCATTTGCTTAATCAACCCTAGTTAAAGTGTATTTTAGGTTGTAATTATGAAATCGGGCATTAATGTTGCTCCAAAATATGATTTGCAATTATTAGTTAAGTTAATTTAATTAATTGTATTTTACAGTGGATATGATGACAGCTGGAATCCTAAACGTTCTCACTTACTCTGCAGTGCCCACTTTATTGGAGATAAACAGAGAGAAAGTACACTCAGTCCTAATTATGTACCAACAATATTTTTACCAAAATTGGAGCATAAATTGGTACAAAATGCATCTCTAAATAGACCGGATCCTTTAAAAAAGCCTTGTCTACAAAAACAATCAACATTAATTATTGTAGATAATAAATCTTCAGTGCCTGGCACCAGTGGCAGTAAACTTGATCAAGCATGTCAAGAGTCAGAAATAGCAGGCATTTCAATGAGTAAAAATGGGTGTGATATGATACAAGATGAGTCAGTGGCTGGTACCAGTGGCAGTAAAAGTAATGAAGCATGTCAAGTTGATATTTTTGTTAATTGTGATAGTGTTGAAAAAATTCTGTGTTGTAATAGATTCATTTTTGGACTTAATTCTTGTGAAGCACAAACTCAGACTGAAATTAATATACCTCAAAGTATAACAATAAATACCAAAAAAAAAAAATTCATAAAAAATGTGGTACACCATCAAAAGTTCTTGTGAATACAGTAGTTGGGCCTAATTTTGCATACAATGAATTCAATGAAGACGAAATTCGTTTTGAAGGTACAGTTACAACTGATGAACAATTACCAGGTCTGGCTGGTGTATCTTTTGATAATTTTAACTACTTACTAAATAAACTGCCTGTTAACAGAAATATTCAGATATCTAGAAAAATTAGACTATTTATTTTTCTATTAAAAATAAAAACTGCCTTAACATTTGCAGCAATAGGCTCAATGTTTTCCATTCATCGAACAACAGCATCTAGAATATTTTATGCAACTTTAGATAGTTTAGCTGAAGCAACTGCAACATTGGTGTTTTGGCCAGATAAATTATAAGTGTCAAAACAACAATGCCAGATTGCTTCAAACCAAACTACAGCAATACACGTGTCATTATTGATTGTACTGAATTTAAAATTGATGTGCCTTCTGCAGTAGATGATCGCGTGTATTGTTATTCTCATTATAAAAAAGGCTTTACTCTTAAAATATTAATTGGTATTACTCCCAGTGGCTTCATCTGTTTCAAGTCACCTGCAGCAGGTGGTAGAAAAAGTGATTCTCAAATAACAATTGAATCAGGGTTAATTGATCTATTAGAAGAAGAGGATGTAGTATTGGCTGATAAAGGATTCCCAGAAATCCAAACTGTGATTGACAGTCAAGGTAAAAAAATTCTTCTTGTTATGCCACCTTTTTTCGAAAGAAAAAAAGAATTTTCTCAAGAAGAAACTGAGCAAACATATACAATAGTTAGAGTCAGCAAGAGTTCAGAGTCTAGGCTGAAGACTTTTAATATCTTAAATAAAATACCTGAATATTTGTTTGACAAAGTAGATGACATAATACATATATGCTGTGTATTAGTAAATCTACAGCCTCCAATATTTGCTGACAGGGAAAATTAATAATAGAAGGGTTTTTACTCCTCTGTTTCGAACAATATTTTTGTCCACTCTATCAGGTCGTGTATATCATTATTGGTCTGATGACTGTTTCGTAAATTCTGCCTTTCATCTCTTCAATCTAGACCTCCAGGAGGGAGTATAGTAGTCTACATGATGTCATGTATTTTCAGGCTCCAAAGATCTCTATCTCTAGTCATTTCTTTTAACTCATGCATATCTCTTTTGCATATTCCTATAATTTTATTGATCCATCTTGTTAAGAAGCTTCTTTGTGATCTTCGGCCTTCTACCTTTTCTTGTATAATGAGTCTTTCCACGTTATCTGTGTTTGCTCTCTAACATGTCTAATACTACATCCTATTCTACCAAAGGTCAATTAAACCTGATTCAAATGTCATTTGAGAATAACTTTATATTGTGAATATTAAGCAGTTGATCAATCTCATCTTTAACACTCTTGAAATTTATTACTACTACTACCATGTGTTGTTTGATGAAGGGGGATATTAAAACTAGCTATATGGTGCAAATCTAAATAAGGTACATTAAATCTGATTTCATTCAGAAGGTAAGGGCAATCAATAAGACCTCTGTCACTATACCAGTTAATGACACAAATGAGGTGTCTTGTAATAAAATAGAAATGGGAGCGTTATGTGAAGGTAAGGAAACGCTGTCACCAAATGAAATACACAATAGATCCTCATGGGATGCTAACCCTGCGAGCGGCTGCAAGGAATACTGGTCACACTGGTCTGGAGGGCTGGCTCGTCTTCGTGGATTTACGAGAAGATAAGGGATTTCGGGATAGGGGTAAGGACTCCTAGGTCTCAGGTCCTGTAAAGAGCAGAGGTTATGGGCTTACTTTTGAAGCCGGAGATATGCATATGCAGAAATCTCGTGTTCTCCTAGTCTCTAGGGAGTCGGACGAAAGGAACATAAAAAAACTAATTTAGAGTCAACAATATATTGAATCTACCCTGAAGTTACAATACAATCGTTAACACTTTATTCTGCGCGTCGGGAGATGATGAAGCAAGATAGTGAAGAGTTGACAGTTGTACTAATATAATTACACAGGTTATTATAAAGAAATCTGTTACCTTATGTGTATATTAGGGCTTTCAACCACGACACGTTCAGTCTTCTGGAACTCGGTCAGTTGAGGGTTGCGAACTTTCGAGCTGCCACAATAACCGGACTACACGCGATACTATGCCAGATGATACGCGTCCCCCGGAGAATCACCGACTGTCTACTGACTGTTCGCGTACTGGACGCTATCGCGTCCGAGCCACGGTGGCCCGCTATTACTGACTGCCCATTACTAGCTACTCGTACCCGACGCTACCGCGTCGAGAGTACCCGGGGCGGCAATTGATGCCTGGACGCCCGCCGTCTCACTACTACTCGATTGACCAAGTTTTCCAGTTTTAAATGTTCTGCAAACATTCGTAGTTTTGTTTTGTTATTTGTGCTGTACTCCACGTGTTGAATTGTAACATGCGATGGTGTGTTGTATTACTTTTCATGAAGGTCTTCTGATTTTGTAATTATTAAACATTCGTGCTTGTATCAAATATAGGTCAAATTGTTATACTTTGTATAATTTAAATGTATAAGTTAACTGTATTAATTATCCCTTATTTAATTCGGAATATATAATAATTATCTCGAATAATTATTATCTTTTCTTATGCTACTTATTATTCCATTATCCCTTTATTCCAACTTCTCACTCACTTGCTACGCTCACATTACAGTCTAATGAAAGTTTATAATCCATGAATGGTACTGATTATGAGAAATTTGACCTAGGATTTCCGGTTTTAGAAATACAACCGGAAGTTCTGTTTTAAAGTCACCAGAATAGTACAAGTATTATTCAATATACATATATTATTCAATGTGCCTTCGCAACACAAAAATAAATATATATACTTACGGTTTCATGACTGTCTGTCCTCGAAATTATTTTTATTTCTTTTTATTGGATGTACCTAATATATATTGAATATTGTTTATTAAGCAATAATTAATAAAATAAATACCACATACTAACATTATTTATTTATTTATTTAATCCATGAGACAAACCCATTAACAGTTTAAATTACAATATACAATATTACAGTTAGGATTCAAAACTTGAAATAACTTATAATATAAAATCATTTTCAAAAAGTTTAAAAATAAGACTAAAATCTTACATACTAAAGAAAAAACAAATAAATATAACAAGAACAAAATTCAACAATACCAATCATCATCATCATCAGTAGCTCTACAACCCTTTTTGGGCCCTGGCTTGTTCTAGGATTTTTCGCCATTCTGTTCTGTTCCTTGCTTTGTTTTGTACAATACCAATATACATAAACAAAAGCATGAGATCTTTTTAACTGAGTTAAATGTTATATTGAAAATATCAAAATCGAGATCATTTAATAGCCCCATAAGAATATTATCGATATTGTTTGTGTCGATGCAAACACTGTCCCAGTGGAACAGACGGCTTAACGTACCCTCCAAAGCACTGTGAATGGTTCGAATCAATTTTAGAAATGAAAATGTCGTTGTTAGTGCAGAGATTCAAGCTCTTGCGCTCTGGCTGTACACAACAGCCCCATGTATCTACCCAATGGATAGACACATGGTTTGATTTATAACTGTAAAAATTTGTAAGTATAATTTTTACCTACAAATTTTACCATTGGATATAATTCAAGATTGAGGGTATGTTATTAAAAGGTAAACGTTGTATGTAGTGTAAATACAAATAAAGATATTATTAAATTACAACATTACTGTTAATATGGGTGCAATAATAAAAACTGGATTTGAGAAAGTAAATCACCAAATAACTTTTCAACCAAGCACTGAGTCAAAGGGAAAAGCTTTAGTAGTGGCAAATCATGTTAAAAATGTGGAAGAATTAAGAAATACTTATTTGAGTATTTTTTCGACTTTAAAGGAAAAATGTAATTTTAATAGGTTTCCAAGACATTAACAATCGATATCAATATAAAGTTTATTGTTTCTCAGTCTCACCCAAAGAGAATTGGAATTTTTAGAGTTTGTGAAATTTCCGTGGCAGTTACAATGGCTTTGTTATTTTTCGATTATATGACGAAAGATAATTTATTAGGAAATTCACGACAAACAAATTATATCTTGTATCAACACAAGCCAAAAAGAATCGGTGTATTATTGTATTATCAATGCCAACATCAGAATAAACAAAAAAGTATTTTCATCTATGGTTCCAACAATACGATTTTCACCATTACTTTGCGTTGTGCGATGTATTTGCAACCTTTTGTAAATAAAAAATAATTACACCATTTAGAATGTCAACAAAAGCCGGCCCTGCATGTAATTATTTTTTCAGTGCAATATTTCATATTTATTGAAAGTCAACATAAATGCTCAATTGTATTTAAGAATTTATATTGTGTGATATGCCCACTGACTATTAGTAAGCTGGTTGCTTTCCTGTCATTTTCACTCGTTGGCGGCTTGCCCACACAAGATCAAAGGAGTGTCGCTTCTCTGCGTTTGTAGCTCTCTGGTGACTCTTAACGCCTGAATTCGATGGTGGGGACATTTTTGGAAAGCTATTGGAGTGGACGTGCGCATCAGTCTGTGTTTGATAAGTTTGATTTATTTTAAGGGCGATATTTGGGAGCTGGGGTTTGTGAATCGCCACATATGTAGTGCCGGTTTAATTTTCTTATCGTCGTATTAATTTCTTATGTGGATTGGTCTCATCAGTTGGATTATTAATTGTTATTTTTATACCTTATCTAATTTGTCGTCAAGTTAAAAATAAAAATTCTCCATATAGTAAGATCGTCGTCCTAAAACAAATTCACTAAGGGCGTATCATCTTCATTCCATCGTCTCGGTCGAGCCCCCAATTGTAGGTCTTGGTTTTTATATCGTCTTGAGACCTACACGCCTTCGTCTTTAATGATACTTTTATGATGGTGAATTAGTATTTTTTACTGATTAACTCTTACAAATTATGGTTAGCTTTTGTTACTAGGTACAAACACGTCTTAAGCTGCTGGTGATATATTTCTACTGTGTGAATCGTCATGTTATGAACGTTATGCGCGCATACGTGGGGTATGGATATCTGCACGTATAAAGTATTCATTAATATTTTAATGAATTGTAAAATATCTACAATATATTGGGATCGTGCAAGTTCGGAAGAGCGACACCTGGTGTCGGAAATCAGCAAAATTTATTGCGCTTTCATGTTAGATCGAGGTTACCAGAAAACTGTCAAGTACGTAGCCCCAAAAAAGAATAAGAAGAAAAAGTAAGATTGAGGTTATGTCGGTATGTTATTAAAAGGTAAACGTTGATGTAGTGTAAATACAAATAAATATATTATTAAATTACAGCATTACTGTTAATATGGATGCAATAATAAAAACTGGATTTGAGAAAGTAAATCATCAAATAACTTTTCAACCAAGCACTGAGTCAAAGGGAAAAGCTTTAGTAGTGGCAAATTATGTTAAAAATGTGGAAGAATTAAGAAAAAATGGACAAAGCTATGTAATACAAGCAAGTGTAATTAGACAAACTTCAGTCACCTCTGAGCCATATGATGCAAAACTATATGTAAGTTTGATTACATATGTGTCTTGTAATTGTGTGTACAATAAAAGTAAAAAGTGCAAGCATGTTGCAGCTCTGATTTATTTTGTAAATAATGAAGAAAGTTTATCCAAGACAGATCATGAACAGCAGTGGGGTAAACCCAGTGTATGTCAATTAGCAAAAGAAAAGTACTCAAAGGGCAAGTTCTTTTATGAAATGAGAACGAAAGCTAAAAAGCCAAAGATAATTTCAAAATCATGAAATTATATTGATACAATATTAACCTTAAAAAACCCTTCACCATTAAAATTAATCTGTGCAAGTATAAATTTAGATGACAGTGAACATACAATTGCGGATTTACTCACAACATTAACAAAAGATGTTGAAACAAACTTAAAATTAGAAGAATGTCATGTCTGCATAGAAAATCCACTGTTGTTTGCAGCAGAATATAAAGTATATTCAATCGATCATGATATTCCTAATCATTTAGAAGACTTTTATAAAAATAATATATTTTTGTGCAGTGAAGATATTTGAAAGCTATCTTGTGATATTCTTGGACAGTAGAAAAATAAAAATTGGTTTCTAGCTAGAAAAAAAAAGAATATCAGCAAGTAAAAATGCTTATGAAATTAAGTGTAGAAAAACAAATACTTTAGAGAAATTATTATCAGATATGATTTCTGACAAAAAGACTGTCTTTGAGATCAACAAAATATGGACATATCAATGAATTCAATGCAAGAAAATTGTATGAAAAGCAATTTAACATATAAGTATTTCAAACTGGATTTACTGTCAGTATGTTCCAACCTAAGCTAGGTGCAAGTTTTGATGGTGTTGTTGTTAAGAATGGTATTATTTTAAGAACAGTAGAATTTAAGTGGTCGGTCACATAGCTCAGCGGGCTGTGCGGCTGCCTCTCATTCGCTTCACTGTCGAACGGTTTAGTGGATGTGGGGTCGAGCCCAAGCTCGGTGTACAGAAAACAAAAAAGTCTAACGCAGCAGTTTAAAATTCTAGATGAATCTGCGACTTAGACTAGGATATGCTGGGATCTGATCGGCCTATGGTGGAGCAGTACGGCAAGAGATAAGGGCTTGCGGCTCGGTGATACTCCTCCATAGATCCCTACCAGACAGGCGTAACGCCTAAAAAACAGGATATATATATATATATATATATATATATATATATATATATATATATATATATATATATATATATATATATATATATATATATATATATAGAATTTAAGTGTCCTGCAAGGTGTGAGGAAAAACCTATTGTTGATGTAAGAAAATCCAAAGTACCATACTTAAAGAAGTATGAAGGAGGATGTTTTTTTAAGCAAAAGTTATATTGAAGATATCAAAATCAAGATCATTTAATAGTGTGAATAATAGTTGTGAATACCATAGGTTGTTCTGTGGAAAGGAATATTGAAAATATTATGGTAACAGAGCTTGATGTGGAAAATTAGAGTTAGTCTGATTTAAGAGGTATGGGACAATCAATAAATATCGATAAATCAAAAACAATCGATAAATATAGCTCCTGACATATCAAGATGTTTATTGAGTGATCAGTATTTGACATTTCAAATAACTGACCAGTATTCCAAAACAGTTCTAACTAAGCAACAATACACTAATTTTGTTGAATCAATGGAGAAATACTTTTCGATTCTATTGACTTAATTATGAGAAAAACTTATAAAACAACATTTTTTAACCTTCATAGGATGAACTTAAAATTTAAGAGATCTTTACTTTTGCTTTATCGTGTCCGGACATGTCATTCATAAAATTTCGGCCCAGTATCGGGCTACGTCGGTTCCATCTTTGTTGGCGAGCCACAAATCTTCAAGGGTACATCGATGAGGACAGTTTCTGCATGTAAGAAGATGTTCCATATTCTGTGTTTCTCCACAGTCACAGTTCACATCATCTTGGTTTATTTTTCCCCATTTTGCCAGGTTTGATTTTACTGTAGCAACCCCCGTTCTTATCCTATTTAAGGTTTTCCACGTTTTAAAGTCTAGGGTCTGGCCGGCCCATTGAACCTGGGGAAGTGGAAAATACTCAGGCGGTTCATCCTTCACTGTTCCAAGGAAGCTTTTCCTAGATTTTAGTCGCTATCGTGGTGTTCGAGCTTTGTACAGGGCATGCCGATCGTCCGCGATCTGTTTAATTTTCTCTATGTGTTCTGCAGCGTCTCTGCGTGTTGAGGGTTCTGCAATCCCCGCTGCTCTATATAGATTTGAAAGTGGCGTTGGTTTCATGCACCCTGTTACTATCCTGCTTGTCTCATTTAGCGCAGTATCAACTTGTTTGGTGTGGACAGATCTGCTCCAAACGGGGCATGCATATTCAGCAGTTGAGAAACACAGTGCCTGTGCCGTTGTTCTTAAAACGCCAGGACGTGCGCCCCATTTACTTCCCGTTAGCTTTCTGAGTATGCTGTTCCTAGTTGTTACTTTCCCTCTTGTTTTTATGCAATGTTGTCTGTAGGTGAGGGACCGGTCCAGAGTTACTCCAAGATATATAGGTTGGTTTGTGTGTTCTAATGCATTACCATTCCACACAATTTGGAGTTTTCGCTTGGCTTCCTTTGTGTGAAGGTGGAAAGCGCAGACTTGGGTTTTAGAGGGATTGGGTCTCAGAGAATTCTGCAGGTAGTACGCTGTCATTGTTTTTAAGGCAGTTTCGAGTTTCTCCTCCACTTCTTCAAAACTATTTCCTTGAGCACATATTGCAAGATCGTCAGCATACAGGAAGTGCTTGGTTTCGGTCGGAGTAGGTTGGTCGTTTGTGTATATATTGAAGAGCATTGGTGCTAAAACACTTCCCTGTGGGAGGCCGTTATTTTGAACTCTCCACCTACTTACTTTACCCTCCAGCATAACGAAAAAACGTCTATTTTGCAGTAAGGAATATACGACCTTTCCCAGATGGTGGTCATTGAGAGTATCGTATAATTTGCGGAGCAATGTTTTGTGCCTTACTGTGTCATAGGCTGCTGTCAGATCTACAAACGCAGCCCCTGTTATAAGTTTTTCTTCAAAGCCCTCTTCAATGTGTTCTGTTAATGCGAGGACTTGACCGGTGCAAGATTTGCCAGGTCTGAATCCTCCTTGTTGTGGGATGAGGTGCTTGTCGACATTTTTTTCTATTCTGGCGAGTATGAGTCTCTCGTATAGTTTAAAAAAGTGACACAATAGCGAAATAGGTCTGTAGCTACTGGGGTCTTCTGGATCCTTTCCTGGTTTTAACAAGGCTATTACTTTAGATTTCCTCCATGATTTTGGTATTTTGCAGGTTTTGCAGCACGTGTTATAAAATTGCAAGATCCAGTTTTTTGCTCCTTGGCCTAAATGCTTTATTTGTTCACTGCATATATCATCCACACCTGCAGCTTTTCCGTTTTTTAACCTGTTCAGACTATCGTTGAGTTCTTTTAAGAGATAAATTCGTTTTATAAATTTGATGGAATGCGATTCATTTGAATAGAATATATTTATTCACAAGAATACAAATACCAATTAATATACGTACGCATGAACTCTACAAACAATTTTTAACACTGCCAACAAAATTCACCAGCGAAAGTGAAACACAAATTAATAATGACCATAGATAAATAATATATTGACGGTGTAAACAGTTTCTCAGAAGATCTAGTTTTGACTGACTGTCGATGCTTGCATTCAGTGATCATGCCACCTTGGATTCCATGTTTTAAGTGGCCAGGGTATAGACATTAATGTTTGCTTCATGAGAGAAAGAATTATACTTTATTGATACCAAGTACCAAAAGGCCATCAACCGAATGCTTAAAACTACTGATATGTAAAAATATAGGAGGGTCCGAAAAGAGCCTGCTCAGTCCTATGAAGGTTAACAAACATAATTAATATTTGTTTCAAATTTTATCTCTACATTTTATTATAATCGTTGTCTTTTTTGGTTGGAAAGATCAATTCCAGAGAAAACACGTTTGTTAGAACTTATTACACTATTACTGGAAACATCATTATTACCTGTTTTATTTAATACTTTATACACTTCAGGTAAGTAGTGCATAAAATAAAAATTTTCACACTGGAGCACAACAGCTTCGATAAATGTTTCGTCACGAAAAACTGGTACACAATAACTACCCTCTGGTGACCACAAAAATAAATCACATATGCTTTGGCCACTAATGTACATTTGAATTTGACACTGTGTATAGTACATGTGACTTTTGCTTAAACGAAAACATCCACTTTCATATTTTAAATATGGGACATTAGATTTTCTTCCAACAACAATGGGTTTTTCCTCACAGCTTGCAGGACACTTAAATTCTACTATTCTTAAAATAATACCATTCTTAACAACAACACCATCAAAACTTGCACCTAGCCATGGTTGGAACATACTGACAGTGAATACAGTTTGAATTACTTGCACTGAACATTGAACTGCTTTTCATACAATTTTCTTGCATTAGATTCATTAATTTGTCCATATTTTGTTAATCTCGAAGAAAATGTTTTGTCAGAAATCATATCTGATAATAATTTCTCTAGAGTTTTTGTTTTTCTAGACTTAATTTCATGAGCATTTTTACTTGCTGATATCCTTTTTTTTCTAGCTAGAAACCAATTTTTATTTCTCGACTGTCCAAGAGTATCACAAGATAGCTTTAAAATATCTTCACTGCACAAAAATATATTTTTTTTATAAAAGTTTTCTAAATGATAAGGAATATCACGATCGATTGAATATACTGGATATTCTGCTGCAAACAACAGTAGATTTTCTATGCAGACATGACATTCTTCTAATTTTAAGTTTGTTTCAACATCTTTTGTTAATTTTGTGAGTATATCCGCAATTGCATGTTCACTGTTATCTAAATTCATACTTGCACAGATTAATTTTAATGGTGAAGGGTTTTTTAAGGTTAATATTGTATCAATATCATCACATGATTTTGAAATTATCTTTGGCTTTTTAGCTTTCGTTCTCATTTCATAAAAGAACTTGCCCTTCGAGTACTTTTCTTTTGCCAATTGACGTACACTGGGTTTACCCCACTGCTGTTCATGATCTGTCTTGGATAAACTTTCTTCATTATTTACAAAATAAATTAGAGCTGCAACATGCTTGCACTTTTTACTTTTATTGTACACACAATTACAAGACACATCTGTAATTAATCTTTTACCATCAATCGAAAACAAAAGGAATAAACCATTAAATACTGGAATTGGACACTTTTTGAAAAATATAGAAGATTCAATAAACAGTAACTTACATATAGTTTTGCATCATAGGGCTCAGAGGTGACTGAAGTTTGTCTAATTACACTTGCTTGTATTACATAGCTTTGTCCATTTTTTCTTAATTCTTCCACATTTTTAACATGATTTGCCACTACTAAAGCTTTTCCCTTTGACTCAGTGCTTGGTTGAAAAGTTATTTGATGATTTACTTTCTCAAATCCAGTTTTTATTATTGCATCCATATTAACAGTAATGCTGTAATTTAATAATATATTTATTTGTATTTACACCACATCAACGTTTACCTTTTAATAACATACCGACATAACCTCAATCTTACTTTTTCTTCTTATTCTTTTTTGGGGCTACGTACTTGACAGTTTTCTGGTAACCTCGATCTAACATGAAAGCGCAATAAATTTTGCTGATTTCCGACACCAGGTGTCGCTCTTCCGAACTTGCACGGTCCCAATATATTGTAGATATTTTACAATTCATTAAAATATTAATGAATACTTTATACGTGCAGATATCCATACCCCACGTATGCGCGCATAACGTTCATAACATGACGATTCACACAGTAAAAATATATCACCAGCAGCTTAAGACGTGTTTGTACCTAGTAACAAAAGCTAACCATAATTTGTAAGAGTTAATCAGTAAAAAATACTAATTCACCATCATAAAAGTATCATTAAAGACGAAGGCGTGTAGGTCTCAAGACGATATAAAAACCAAGACCTACAATTGGGGGCTCGACCGAGATGATGGAATGAAGATGATACGCCCTTAGTGAATTTGTTTTAGGACGACGATCTTACTATATGGAGAATTTTTATTTTTAACTTGACGACAAATTAGATAAGGTATAAAAATAACAATTAATAATCCAACTGATGAGACCAATCCACATGAGAAATTAATACGACGATAAGAAAATTAAACCGGCACTACATATGTGGCGATTCACAAACCCCAGCTCCCAAATATCGCTCTTAAAATAAATCAAACTTATCAAACACAGACTGATGCGCACGTCCACTCCAATAGCTTTCCAAAAATGTCCCCACCATCGAATTCAGGCGTTAAGAGTCACCAGAGAGCTACAAACGCAGAGAAGCGACACTCCTTTGATCTTGTGTGGGCAAGCCGCCAACGAGTGAAAATGACAGGAAAGCGACCAGCTTCCTAATAGTCAGTGGGCATATCACACAATATAAATTCTTAAATACAATTGAGCATTTATGTTGACTTTCAATAAATATGAAATATTGCACTGAAAAAATAATTACATGCAGGGCCGGCTTTTGTTGACATTCTAAATGGTGTAATTATTTTTGATTTACAAAAGGTTGCAAATACATCGCACAACGCAAAGTAATGGTGAAAATCGTATTGTTGGAACCATAGATGAAAATACTTTTTTGTTTATTCTGATGTTGGCATTGATAATACAATAATACACCGATTCTTTTTGGCTTGTGTTGATACAAGATATAATTTGTTGGTCGTGAATTTCCTAATAAATTATCTTTCGTCATATAATCGAAAAATAACAAAGCCATTGTAACTGCCACGGAAATTTCACAAACTCTAAAAATTCCAATTCTCTTTGGGTGAGACTGAGAAACAATAAACTTTATATTGATATCGATTGTTAATGTCTTGGAAACCTATTAAAATTACATTTTTCCTTTAAAGTCGAATATTGGAGTAAACGATATTCGACTAAAACGAATAAAAAATCAAGAAGTAACTATTGTACGAGTATATTTCTATAAATATAAAATGTAATAACCTAAAAAATACTCAAATAAGTATTACGAATCATTACAAGAGAGCATTAGCAACTTTTGTATATAGCAAAAAGTAGATGAGTATTTGGTTTTTTCATAATTTAATGTAAGTTTGTTTGGTGAAAAAGACAGCAAATATTTGAAGTTATGTTAATGTAAGTTTGTTTATTTGCAATCATGTTTTTATTTTGAAATCTTGTTCTGTTGTAATTTTAAGATTTCCCAATTGTTTATCGTATTATATTGAAATTTGGAAGGTACTGCGTCATGCACCAATGTTTTTCTTTTATTTTTTTTTTGACAATAAGATTATCTTCAAAATGTAGTTCACAAATCCTATAACTATTATAAAGTATATCCATTTTTAACAATAAATCTTCTCGTCTGCAAGCTTCTATCCAGATTTTGGCACTACAAATTTTTAACAGAACAAATTTTAAACAAAGAACTTTTTGTATTTATAAATAATACTTCATTATTTACAACTATAAGAGTATTAGTATATTCTAAGTATATTGTAAGTAATGAAGTATTTAACTTTTGTCAATATCTCATCTTAATAAATTTACAGTTTTCTCCTGATTAAGTCACAAAATTTTCACTAAATATTGAGATATACAACAAACAAAGTTTTAATATTTTTTATTTGTAATTCCCATTTAAATACTTATTCCCTAAATATTTTGTGTACTCCGATCCATATATTTAATCTTTGTTATCTATTGTTCCGAGAATCTGCCTAAATATTAAGAGAGGCTATTTTTCGAAAGCCATGTTCTTAGAAATTAAACGTAAACAAACTACGTCACAGATCACGGGAATTATTATGCATCGAAAGGAGGTCGGATCGATTTTAAACAGTCAGTACCTTGTCCACTTTTGGGGCGTACACACGTTGTCGTTTCCGCTAATATTCGGATTGAGAGTCGAGAAGTGCTTTTCACCGTTGAGGGTTGTACAAATGTTGCTAGTTATCTCGAAATGAGAATCATGTTTTTTTTTATCGAGAAATATGTTCGCAAGTAGTTGGAAAGTATTCGCAAGTAGCGTGGAGAATAGTAATAGTTCATCTATGGTAACTCGTACCAGTACCATACATTATAATTTGAAGTATTTGTAATAGTGAAAAAATTAGCTAAGAGTGCGGTATTCATTCAAGAATAAATCCAAGTGTTTATAAGTGCTACACCACATTAAGGTTCAACAACAAAGAAAGACCTGTAAGGACAGCCAGGATTTCAGTTTTAACATTGCTCAGGACAGGACTTGGTAGATATAAAAACATTTTGACATTTTATTTGCATTCTAAACTATTTCCTCATGGTATATAGTGTTTACTGACTTCATATTACGGTACAAAATTGTGCTAAATTAATATTTATATAAGGTCCATGCTTTTAGTATTAGCGTTTATTCAGAAATAAAATCTGTATTTACTATACTCAACTTTTTATTTTAATCTATATTAAAAAAGGATTAGACAAACTTACAACCCCGGGACGGGGTGTGATTAAAATCAAGCGTTGGTGAAATTAATACAGTCCATTAGGGGTCATTCGGACGCCTCTTAGTTCATGATAATAAGGCATATAACCCTCATTAATCATTCTTGGTCATTCTAGCCGGATATATAAAAAAATATAAGAGTTTGAGGTAAATACAGGTTTTATATCAATTTTCGATTTATATTTGTTTGGAAATATTTGTGGGTAACATGGATGAACTAACAGCTCGCTCCAATAAAAATATTGGTAAAGCAAACATTACCCGTGTACAAACTTGGATTAGGGATCACTTAGATCAAGTTAATAGTAAATTCGCGATAACTATCAAATTAAAGATGCTTAAAGAAGCATATCGAGATTTTAACGAAGCTTACAAATACTTAGAAGATAATTTGATAGATGAAAATTTGTTAGAAATGCAGGAAGATACGGACATTGTGTACATGGAGTGTTTCGATATCTGAAGTACAAAAATAGAGCTGTTGGGAAAATCTAGTTCAAATTTAAAAGCGGTAAGCCCAAATATAGCAAAAAATATCTCGACGGTAGCGGTTAGACTTCCGGAATTTTCAATACGGGTCAATAATTTCGGGTAAAATAACAGAGTGGGATTCGTTTTTTCAAATTTTTGAGGTAACCATTTTACAAAACGATTCTTTGTCGGATATTCAAAAACTCATGTATTTGAAATCGTATCTTCGTGGTGAACCGGCTAAATTAATTTCGAATTTTCCGGTTATAGCTGAAAATTTGCAATTGGCTTTGGATATTTTAATAGAGAGGTATGGAAACAAACATATCTTAACAAAAACATTATTTTTAGAACTTCTCGATGTTAAAACATTACCTCACAATGCAAACCATGTGCAGCTCAGAGAATCGTTTTTTCAAATTTTTGAGATAACCATTTTACAAAACGATTCTTTGTCGGATATATATTTTAATAGAGAGGTATGGAAACAAACATATCTTAACAAAAACATTATTTTTAGAACTTCTCGATGTTAAAACATTACCTCACAATGCAAACCCTGTGCAGCTCAGAGAATTGTATGCACATGTATCAAATAAACTAAAAGCTCTAGATAATTTAGGGCTAACAGATAGGAATAAGTTAAACTGGATACTTATATCTTTGATAGAACAGAACCTTGATTCGGCTACGTTAAGGGCATTAGAGTTTTCACGTGATCGGAATGTAGAAATCACAATGGAAAGTTTTTTGTGTCAAATTCAACAAAGATCTACGCATCTGGAGAATTTAGCTCCAATGAGAAATCCAGATGTAATATCCTCGGGAAAAAATAATTCTTCTAGTTCTTTTTCGTAAAAAAGACAAATTATAAAGTTGTTGCAACTGGCACAGATGCCAAAATATTCTGTAATTTCTGTTCGTTACAAAATCATTTGTTATTTCAATGTAAAAAATTTAAGAATTTATCTGTATCAGAAAGATTTAATTTCATTAAAACAAAAAAACTGTGTGTAAATTGCTTTGGAAGTCATTTTGTAGCTTCCTGTAAGAATAAACATTCATGTTTCGTTTGCAAACAAAAGCATAATACACTTTTACATTTTTCGTCACCAGTGGGTGAACCGGTCATACTAAATAACTCTGATTTGCCAAATACTTTGTCCGCCGGGTTCCAAGAAGGCGCTTCTATGCCGACAGCTCTTTCATCGACTTCTATTGACAATAAAGTATTACTTGAACCTCTCAGCGTTTGTTTGTATTCCAAATATGGTCGTAAGATAATCGTAAAAGCGCTAATTGATCCTGGAAGTCAGCTATCATTTATTACGGCAGGTCTTGCAAAAAGATTACAATACCCTGCAAGAGAAAGTAATTCCTTTATTACCGGAATCGGGATTAGCGTAGCGGGGTCTCACAGAATAATTAATATTGTAATAAACTCATTGAATTATTCGGAAAAATTGAAAATGTCTTGTGGTATTTTGGATCAAATAGCTTGTCAATTACCTCAGTTTGACATCGACGTAGAAAAATTTAGCATTCCATCGGAATTTGTTTTAGCTGATTGTCGCTATTACGTAAAGTCAGATATAGAGTTGTTAATTGGAGCAGACTATTGTTACAAATTATTACTTGAGGGTATGCATCATTTAGGTAAAAATATGCCTACGCTTCAAAACTCTCGAATGGGGTGGATAGTAGCCGGTACAATACCAAATTCGTTCGTAAAAAGTACTTTACAAAAGGAAAAACCTTCAATTCACGCGTGTTTTAAATCAAGCTCACAAGAATCTCATCACACAAGCGAAGATAAAGTGCCGTGTGTTTCGCTGTGTATCTCTTCGGGAAATTCGCAAGCTCTAGAAGACGTTATAGAAAAGTTCTGGTACTCAGAGGACATACCGAAAGGAAAGCAAAGTTTAAACTCAGATGAGTTAATGGCCGAGCAAATTTTTGTAGATAGCACGGTTATACTTCCGGACGGAAGATATCAAGTAGATATGCCGTTTCGGACTAATAACTATTTTGAACAGTTAGGAGATTCGCTAGCTATGGCTAGGAACCGTTTCTTCAATCTCGAGAAGAAACTGGGTAAAAATAAAGTTCACTTTGCCGAATATAAATCGGTTATAGAAGAATATTTACAAATAAATCACGCCAAAGTAATTCCATTGGAAAGATTTAATAATAATTTGAATAAATACTTTTTACCTCATTTCGCAGTTATTCGAGAAGAGAGTCTTTCGACTAAAGTTAGGATTGTTTTTGATGCAAGTGGGAAAACCACTACCGGTTTGTCACTTAATGATACCATGCTAAAAGGATATCAGGTGCAACCTAATTTGTACGATATCTTATTGAGATTTCGAACCTTCAAATTTGTCTTAGTAGGGGACGTTGAAAAAATGTTTAGGCAGATACAAATAAATCCAAATCACAGATTTTTGTTAAATATATTGTGGAGAAATAATGTCGGAGAGCAGCTGTCATGTATAGAGATGCAAAGATTAACTTTTGGCACGAACTGTGCTCCCTTCTTGGCTACGAGAGTACTCGTATAGTACTATATAAGATATCGCAAATAAAAATAAAGATAATTATCCAATAGTGTCGCTCATGTTAACAGAACAAACTTATATGGATGACATCATAGCTGGATGTGAGACCATAGGGGAATTAAATAAACTAAATATTGACTTGAACACGGTGCTCAACAAATCTGGATTTACGTTACATAAAGTTGTTTCAAATTCAACCGAAATATCCAAAAATTATCAAAATCGTGCAAAAAATTCGGAAAATCCAAGATGTAGATTTATCAAAAGAACACTCCAATAAAGTTCTTGGTTTAAGATGGAATTCCGTTAGTGATTCCTTAGGCTTTGTCGTACCGGTAATTACCAAAACCGGGCCAATCACGAAAAGAAAAATTCTATCGTTGGTTGCTCAATGTTTTGATCAACTGGGATTATTGATACTATTTATCGTTAGAGGAAAGATTTTGATACAAAAGCTTTGGTTGTTAAAGTTAGATTGGGATTCAGAAATTACCCAACCGCATTTATTAAAGAGTAGTTGTACAGATTGAAGCTATATTGAACTCACGACCCCTTACGAAATTATCTAATGACCCAAATGATTTTACACGTCTTACCCCAGGACGTTTTTTGATTGGCACCAATTTGACAGCGTATCCAGAATTGGACGTTACTTCGGTGAAGGAAAATAGGTTAAATCTTTACAAGAAGATTGCACAAACACAGTAATTATTTTGGCAAAGATGGGTTAAGGATTACTTAAATCAATTACAGCATAGAATAAAGTGGAGGATACCTACCAGCTCAATTAGTTAGTACTTGTTAAAAATGAAGACAATCCTCCTTTGCTTTGGCCTCTGGGACGAATTATAGAGACTTACATGGGACGGGATAACAAAGTTAGGTCCGTTAAAGTAAAAACTCAGGTCGGAGAATATGTGAGACCAATCACCAAAATCTGTCGATTACCATCTTCAGAATTGTAGTCTGTAGCAGTCACAACTATGACTAATTAATATAATTAATTATTAAAATCCTAAAACCCCTCACAATCCCTTTATGAAACGTTTATGGACAATTGACGACACGATGCGATACGCACGATAAAGTGGCCAAGAGGCGCTAAAGTCAGTTTTGGCCAACGACTCAACCAGAGAGGTACTTCTCCACGCCTTTACCGGCATCTTTCGTCTCAAAATCGGGTAGAAAATCTGGGAGTTGATCTAATATTTTCCCCGAACATCCAGGGAGGAATTACAACAACATAAAATAAAGTATATATATATATATATATATATATATATATATATATATATATGATAAAAAATATACATGATAAAGATTCTAGATAGAAAAACCCGGCTTCCGGATATGCCGCAGTAATTATTTAAAACCCAGGTGAGCAATTAAATCTTTTAATTTTATAAGCATATCATTTTATTGATGTCTTCATTTTCTTTTGAAATATTAAAAGTATAAAATCCGAGTTTTGTCATGTGTATCATGTGGCCTTGAGCTTAGACCGTAAATTTATCGGACACCTAATTAGGTTTTTTCTGTTTTTTGCATACTTACTCGGTATAAAAAGTTTTATGCCTAATTTACGACATATTCTTTAAATGCGCAGACGCAATAAATTGACAGCATGGCAATAATCTGATAAAATAAAATGTTTGTTTATTTTGATAATTCGATGTGAGAGTACGCATTGAAGGTCATCTTGGGGTGCCTTGATGTTTCTCTAAGTGCTATTTTTTTTGTAGATTTCGCCCGATTACGACAATAATTAATATTAATATCAGTTGAACCAAAGACCTACTGCCACCCATTGGTCACCAAGAAACGATTGTCTCCAGGACTACAGCAGTCTCCTTCGTTCGTTTTTCGGAGCCCCAAAAACGGGGCTCCGAAAAACGAACGAAGGAGACTGCTGTAGTCCTGGAGACAATCGTTTCTTGGTGACCAATGGGTGGCAGTAGGTCTTTGGTTCAACTTATATTAATATTAATTATTGTCCTAATCGGGCGAAATCTACAAAAAAATAATACTTAGAGAAACATCAAGGCACCCCAAGATGACTGTCAATGCGTACTCTCACATCGAATTATCAAAATAAACAAACATTTTATTTTATCAGATTATTGCCATGCTGTCAATTTATTGCGTCTGCGCATTTAAAGAATATGTCGTAAATTAGGCATAAAACTTTTTATACCGAGTAAGTATACAAAAAACAGAAAAAACCTAATTAGGTGTCCGATAAATTTACGGTCTAAGCTCAAGGCCACATGATACATATGACAAAACTCGGATTTTATACTTTTAATATTTCAAAAGAAAATGAAGACATCAATAAAATGATATGCTTATAAAATTGAAAGATTTAATTGCTCACCTGGGTTTTAAATAATCACTGCGGCAGATCCGGAAGCCGGGTTTTTCTATCTAGAATCTTTATCATGTATATTTTTTATCATATATATACTTTATTTTATGTTGTAATTCCTCCCTGGATGTTCGGGGAAAATATTAGATCAACTCCCAGATTTTCTACCCGATTTTGAGACGAAAGATGCCGGTAAAGGCGTGGAGAAGTACCTCTCTGGTTGAGTCGTTGGCCAAAACTGACTTTAGCGCCTCTTGGCCACTTTATCGTGCGTATCGCATCGTGTCGTCAATTGTCCATAAACGTTTCATAAAGGGATTGTGAGGGGTTTTAGGATTTTAATAATTAATTATATTAATTAGTCATAGTTGTGACTGCTACATCCTCCCTTAACTCCAGAAAAAAAAGGAAAACTTTCCACTTACCAGAAGTTTCCTTTTTTTATTATTATTGTCTAGGACAATCTAACCTTAAAGACAAACCAGACGATAGATATGATGAACCACAAGGATTTTGAGTTTATCAGCCACACTGTTTACTCAGGAGATGGGATAAAAGTAATGACATTGACAGACATACAATAGACAAACAGCATGTGATCTATTTAATAATGTGTAATTTACCAAAAAAAATTAAAATAATTTAATTTATTAAGACAAAGTATTAATAATTTAATTTATTAAGACAAAGTATTAAGAAAAGAAAAAAAAATATAACCCAATCACTTAGGTACTTTCTAAGTATCATTCAATAACCTTATTAAAGCAATATCAATCTCAAAACCAATATATTCAATATAATTCAATTCAAGCTTATATAGAGTAAATTATCCTTCAACAATCCTTAAATTCTATATTTCCAAGTATTAGTAAAACTATAAATAAACTACACTACTGAGGTGTATTAACGACCTCTAAAAAGATACGACCAAGAACCATTCACAAATTACTACAAACCTAAAAATCTATATGATATGGTTCTGGATATCAGCAACATATTCGGAATTCAAGGTAAAAGATACTTCAATACATCTACTTGCTTTAGCAGCGGTAGGAAAACACACAATCGGTAAAGGTTGCTAGTGCCTTAGATTTGCTAGTATCTAAGGCACTAGCACTAAGATAAAAGAGATCCTAACTGTAATACCCAAACTGTACTATAGACGTGGTCCAATTCTTTACCCACGACAAGAGCCGTAAAGGACAGATTTTTAGGACTCTATAATCAAGATAAAGATAAGATATATATTCATAAGATATAAATAAGAAATAAGCTTATCCAGGTAAAGGTAAAGATAACTAACTTAAGGTAAAGGTACGAGATAAACCAATTAAGGTAAAGATAAAGCTACACTCAAGGTAAAGATACGAGATAAACTCAGTCAAGGTACGAGATAAACTCAAGGTAAAGATACGAAGTAAACTCCATTACAGGTATGGGATAAACTCCATCAAGGTAAAGATAAATTCAATTAAGATACAGATAAAGATAACTCACATCTACCAATCCGTATGAATGGTAGGGAGACAGGTGCAAACTCAAGATACTAAGATATGTTAAACTCAAATTTTTGAGAAGATAATAACATAGGAGATAACAAACTAAGTTAAACAGACTTACTTACTGCTGAATATCAGAACCATCCAATTCTAAATGACACATTCTAATTTCAACCTAAGAGACACTCAAGGAACAACTAATATGTATTGATATATTTCTGAGCCAAGTGAGGGCACACATCCTGGGTGATCAATCCTGAACCCACGTTAAAACACCGATACAGTAAGTGAATGTGAATGCATAAGCTTTATGGTCATGATCCACAAAACCATACAACACTAATAAAGAAAATATTTGGAATGTTTTCCTAATTCTATCTATACAGCCCTTAAAATCCATCCTTGGATATAGGCCTCCTCCTCCTTCTTCCATGCTTCTCTATCTTGGGCAATTTGCATCCATTTTGACCCGGCGTGTTTCTTCAGGTCATCTGACCATCGCATTTGTGGCCTCCCCTTTTTACGTTTGTGATTCCATGGTCTCCAATGTATAATTGTTTTAGTCCATCTTTCATCTTTCTGCCTTAGGGTGTGTCCGGCGAACTTCCATTTAAGCTTTGCTACTTGGGTTGAGACATCTTTCACTTTTGTTTTATTACGGATCCATTCGTTTCTTTTTTTGTCTGATAATTTAATGTTCAGCATTTGCCTTTCCATGGATCTTTCTGTCTTTGCTATTTTTTCCATATTTTCCTTTGTAAACGTCCATGTCTGAGAGCCATGTGTGAGGACAGGGAGTATACATTGATTGAAGACTCTCGTTTTTAAGTATTGGGGGTATTTTGAATTCTTTAGAATATAAGACAGTTTTCCGAATGATGCCCAGGCCAATCTTATTCTTCTCTTTATTTCTTCGGTCTGATTTTCTTTATTTAATTTAGTGATTTGGCCTAGATATATATACTCTTTTACTTGTTCTATTTTTGTTTGTGCCACTGTAATCATAAGTTCTTCTGGTTGATTAGTCATGGTTTTTGTTTTACTATAATTCATCTTGAGTCCAATTTTTGTCGATTCTCTATCTAGTTCTTCCATCATTCTTTGTAATTCTTCACTTTTTTCTGTTATTAATACAATATCATCAGCATATCGTAAATGATTCAGATTTTGCCCGTTTATATTAATTCCCAAGTCATCCCAGTGTAGTCGTTTAAAAACATCTTCTAGCGCTTGGTTAAATAACTTGGGCGATATGGTATCTCCTTGCCTTACTCCTCGGTTTATTTTAATAGGCTCCGTTTGTTTCATTAGCTTAATAGTTGTTGTTGCCTTGTTGTATATATTTGTAATTAAGTCGGTATATCGGTAGTCTATTCTGCTGTTTTGTAGGGAATTCTGTACTGCAAAGTGTTCCACACTATCAAATGCCTTCTCAAAGTCAATAAATGCCATGTATAGCGGGATATGATATTCGTTAGTTTTTTCGATTAAAATCTTCATCGTTAAAAGGTGGTCACTTGTACTGAAGCTCTTTCTAAATCCGGCTTGTTCTCTTGCCTGGTATCCATCTAATTTAGTTGTTAATCTATTTGTTAATATTTTGGTTAATAGTTTGTACATCACATTTAATAAAGTTATGGGTCTGTAATTCTTTAGATCCTTTTTATCTCCTTTCTTAAATAGTAACAGTGTTATTGCTTCGTTCCAACTGTTGGGTATTTGTTTTGTCATTAAAATTTTATTCATAAGTATGTACAAAACTTCTCTAGTTGTTTTCCCACCATGTTTTAGCATTTCTACAGTCATCCCGTCTTTTCCTGGCGATTTATTGTTCTTCATCTCTTTGAGTGCTCTTCTTATCTCGTTCTTACTGATCTCTGGTTGTAAGTCGGAATTAACATTTTTTATTTTTATTTGTAGTTGCCTAAGGATTTCTTGGGTTGGTTTCTGTTTTGTATTGTAGAGGTTTTTATAATATTCTTGTGTTATCTGTATAATTTCTTCTACATTATTGGTCTCTGTACCTTCTTTGTTCTTTATACTATTAATTTGTATGGTTCCAAGCTGTGGTTTTAAGCACTTCATGTTTTTATTTTGTTCAATTGCTTTTTCTATTTTTTCTTCCTGTACTCTCCTTTTATAATCCTTGATATTCCTTCTGATAGCTTTGTTTACCTCTTTGTAATCTACTGTGTTTCTCTTATCTTGTTCCAGTAATGTTTTTCTTTTACTCATAAGATTTTTTGTTTCCTGGGATACATAGTTTTCCTTTTTTATTTTTGTTTGTGCTACCTCTTTTCCCGCCTTTGCTAATGTATCGGTTAATAGCTGATTTATTTCATCGATATTTTTGTTTTCCAAATCTTTAGTGACCGGTATACCTTCCTTTATTTTTTGTTTATATTCGTCTTTTGATTGCTTAAGTTTTTCCATATCTAGTTTCGATACATTTTCTATTTTCTTTTTTGTTTCGAATTGGCTATTAATCCTGAGTTTGGCTCTGACAAGTCTATGATCGCTACCGGTTGAGAAGAGGTTCAGTACTGTAACATCTTTGATGATGGTTTTTTCTGTTGTAAGGATGTAATCTATTTCGTTTTTTGTATTACCGTTGGGACTTATCCATGTCCATTTTCTTTGTGGTTTTTTTGTTAAAAAACGAGTTCATAGCAAAAAGTTGTCTCTCCTCCAAGTAGTTCATTAATGTGTGTCCTCTATTATTTCTTTCGCCATATCCATACTTTCCAATTCTATGTTCTTCTCCATCTATTCTTCCCCCTAATTTGGCATTGAAGTCTCCAATTATTAGCGTCAATTTAGTTTTCTTTTCTTCCATAGCGAGTGTTAGTTCTTCGTAGAAGTTTTCAATATCTAATTATCCCTGTAAATATCTATTCAACTCAGAACTCAAGATGGGGAAATTCCCATATATCCATCCTGTACTCCTATGATATGCAGTTGGACTTTTAAGAGAAAACAAACAACAAAATTAACAAGTCCATAAACTAAGATAATAACCAACATTAAGATAAGATAAAAAAAAATAGAAGGCAAAATAGCACAACATCTTATGGTTTTTGCCAGGTAAACAAAATTGATAAACAGATCTTAAAAACCAAACTGGTACAGAAGTGATAAGGGACCAATTAATCTTTATCTGAAGATGAAGAATCCGAATTATCTGACAAGTTATGTGGACCTACTGTCTTATCCTCCAGTAAGTCTTTAACATGAAATCTTTCTAGTTTCCTACCAGTAGAAGTTTCCTTCAGCTCGTATATTAAAGAAGAAATAACTTTAATAACCGTACAAGGTATGTACTTCTGACATAACTTAGCAGATTGGAAGTTCAATTTATCAGACTTGACAAAGTTCCTCTTTAAAACAGAATCTCCAACTCTGAAAGATAAGGCTCGCTTTCTCAGGTCATACTGGCATTTATTTCTAGCATAAGATGCTTTCAACCGTTTGCGAACATCCACATAAATATCAGGAAGATGCTGAATATCTTCTAGGCGATGTAACTTATCTGATATTGTAGGAAAGTTATTGGCATTCTCTGAAATCTTACCAAAATAATCACCAGAAAGAGGGACATGACAACCAAACATTAAATAAGATGGGGGACACTTGGTTATTTCGTGAGAAGAGGTCCTGATCGCTTGTGCTATAGAGTGGATATGAGTATCCCAAGCTCTCTGATCAGGAAAAGAATATGACCTTAAAGCAGTCACGATTGATTTATTCACTCTTTCGGTATAATTGACTTGTGGATGATAGTTCGCATTGTACCAGATCTTTTGGACATTGTATTTAGCCATGAGATCGCGAAAAGCCTTAGCTGTGAACTGGGGTCCATTATCACATGAAACAATTTGTGGAACACCATAAATTAAGAAAACTTCATTCTCGAGGTATTTAATAATAGAAGAAGTAGTTGCCTTCGACATGGTATGGACCAAAGGAAATTTAGTAAAATAATCAACAACTACTAAAGCATATTGGGAACCTTTATAGGACCTAGGGTACGGACCAATGAGATCTAAAGATATCAGTTGAAATGGAAAATCAATCCGTCGATAACTACCCATTAAACCTGGTTGGGGAAGATTTGTCGGTTTGCATGTAGCACAGATTTTGCATTTAGCGATATAGCTACGTACAGTTTGACGCATCTTCGGCCAATAATAGAGTTCCGATATACGACGGAAAGTTTTGTAAAAACCAAAATGAGCTGCAGTAGGATGGTCATGAAAAGTGGCCAAAACCTCTGCTCTATTAGGAGTTGGAACGACTATCTTCCAATCCGACATTCCAGTAAGTGCATCCATGGAACTTAAGACATGTTTATACAAAACACCATGTTCAACTTTAAAATCGGGAAATTTACCTGGTACATTCTGTACATCATACAACATTTTTCGATACCAGTCATCTGGTTGCAAGGAAGATAAATCTAACAAATTAATATCGAAAGTTCTAGAGAGTGCATCAGCGACTACTACACCTGAAGCTTTACGATGAACAATTTTATAATCGTATTGTGCCAATTTTAAAATCCACCTAGCCAAACGAGGAGATGGGTTCTTCATACTTTGTAACCACACCAAACTACTATGGTCAGTTATGACCGTAAACGAACGACCTTCAAGAAAATATCTAAAATGTTCAATACCCGTAATTATAGCTAACAACTCTTTTTCAGTTGTAGTATAATTTTTCTGGGCTTTATTTAATTTCTTGCTGGTGTAGGCTATAGGGTGTTCTTCTTAACAATTTGATAGAGTACCCCACCAGATGCTGTGTTTGAGCAATCTGTCATCAGATAAAAAGGCTTAGTAAAATCTGGGGCTACCATAACAGGAGAATTTGTGAGAGCCTCCTTGATTTTAATGAAAGCTTCATTAGCCTCAGGAGTCCACACAATATTTTGTCCCTTTTTCCGATTTTGAAGTAAATCTGTGATAGGAGACAACAAGGTAGAATAAGACTTGACAAATTTTTTATAATAACCCACCATTCCTAACAATCGACGGACCTGAGTGGTATTTTTAGGCACAGGAAAATCACGAATAGCTGATACCTTATCGGGATCAGTACGAAGACCCTGAGAATCTACAACATATCCTAAAAACTTAATAGACTCACGACAAAAGCTACTTTTATCTAAGTTAATAGTCAAATTTGCGTCTTTTAAACGCTGAAACAACTGCTGCAATACAGAGATATGAGTTTCGAAATCGGGAGTAATGACAAGAATGACATCAAGATAGTATTGACAAAAAGGATCTAAAGCAGGGCCAATTACCAAATCCATCAATCGACACATAGTTTGCGGAGCAGACACAAGACCAAAAGGCATTGTAGTGAACTGATACAATCCTTTTCCATTGACCGCAAAGGCAGTGAGCTTTTTACTTTCTTCGCTGAGAGGAGTCTGTAAAAATGCTTTCTTCAAGTCAATAGATGAAATGAATTTAGCATTTTGTAACTTACTCAGGATGATATCTATACGAGATATAGGATACGTGTCTCTGTTCATAGTTATACTGTTAAGTTTACGTCCGTCAAAACAGACACGAAAAGTCCCGTCTTTCTTTTTTGTCAACCACAAAGGGCTACAAAAGAAGAAGTACTGGACTCAATAATACCTAACTTTAGCATTTCATCTACCTCCTTTACTAGGCTTTCATTCCAGGCTTGAGGCAAGGGATATTGGTATTGTCTGAAGGGCTTGGACGAACCTACAACAATGTGGTGTTCGATGAGATGATTTCTACCCAACTTATTTTTCGACGAGATAGAAGAGAATGATTTGATAACACTATTTAACTGCTCTAGTTCACGAGCATTAAGTCTACTCATATTTTTAACTGCATTGACACAAGAGATATTAAACAAAGAAACAGATAAGGAAAATTCAGGAAAATTTAACTCACTATTAAAAGTTTTCAGAAAATCCATTCCTAGAATAACTGAATTTTTAACTGAAGAGATAACAAAGAATGTAATCATTCTTTTACAAAAACTAACAGAAATCTCAGTAGTGAATTGACCTAAGATTGGTTGAACTTGACCATCAGCTGTAGTCACTTGCAAACTTTGATCTATTCCTATATTTACATTTGAATTCTGGAGAAATTCCAGACCTAGAGAACCTAAAATAGAGATATTGGACCCTGTGTCCAGTAAAGCTAAACAAGAATGTCCTGAGATAGAGATTTCAAGATATGGACGATTATCCTTGATTTTTCGAACCAACAATGAGTTTATATCTAAATCAACAAACGAAGACAAGGGATTACATGAAGAAACTACAGAAGAATTACGGTGCTCGTGCTCAACTAACGTTGTCCTCTCTTCGATTGGTATTTGCCGTTCTGTGGTCTTTTGTCTTTCGGTGGAGGGTGAGATGTTTGGCTTGTGGAAGCTTGGGCATCCAGACTCGAGAAACTGGTTCCTTGGTTTTGAGGAGTTTGGACAGTGTTTGTATTCCCTGTATTTTGACGAGAAGTAGGAACCAGGGTCAATCCACCCCTTCTGTCGTTTCCCGAACAGAATTGGCATTCAAATTTGCGTACACCTTGACGTCCATAACACATCCATAACAAAACCGAATTCTAGGTTCAGAACATTCATAATACCCATGCCCTGATTGACGACAATTCCAACAGGTAAGCTTCGAATTGAAAGAAGCGACATTATCAGACCGAGAATAATTTGGTCTACCCGAATAGGACGAATCAGGATTTCTAAAATTCTGCCAAATAGGAGCTCTAGACACGCTGTCAGAAGACCATGACAAAACTTCTTCCAGCTTCTTACATTTTTCAGTAAGATCAGCAATCGAGGGAATATCTGTAAGTGCCAGACTAGAATGGTACGACGGCAACAAGTTTTTCTTAATAATCCTGACAATATGAGGTTCAGAAAGAGGAGTCTCCAGACGTTTACACATACTAACAATCTCATTAATAAATATAGTTACCTTCTCCTGCGGAGCTTGTTTTCGAGACTTAATTTCATCAAGAAGATTGTCCTCATAGTTATAAGGAAGAAAATCTGATCTGAGTTTGGCAACTAACTCTTGCCAAGAAGCAAAACTACCTCGGTTATTGAGGTACCAAGTTAAAGGTGAATCTTTAAATAAATCGGCAGCAGAAGAGTAACACTCTTCCTCACTGTTACCACGTGCTATGCGCAGACATTCTACCTTCTCCAAGAAACTAACTACATTTTCATTTGATTGTCCTGAAAAGTGCACACCCCATTTATGAATAGGAGCAGACTTAACAAAAGGAAACGAGTTGACTGGAACACTAGCATTATGAGAAGTTGACTGTGCCTGGGGAATCACTTTACAATCAAGTTCACCTTCCAGAATCAAAACCCTGAAATTAAGAGACCTCTTCACTTCCTCCTCTTCCTCTGTTGTAGCTTCTAACAGATGGATTCTAGCTGCAACATGACCTAACCGAGAAGTATAACGAGCATAGGCAGTATCACTAGAAGAACCAACAAAAGAATTAATTTTGACCACCAGATCTGCAAGAGTAACCTCTATTTCAGCAATCTCATCCTTAAAATTAAGATGGGAAGCTGACAGAACAGCGAAACTCCGATTGGATGAAGTTGGCTTCAATGCACCACGCAACACTACCCTTTTCCTTTCCACGGTTGTCAAAGATGGATCGTTTAAGTGACGGACTCTCAACTCATACTCTAATTCAGGAGCTAACAGATGCTCTACCTTGAACGCAGACATATGTTAGCTCATCTCATCGAACACCACATTGATGTAGGTTCGTCCAAGCCCTTCAGACAATACCAATATCCCTTGCCTCAAGCCTGGCATGAAAGCCTAGTAAAGGAGGTAGATGAAATGCTAAAGTTAGGTATTATTGAGCCCAGTACTTCTTCTTTTTGTAGCCCTTTGTGGTTGACAAAAAAGAAAGACGAGACTTTTCGTGTCTGTTTTGACGGACGTAAACTTAACAGTATAACTATGAACAGAGACGCGTATCCTATACCTCGTATAGATATCATCCTGAGTAAGTTACAAAATACTAAATTCATTTTATCTATTGACTTGAAGAAAGCATTTTTACAGATTCCTTTCAGCGAAGAAAGTAAAAAGCTCACTGCCTTTGCGGTCAATGGAAAAGGATTGTATCAGTTCACTACAATGCCTTTTGGTCTTGTGTCTGCTCCGCAAACTATGTGTCGATTGATGGATTTGGTAATTGGCCCTGCTTTAGATCCTTTTTGTCAATACTATCTTGATGACATTCTTGTCATTACTCCCGATTTCGAATCTCATATCTCTGTATTGCAGCAGTTGTTTCAGCGTTTAAAAGACGCAAATTTGACTATTAACTTAGATAAAAGTAGCTTTTGTCGTGAGTCTATTAAGTTTTTAGGATATGTTGTAGATTCTCAGGGTCTTAGTACTGATCCCGATAAGGTATCAGCTATTCGTGATTTTCCTGTGCCTAAAAATACCACTCAGGTCCGTCGATTATTAGGAATGGTGGGTTATTATAAAAAATTTGTCAAGTCTTATTCTACCTTGTTGTCTCCTATCACAGATTTACTTCAAAATCGGAAAAAGAGACAAAATATTGTGTGGACTTCTGAGGCTAATGAAGCTTTCATTAAAATCAAGGAGGCTCTCACAAATTCTCCTGTTATGGTAGCCTCAGATGTTACTAAGCCTTTTTATCTGATGACAGATTGCTCAAACACAGCATCTGGTTGGGTACTCTATCAAATTGTTGATGGAGAAGAACACCCTATAGCCTACACCAGCAAGAAATTAAATAAAGCCCAGAAAAATTATACTACAACTGAAAAAGAGTTGTTAGCTATAATTACGGGTATTGAACATTTTAGATATTTTCTTGAAGGTCATTCGTTTACGGTTCATCCGTAAAGCTTCAGGTGTAGTAGTCGCTGATGCACTCTCTAGAACTTTCGATATTAATTTGTTAGATTTATCTTCCTTGCAACCAGATGACTGGTATCGAAAAATGTTGTATGATGTACAGAATGTACCAGGTAAATTTCCCGATTTTAAAGTTGAACATGGTGTGTTGTATAAACATGTCTTAAGTTCCATGGATGCCCTTACTGGAATGTCGGAGTGGAAGATAGTCGTTCCAACTCCTAATAGAGCAGAGGTTTTGGCCACTTTTCATGACCATCCTACTGCAGCTCATTTTGGTTTTTACAAAACTTTCCGTCGTATATCGGAACTCTATTATTGGCCCAAGATGCGTCAAACTGTACGTAGCTATATCGCTAAATGCAAAATCTGTGCTACATGCAAACCGACAAATCTTCCCCAACCAGGTTTAATGGGTAGTTATCGACGGATTGATTTTCCATTTCAACTGATATCTTTAGATCTCATTGGTCCGTACCCTAGGTCCTATAAAGGTTCCCAATATGCTTTAGTAGTTGTTGATTATTTTACTAAATTTCCTTTGGTCCATACCATGTCGAAGGCAACTACTTCTTCTATTATTAAATACCTCGAGAATGAAGTTTTCTTAATTTATGGTGTTCCACAAATTGTTTCATGTGATAATGGACCCCAGTTCACAGCTAAGGCTTTTCGCGATCTCATGGCTAAATACAATGTCCAAAAGATCTGGTACAATGCGAACTATCATCCACAAGTCAATTATACCGAAAGAGTGAATAAATCAATCGTGACTGCTTTAAGGTCATATTCTTTTCCTGGTCAGAGAGCTTGGGATACTCATATCCACTCTATAGCAGAAGCGATCAGGACCTCTTCTCACGAAATAACCAAGTGTCCTCCATCTTATTTAATGTTTGGTTGTCATGTCCCTCTTTCTGGTGATTATTTTGGTAAGATTTCAGAGAATGCCAATAACTTTCCTACAATATCAGATAAGTTACATCGCCTAGAAGATATTCAGCATCTTCCTGATATTTATGTGGATGTTCGCAAACGGTTGAAAGCATCTTATGCTAGAAATAAATGCCAGTATGACCTGAGAAAGCGAGCCTTATCTTTCAGAGTTGGAGATTCTGTTTTAAAGAGGAACTTTGTCAAGTCTGATAAATTGAACTTCCAATCTGCTAAGTTATGTCAGAAGTACATACCTTGTACGGTTATTAAAGTTATTTCTCCTTTAATATACGAGCTGAAGGAAACTTCTACTGGTAGGAAACTAGGAAGGTTTCATGTTAAAGACTTACTGGAGGACAAGACAGTAGGCCCACATAACTTGTCAGATAATTCGGATTCTTCATCTTCAGATGAAGATTAACTGGTCCCTTATCACTTCTGTACCAGTTTGATTTTTAAGATCTGTTTATCAATTTTGTTTACCTGGCAAAAACCATAAGATGTTGTGCTATTTTGCCTTCTATTTTTTTTTATCCTATCTTAATGTTGGTTATTATCTTAGTTTATGGACTTGTTAATTTTGTTGTTTGTTTTCTCTTAAAAGTCCAACTGCATATCATAGGAGTACAGGATGGATATATGGGAATTTCCCCATCTTGAGTTCTGAGTTGAATGTATATTTACAGGGATAATTAGGAAAACATTTCAAATATTTTCTTTATTAGTGTTGTATGGTTTTGTGGATCATGACCATAAAGCTTATCATTCACTTACTGTGTCGGTGTTTTAGCGTGGGTTCAGGATTGATCACCCTGGATGTGTGCCCTCACTTGGCTCAGAAATATATCAATACATATTAGTTGTTCCTTGAGTGTCTCTTAGGTTGAAATTAGAATGTGTCATTTAGAATTGGATCGTTCTGATATTCAGCAGTAAGTAAGTCTGTTTAAGTTAGTTTGTTATCTCCTATGTTATTATCTTCTCAAAAATTTGAGTTTAACATATATTTTATACTTGTATTACTATATATTTTTACCTTGAGTTTATCTCGTACCTTGACTGAGTTTATCTCGTATCTTTACCTTGAGTGTAGCTTTATCTTTACCTTAATTGGTTTATCTCGTACCTTTACCTTAAGTTAGTTATCTTTACCTTTACCTGGATAAGCTTATTTCTTATTTATATCTTATGAATATATATCTTATCTTTATCTTGATTATAGAGTCCTAAAAATCTGTCCTTTACTGCTCTTGTCGTGGGTAAAGAATTGGACCACGTCTATAGTACAGTTTGGGTATTACAGTTAGGATCTCTTTTATCTTTCCTTCTACCAAGTGTATAGCGGGTAGAAGTGAGTTTTGTGCATATCCTCTACCATGAGTAGATCTGGACTTGCAATTATCTTTTACCTTTTGTGCATATCCTTTACTATGAGTTGGGATTGCATTTATCTTACTTACCTTTTTTTAGCATACCCTATACCATGAGTATAGTGGGCTTGCTAGTATCTAAGGCACTAGCATCCTTTACCGATTGTGTGTTTTCCTACCGCTCCTAAAGCAAGTAGAAGTATTGAAGTATCTTTTACCTTGAATTTCGAATATGTTGCTGATATCCAGAACCATATCATATAGATTTTTAGGTTTGTAGTAATTTGTGAATGGTTCTTGGTCGTATCTTTTTAGAGGTCGTTAATACACCTCAGTAGTGTAGTTTATGTATAGTTTTACTAATACTTGGAAAGATAGAATTTAAGGATTGTTGAAGGATAATTTACTCTATATAAGCTTGAATTGAATTATATTGAATATATTGGTTTTGAGATTGATATTGCTTTAATAAGGTTATTGAATTATATTTAGAAAGTACCTAAGTGATTGGGTCATATTTTTTTTTCTTTTCTTAATACGTTGTCTTAATAAATTAAATTATTTTAATTGTTTTTGGTAAATTACACATTGTTAAATAGATCACATGCTGTTTGTCTATTGTATGTCTGTCAATGTCATTACTTTTATCCCATCTCCTGAGTAAACAGTGTGGCTGATAAACTCAAAATCCTTGTGGTTCATCCTATCTATCGTCTGGTTTGTCTTTAAGGTTAGATTGTCCTAGACAATAATAATAAAAAAAAGGAAACTTCTGGTAAGTGGAAAGTTTTCCTTTTTTTCTGGAGTTAAGGGAGGATGTAGCAGTCACAACTATGACTAATTAATATAATTAATTATTAAAATCCTAAAACCCCTCACAATCCCTTTATGAAACGTTTATGGACAATTGACGACACGATGCGATACGCACGATAAAGTGGCCAAGAGTCGCTAAAGTCAGTTTTGGCCAACGACTCAACCAGAGAGATACTTCTCCACGCCTTTACCGGCATCTTTCGTCTCAAAATCGGGTAGAAAATCTGGGAGTTGATCTAATATTTTCCCCGAACATCCAGGGAGGAATTACAACAACATAAAATAAAGTATATATATGATAAAAAATATACATGATAAAGATTCTAGATAGAAAAACCCGGCTTCCGGATCTGCCGCAGTGATTATTTAAAAACCAGGTGAGCAATTAAATCTTTCAATTTTATAAGCATATCATTTTATTGATGTCTTCATTTTCTTTTGAAATAATAAAAGTATAAAATCCGAGTTTTGTCATATGTATCATGTGGCCTTGAGCTTAGACTGTAAATTTATCTGACACCTAATTAGGTTTTTTCTGTTTTTTGTATACTTACTCGGTATAAAAAGTTTTATGCCTAATTTACGACATATTCTTTAAATGCGCAGACGCAATAAATTGACAGCATGGCAATAATCTGATAAAATAAAATGTTTGTTTATTTTGATAATTCGATGTGAGAGTACGCATTGAGAGTCATCTTGGGGTGCCTTGATGTTTCTCTAAGTGTTATTTTTTGTAGATTTCGCCCGATTAGGACAATAATTAATATTAATATCAGTTGAACCAAAGACCTACTGCCACCCATTGGTCACCAAGAAACGATTGTCCAGTCTCCTTCGTTCGTTTTTCGGAGCCCCAAGGACCGCCAGAGTCTTAAGGGGACTTAACCAGGACAGCTGTGGTGTTGTGACGGACATTAACTTCTAGTTTCGTACGGTTAAGGTTTTTTTCTTTTGTAACTTACAGCTTTGTATATGCATATACCAAGGTTAGTATTTATTACAGTTTTGTATCAACAATAAAAGTTAGGTAAATGGTTATTAATTAATTAAATTAGATTTATTGTTAGGGAAGGGGTTTCTGATTTTATATAGTGGTTTTTAAAAACAAAGGGAGGGAAGAAATCTATATATCAGGTTTTTTTTAATTATATATATATATATATATATATATATATATATATATATATATATATATATATATATATATATATATATATATATATATATGTCGTTACGAGTCTGTTGGCTATACTCATCACGATTACTTATCACGATTACTTATAGTAGTCGTATATTTTGTTAGGTTGTAGCATTTTAAATTTGATTGATTCTTTGAAGTATATTTAAAGTCGCCTCGTATATGAAATCGTCTTAATAAAACGAAGAATGTTTTCTGTTTTTTAGTTCGTATCTTTCGAAAAGTGTTTTCAATCATTCTAACGTCGTAGAGTAATAAATCCATTTAATTGTTGTTTATTTTACTGCGGCGATTTCTTTTCATGTAAATGCGTTTCAAAGGATATCTACGTCGTTCGTTGGTTTTGCTATTTCAGCAGTTCGTTGATTTTCAAGTTAAGCGAACAAATTTTTAATTTCGTCACTATCGGTGGAACCGCTGTCAAGGGCAGTTGGTTTCGTTTGTTTAGTCCGAATTTTCGTCTAATTCGTAATGGTTTTTGGTTATTGTTTTAATTTTGTTATTAGAAATAGTGAAGTTTGGTAACATGTATAGTTACAGTTTGAGGTTGATTTAAGATCTTGACGGAAAAGAGCCTGGGTGTGTATTCTTCAAGGAACCAACAATTTTTTATGAAGAGGTGAATTTTATACTCAGATGTAATGTGTCAGTTTTTGTCTGAGTTACTCGCCGATTTTGTTCGTGCTGTGTTTTACCTGAGGGATTTGAAACACGGCGTTTCGATCAGTTTAAGAGATGTCCCTATGGTTTCAAGCAAGAGCCTGAGTTTTTGAAAAGCTAAGCCATGAAGATTGCGACAAGATAATCTAGTGCCCAGCTTTCATCATCTATTTGTTGTCGTTAGTCACTCCAGAACATTTTGCAGCTTGTGAGACTCATTTGTTTGTTTTGCTGTATTTTGGAGTCCAGTTCCAACGCCAAAACTTTTAAAGGAGATACAATAGTCAGTGATATCAGGTATTTTTTTTTGTTAAAATTTTTAAAGTAAAAATGGACATTTTGATTATTATTAATTTTAGGAATTGGCTAACTGTCATATTAATTATTCTTATAAAGTTTTAATATTTAATCTTGGCGTATGACAGTTAGCATCATTTTCTTCGGACATTGGGTACATGCATAACCATAAATTTTGAATTTGTTTTTTTTGTTTTTAAAAAAAAGTTAATCTCAGTGAGTAAGATCCATTTAAAAAGATATTTTGATTTATAATAAGTATTTAAATAGTTACGACTAGTTGTTGGAACCGCTACAAAATGTCTCTCGAATATTGTCCCCAACGTCTAGAGTTTGCTGTAAACCGATAGCACCATTGTAAGTTGTTCGTGTATGTTGTTATTATTATCTGTATTTGTGTAACTGTTTGTGGTGACACATAAATAAATGTTAAATTTTGTTGTCTTAACATTTTATTTTTTTTGAGCTAACCCTTTTTAAGTTTATTTGAAAAAGATATGCTTTTTTTATGTTTTGATTTTGTTTTCTAATTATTTCCCTAGTTACAACTAGTGGTTGTAATAGGCATAATTAGGCACCTCAAGTGGCGCCCTATAATCAAATTTCTTGAGGTGTTTTCTTGTTTATTTTTATTCTGTTTATCCCAAAAGCCCTTTATTTCTTTTTGTTGTAGTTGCCCCATTCTAACCCCCATTTTACTTATCCACGACCCCAGCTCTCCTACGAAACCCTGAGTGTCCGTTCGCACAAGTAGCGATTATTTTGCTTGCCTTATCTCAACCCCTTTAGTTTCTTCCGCCAATTTTCTATCCCCTTGTATTAATGGCCCCTGTGGTAGGCAAAATATTTTCGTTACAAAAATGTCGCCCAACGTGTGTGGCCTGTATTAGATTTTCGCCATTTTTGTATCTTATCGTTACAAAAATGGCCCCCAACGTGGCTGGCGTTCTTTAGATTTTTGTCCCTTTTCCCGAAGTCATATATCTTTTTCAATTTTTCTGCCCTAGTTTTCTGCCATTTTTATGAAACCCTGCCTTCCGAGTAGTGCCCCGGTGTCCCACAAACAGTTTGTTTATGTATTTGTATCAACATATGTATTGTTGTTTTTTTTATGTATTGTTCTTGTATTGACATATGTATTATTGTATATCAACAGATGTATTTGTTGTATTTGACATATGTAATGTTGTATCTTTTATTTCGTGTACTGTAGAAATTTTTCTATATGTATTTTTGTGTATTGGTAAATGAAAGCAAATATTTTGAGTTTGAATATTTAAATTGAATTTTAAATAATGTTTTGATGTTGAAAAGAATTTTAAGTTATTTACAGTAACAAATTAAGTATACCGTTATTGTGCCATTTATTTTTGATTGATTTGACATTTCTTACAGAAAAATCGGTTTTTGTAATTTTGTTTTGTCTGGTCATTTTGAGTAAATGTGTTTATTGTTTGAGTGACTTTTTTTTGAGCTGATGAGTATAGTTGTGTTTTGTTGATTGTCCCTTGTCCTAAGCCATTTCATTGTTTCTTCTAAGCCCTCTTTGACGGCGTTTGTGTTATGCCACGGGTAGTAGGAGATTGTGAATGTGAAGAGTAGTCCCCTGTGTTCCCCTGTTGTTCCCTAATTAACCAGATTTGACGGCGTATGTAATGCCACGGGTTAATAGGAGATTGTGTTCCCCTGAGTCCCCTTTTGTGTTTCCTGTCTTGTATCTGAATGATGACAAGTGTTATACTCGTGATCGGAGGTGCTGTTTAGTTTTGTCTAGGAGCAGTCTCATTTAGTTTTCAGAACAAGAGCAAGGTTTTTATGTTGTGGTATTTTGTGTAGCTCACTCAAAAGTCAAGTTGTCAATATTATTAGTATTTTTGTATCACCCTGTTTGTGAAGTTTATCGAGTATGTTGTTTTGTATACATTGTGTATTTGCTTTCACCCAAACATTGTTTTAGTATTTTTGTCCCGCCCTGTATGTGAAGTTCGTCTGAATTTGCTTCAAACGGTATTTTCAGTTATATTGTGATTTGCTTTATCCAGTTTTTCGTTAAATCAAGTCTATTCCTGTCCCAAGTTAACTACTACGATTTCCATTTTCTGTTATGTCCAGTTTTCGTAAAATTATGAGAAATAATTTTCGTCTATTTCCTTGTGAATTAAAAAATACGTATTTGGAATGATGTCATTCCTTATTTGCCGGTATTTAAAATGTGAACGATATCAAGTTTGTTTATTCCAAGTTCGTCTTAAGTATCCCATGTCTGAGAAAAGAATTTTGTTTACGTTAACGAAATAATTTATTTCGTATGTAGACGCTGTCCTTTCTTTAAGTGTTTATAAGTTATCTATTTCGTCTTCTTATTGAGTGTTAGAGCAATTATTGCGTTTTAGAAATCAGCTGTAGTACGAAAAATATAGGTCAAATTTTTTCGTATCTTTATAGTTTAATAGTCCAGGCAATGTGTAAAATTTTTTTAAGCCCCGAAAAGGAAAATATTTTCTGTTACAGTCCACGTTTGTCCATTGTTTTTCCCTTGTTGTCTTTTGAGTTATAAGTAGGAGGAAGTAATAATGCGATTTCGTTTGTCCATGGCTAAGGCCGATTTGTTAGCGACAAAGCGAAGTATTGTTATTTCCCTTATGTTTGTTATTTCCGTGTTTTCCCGTGTTTTCTTTGTTCCTATTCTGTGTTTATAAGTAGGAGGAAGTAATGATACAATTCCGTTTGTCCTTGGCTAAGGCCGATTTGTTAGTGACAAAGCGGAGTATTGTTATTTTTCTTTTGTCTGTTAGTCTTGTGTTTCTCCCTAGTTCTTTTTTGTGTACAAGTAAGAGAGAGTAATCATATGACTTCGTGTATTCCTGGCTAAGGCCGATTTGTTGAGAATACATAGCGAAAGTATTCTGATGTTTTTCCTGTCTGTTAGTTTAGTGTCTTTCCGTGTCTTTGTGTGGTCAGATGTAGTGGAGTTATGTTGATGGTCTAAAATGTGTTAGTTTGTGATTTGAGTATTGTGTTTTTGAAGTATCATATAGGACGTACAGGCATGTGACCTGGATTTGTGTTTCCTTGGATATTTCTGTTGTTGTGTAAGACTGCATAGCAGCATCCCCTTTTCGTGAATTATTAGAAAGGATAAGCCTTTCTAAGTGTTGAAGTAAGACTATTGGCGGCGATAGAGTCTCAATAGCATTCCTTCTTGTTGTAGAGTTTGTGATGAGTGTTTATGATTTGGCAGAAGCGGAGGTACAAATACTTGCATTGTCCATTGTGACGTTTTGATTTGCTGAGGTGAAAGTACCTGGCCGCCGTTTATTGTGAGAATATTGTTTATGTCGATTGTGAGACCATGTTAGTAAAACATCTGAAGTTTTTTTAGTACTACCGTTGAATGACCCACTTAGAATTCCCCAGTTTTATGTTGTGACCCTGTTCGAGTTTTGTTGAAGAATAGTGAACGTTTCTTTCTGATTTGTATGACGATGTTGTATTTGATTATTATCCGTGAAATGATGAAGTCTATTTTTTTTTTGTGTTGTCCCTTTATTCCCTTCCCAAACTGTGTCTTTGACCTTATTAGTTGTCATAAGAGGAACGGCTAGGTCGATGAGTTTTGGATTCGTCCGCCAGGTGACCTGTTGAGCTTTTAAGGTAGATAAGCATTAGTTTTTGCCTTGTGTATATATATATATATATATATACTCTTCTTCTTCTTCTTCTTTACCCTTCTTGCCCTGCTTTTGAGATTTGTGTACCCAGTTGGAAGTTTTATTGTTGTTGACGGACTGTAATGATTTTTTTGTTCTTTTGGAAGATTATAGTGTTTCTTATGTTCCCTTGGAGATCTGTAATGATGTTTTTGTTTCTTTTGAAGTGTTGTCGTAACTTTTTTGTTTTCTTTGGAAGACTGTTACGAGTTTTTTTTTGTTTCTTCAGGAAGTATTTAGTTTGAGACTGAACTGATTGTGTATTGATTATGGCTTGTATGCCATGTGCCCCTGTTCTTTCTTCTTTTCCAAGATTGTGTATTAGCATTTTGGATTTATTTTCTTCTTTGGTCCTTTTGGGAGTTTCCTGACTTGGAAATTTTTCGCTGTGTCGATCCCGGAGGATATTTCTATGGAACTATTGGCCATCCTGTTTTCTTCTGTTTGTGTTTGATTTTCAACTAGTGGTTGAAAATTCATAGCTTGACTGTTATAGTCAAGTTTGTTATTGTTTGATATTTGTTTTGGTTATCTATTATGTGGATAACCATAGCGAAGCTTGTCCAAGCTGTGTTGTTGGCCACCCGCCTTTGTTGAGCTGGAAGCACCCTTCTTTTCGCTCCCAGAAACTTCAACACTGGTCTGTTCCACGTTTTGGTTAGGCAAGAGCCATTTTAGTAGAAATCTGCCATTGTGTCGTTGTGCTTAAGAGCCAACGAACTGTACCTGGTGCCGATTCGTCAAATCGAGCATCCAGTTTTATTTTGTATGTTATTGTGTTAGTACCATAAACAGTTATGATGTGTAGTTTTGGTTATGATATTTGTTTGTTGTTTTTTGTTCTGTTTGAGTTATTGAAGTCATTATGTGTTGTTGCAGTAGTTAGAAAATGCTACTGTTGTTCCAACCTGATTGTTGTTCGCCCTAAACGAAAACTTTTCCTGTTAGTCCAGTTTTCGCTCTTACGTGGGGGTATTGTAGCATTTTAAATTTGATTGATTCTTTGAAGTATATTTAAAGTCGCCTCGTATATGAAATCGTCTTAATAAAACGAAGAATGTTTTCTGTTTTTTAGTTCGTATCTTTCGAAAAGTGTTTTCAATCATTCTAACGTCGTAGAGTAATAAATCCATTTAATTGTTGTTTATTTTACTGCGGCGATTTCTTTTCATGTAAATGCGTTTCAAAGGATATCTACGTCGTTCGTTGGTTTTGCTATTTCAGCAGTTCGTTGATTTTCAAGTTAAGCGAACAAATTTTTAATTTCGTCACTATCGGTGGAACCGCTGTCAAGGGCAGTTGGTTTCGTTTGTTTAGTCCGAATTTTCGTCTAATTCGTAATGGTTTTTGGTTATTGTTTTAATTTTGTTATTAGAAATAGTGAAGTTTGGTAACATGTATAGTTACAGTTTGAGGTTGATTTAAGATCTTGACGGGAAAAGAGCCTGGGTGTGTATTCTTCAAGGAACCAACAATTTTTTATGAAGAGGTGAATTTTATACTCAGATGTAATGTGTCAGTTTTTGTCTGAGTTACTCGCCGATTTTGTTCGTGCTGTGTTTTACCTGAGGGATTTGAAACACGGCGTTTCGATCAGTTTAAGAGATGTCCCTATGGTTTCAAGCAAGAGCCTGAGTTTTTGAAAAGCTAAGCCATGAAGATTGCGACAAGATAATCTAGTGCCCAGCTTTCATCATCTATTTGTTGTCGTTAGTCACTCCAGAACATTTTGCAGCTTGTGAGACTCATTTGTTTGTTTTGCTGTATTTTGGAGTCCAGTTCCAACGCCAAAACTTTTAAAGGAGATACAATAGTCAGTGATATCAGGTATTTTTTTTTGTTAAAATTTTTAAAGTAAAAATGGACATTTTGATTATTATTAATTTTAGGAATTGGCTAACTGTCATATTAATTATTCTTATAAAGTTTTAATATTTAATCTTGGCGTATGACAGTTAGCATCATTTTCTTCGGACATTGGGTACATGCATAACCATAAATTTTGAATTTGTTTTTTTTGTTTTTAAAAAAAAGTTAATCTCAGTGAGTAAGATCCATTTAAAAAGATATTTTGATTTATAATAAGTATTTAAATAGTTACGACTAGTTGTTGGAACCGCTACAAAATGTCTCTCGAATATTGTCCCCAACGTCTAGAGTTTGCTGTAAACCGATAGCACCATTGTAAGTTGTTCGTGTATGTTGTTATTATTATCTGTATTTGTGTAACTGTTTGTGGTGACACATAAATAAATGTTAAATTTTGTTGTCTTAACATTTTATTTTTTTTTGAGCTAACCCTTTTTAAGTTTATTTGAAAAAGATATGTTTTTTTTATGTTTTGATTTTGTTTTCTAATTATTTCCCTAGTTACAACTAGTGGTTGTAATAGGCATAATTAGGCACCTCAAGTGGCGCCCTATAATCAAATTTCTTGAGGTGTTTTCTTGTTTATTTTTATTCTGTTTATCCCAAAAGCTCTTTATTTCTTTTTGTTGTAGTTGCCCCATTCTAACCCCCATTTTACTTATCCACGACCCCAGCTCTCCTACGAAACCCTGAGTGTCCGTTCGCACAAGTAGCGATTATTTTGCTTGCCTTATCTCAACCCCTTTAGTTTCTTCCGCCAATTTTCTATCCCCTTGTATTAATGGCCCCTGTGGTAGGCAAAATATTTTCGTTACAAGGTAAGGTAGTTTCTTTTGTATAACCTTCACGGTTTTTTTGTATTTATATTCCCTACCTTATCTATCTAGGATTTAACTTTAATAACTAACCTTAGTGTTAAGATTTCGCTTCTCTCATGGACTGATTGTATATTTACTAATATATTTTTCGTTTGGCCCAGTAGTGGGGACATTTTATTTTGTCGTGGCTTTTTGGTCATCGTATACTGTAGCCCCACCACTGTCATTATATTTTCTATATATGTGTATATATGTGTATGCGTGTATATATGTATATATGTATATGTATATATGTGTGTATATGTATATATGTGTATATAGGTGAGTTATTTGTTACTTATTCATGTTATAAATATATTTGTTACAAGTAGTTTAGCTTTTATTTCAGTTCCTTCTTACAGTTATAATATAGCAGAGCAAAGGTTAATAGTGTTGGTTTTTTTTTTGGATTTTCAAATTTATTGCAGGTTATTATATCAATAGTACTTTATTCCTTGTTATTCATAATTTCATTTATTAATTTTTCGTTAATTTCCTTCAGAAATTAGCTGGCGCCCAAATCAGTTTTTCCTAGGCATTTCCGTCTATTCTCTTATCTTACCCTTTTTATATTTTCAGATTTTCAGTTGCCCTATTATATTGTATTCTTTTGGTTAAAAGATCTCTTTTTCCATTATCTTAAAGCCACATTCCAGTGCATTGAAGCTAGCCCGAACACTCACTTGAGATTTAGTGTCTCTTTGGCCATTTAACTTCGTTCCTCTGAGCTTAGCCAATAAATTGGCTAAGCTCAGAGGAACAAAGTTAGCCAATAAATTGGCTACTTTTAACCAATAAATTGATTTCGATTG
>OU898283.1:63584275-63691775 GCA_918026665.1 Diabrotica balteata | reverse complement strand
TTATATAACATTGCTTCTGGGGATAAGGGTCTACATCGAAAACATATATCACTTTTAGGTAAATTTAATGGTTTCAATTTAAGTAAAGATTGTGACAAGTATGCGAATAAATTGGGTAGCATATCTGAGGTGGGGATATCAGACTTTTCAGGACGACGAGAGTGATGATTCAGACGACGTAAAAGAAAGCATTACTGGAACACGAAGAAAAAGAAAGCCGGAATCATTTTCGTTGACATTTAGGGACGTCGAAGAAAGTATAAGAACTTTCGATGGCAAAGACTAGTATCCCGTACGTAAGTGGATTCAAAATTTTGAATAAGTAGCTGAAATTATAGGGTGGAATGATTTACAGAAACTAATTTTTGGAAAGAAACTATTACGAAGATTAGCCAAATTATTTGTTCAATCGGAAAGAGGAATAAAGACGTGGTCTGTGCTAAAGAAAAAGCTAATAGCGGAATTTGAAGAAAGAATTAGCAGCGCTGAAATTCACAAGATGTTAATGAATAGAAAACTTAAGAGAGATGAGTCTGTGCAGGAATATGTACTGCATATGAGAGAAATAGGCAGTAGAGCTAATATAGAAAAAGAAGTAATTATTCAATATATTATTGACGGTATACACGACGATACTAGCAACAAAATAGTACTATATGGGGCAAAAAATTTCATGAAATTTAAAGAAAAGGTACAAATGTATGAAAAGATACGAGAAAGTATGAAACGAACAATGACGAGAGAAAAGGTACCAGATATTAGAAACCATAGAGTTACCAAGGAAAGTAATCCCTAAACCAAAAAATGAAAGAGCAGGGTGTTGTTACAATTGTGGAGATAGAGGCCATATATCAAAGAACTGTCCTAATAGGAGCAAGGGACTGAAATGTTTCAGTTGCAATAAATTTGGATACACATCTAGTATGTGCACGCCAAGGCCAAGCACAAGCAAAGCCGCAGAGGAACCTAGCACGTCGTCAATTATATCTACGATTGAAGTAATACCCAGCAGTGCAGTTAAGCTCAACATTAACGGTGTAGAGCTGATAGCTTTATTTGACACTGGAAGCAAAGTAACGGTTATCAGACATGACGTGTATGAAAAACAGTTCCAAGGCATTAAGTTGACCGCAGAAATTAGAAACGTACGGGGAATTGGTACTAATAGGGTCTCGACATTGGGAACTTTTACCCAAGTTGTACATGTTAACAATGCAGAGATAGAGTTGAAAATGCATGTTATACCAACTGAAGCATCTCGATTTAAGGCAATCGTGGGAAATAATTTGACTAGAAAAGCCAATGTTTTTATAACGGATGGTGAAATAAGAGTACGAAGAAAAGAAGACGAAAATTTTGTTTTGTAAATATCACTAGACAAAAAAGACGAGGAACCAAACTATTGAAGTAAGCCACATTGAAGATGACCAATGCAGAAAAGAAGTAGAAAGAATGATAACGGAATATGAATCAAGAAAAATATATTCAACGGATGTAACGTTCCAACGAACATTCATTGGACGTCAATCTATGACGTGCCAACAAATATTCATTGGGTGCCAATTTGTAACCCTTCGAGGCTCAATTTGTAACATCCCAACGTTGAGCTGCTGTTGTCAACCTGTAACCGCAAACCTTAGTTTGCTGCTACAACCTGACTAACATCACTGACAACGTTGGAGTGACAAATCGTTTCCCGTTGGGACCAATTTTTACCGTCATAACCCCTAATGCATCAATTACAAAATTGCTACATTAGACGTTATACGAAACACTCCCTGGCTAGCTCACTCAGGACGTGAATATGGCCTACTCTGGAGCAACATACACAAACAAGTAAAAAGAAGAAACAATACACAGTTAAATTAACACATGTTTATTGAAATATAAAAAAAAACAGAAAAATAAATGTTAAATATCGTATTGAATTTAAATAAAAATTATTCGACTTCTTGCTACAGTGTTACATTAGGTATATGAAAGAAGAATTTTTGTCACCAAATCCTAAATTTTATCCTGGTCTTTTCTGCTCTGGTTGTTAGCAAGCCATGTTGGTAGTTTCGGATTTCCTTGTCTCGGAGTCAACTCTCCTATTGGAATAATGGTTCCATTCTCAGGCCGGTTGGTCTTCTGGATGGTAATAGAATTTGACCCGCACCTGAGAAATGTATCCCGGAGGTTGACTCCAAATCTGGAGACGACACAACAATTGGTTATTCTATTCTTAGAGAAGTCATGAAGAAAATCAACATTTTTAGAAAATAGAAGTCTTTATATCGACTTTTGTATCGAATGGGAAGGAGAAATGTCGAAAGAATAAAGATGGGATCTCTCGTTCCAAAGTAACGGAAATAGAGATGAAAATAAAATTCACTCTTTAGAAACTTGAGTAAAAGATAAAAATGATGATTATTAAGAAAATAGGAAAGGTAGATACTAAAATATATATATAAAGAAGATAGATTTGGACGCCAACTGGTTTTTATACCAAATACCAGTAAAAATGAAAAGAGAATAATGAATTAATTAAGTAACGACATAATTCTGATACAATCTATATCCTAGAAAATATATAGAAAAATAAGAGATACAATGGAGGATATAGAAGAATATGAATTATGACAGAAGATACGGAAATTGGAGAATAGAATTAACGAAATATATTAACATAAGAAAGGAAGCAGGCAATGTAGCAGTTATAACGCTACACACTTCCACCACCCGGTAGAAAAATTTCGAAAGTACATTGAGAAATTTTTCTCATCACTAAACTCATTATATGTTATGATCATCCAAATAATAATAAAGGTAATCTTTACCAAATAATAAAGTTATCTAGATACCTAGATATAGGTATATTAACTTGTAAGTTTAGATACTATTATTTAAACAAAATAAAGTGAAAATGGTTAACTTGTTATAAGATATAAAAATTAATATACTTATATTAACCTAAGTCAAAAAATAAATGACTATCACCCAACGAATTCTAGTATCCGTTAAACTAAAATTTTAACTACATAATTATAAACTATGTATTACAGTATTGTAATACTATATACACTAAATGACTTTAGAGTGAGAACTCTGGGTATTATTTCATCCCCAACGAATTATAGTATTCGTCACACTAAAATTGTAAGGTAAATAATCCTATGCTATATCTTATAGCAATTCCTTACAAGGCTTTAGAGTTAATACTCAGGGAAATATTTTATCCCAACGAATTATAGTATTCGTCACACTAAAATTGGTCGTAGACCAAGAGGGAGAAAAGCTACGTTAAGGGTTATCCGCAACCTTTGGTACTGTACATCGATTATACACTGGGTCGATTGAAATCATGTTGGTATGAACGCAGTAGCCCATAATCCATGGTTAAACCTCGAAAGCGCTCCTCAGAGACGACAGTCCTGTGTACTATGAACCCCCGACGCCATACTCTAAAGACAACCTTACCATTAAAGGAAGATCCAGTGGTATAAATGTACATCTCCACCATAGTTCGGTCCCATATATATGTAATTACATATATATCATACAACAACAACTAATATGGGGGCGATGTATCTATCATTCATGTAGATAAACATCGTTAGAAAGACATTCTTTCAAGAATGTTAGTTCTTAAGGGAAGCTAATTTTAAGCATAGGTAATTATGATATTAGCAATATCACTAGATATGCATATAATCATTAAGTTATAAAAGATAAGATATCATAATCATCAGTAATGCAGTAGGTATATAAGTCCAAATATTAGTTATCATAATACTAATCTAGATTTTAGTTGCATATATTGCATGAGATAGTATGAGTAGAACATTATAAGCAGTTAAGAAAGATAAGGTAAACGTCAAAATATAAAAGAAATAAGTAAAAATTTAGTAAGACCAATCTAGACATCTACTAAGTATAAAATTTACACAAGATGAAAAGAAAACTGCGCAAAATTATACTCAGTTGAACTGAAGAAGAAAAATTAGTCATAAATATACTTTGATTTATATCCAAACGTTATGCACCTGTTGGAATAATAAAGTAATCTATACAGAAAAATTGTATAGAGCAAAGTTATACAAGAGGGTATAAAAAACAAAACCTTTTCATTGTCATTTCAAAGAGACACAACCCTACACCAGATTTCTAAATAGTAGTATGCATAAGGTTAAATCTACTTTGCAAATGCAATAAAAAAAAAATTTTCATTAAAATATAACACTCAAGAAAAAGAAAATCCATTATAGTTATGCATTGATGAGGGCAATCATTGTGAACTAAATCAGAGAAACTTATTATGACTAAACTTCAATAGACAGTATGGTCTGGAAACAATTACATTGTTTATTAAAGATAAGATAATGAGAATGAATTCTCGGCATATTGCATATGCATATTTATGGACTAAGGCAAGTCAATAAAACAGCAAATTAACATTAAGCTAGTATAAGATAAAGTAATTTTTGTACCAAATAGTATCAAAAATTAAAGGTAGGTAAATATCAAGATAATTAAGTAACACAAGTAATTTTGATTGTTAGATAAAGATAAGTATATTCTTCACAATACCTAGTAAGTCAAAGTTCTACACAAAAGAAATTAAAGATACTGCATAAAATTTGGCTTACTTATGATAAAGGAAAATACAAGGCAAAGATAAGACAAGTTGTGGTAATATCATATAAAATTGCTATAACACTAAACATTATCCAGGGATCTACACAAAAGAAATAGAACTAGAACTGCATAAATATAGACGTATGTATTTAAAATGTTAAAGACAATTCAAATGCAATCAAAAACTTCAAAGCTTCATAATCTTACACCAGAGGTTTCTATTAAAAGAAGATATATGCATAAGATTAGTTTCACTCCAAAAGATAAAGAATTATGCCTAACGCAACACCCCTAATGGGTAAATGGAAAATATTAACGCCCTTGTTAATAGTTTTCCTGCAGTGACCTCAAGTCCCGCGAAGATAAATCATCCTAGGCAATTTTTATGTGCTTGCTCGAACAAATCTCATATTTGAACCCATTTAACGGAAAAACAAGACACTTGCACTAGGTATGAAAATTAGACATAAGTTATTACCGCAATAGTTTTAATAACACTATAAAGGTAATACAAGTAGCTAACTTGCAAAGGTAATATATAATGTGTTATTAAACGAAAATAAAGAAAAGTAAATAACAATCAAACTTGTGAAAGGTAGTAGATAAATTTTCTAGCAAAGGTTCTCATAACGAAATATTTTATTGAAAAGTCCATAAATAACGAAGTTATTTGTTAACGCAGGTAATAAAAAATATGTATAAGCTTAACAAAAGAGATAAGAAGATAATTTAAAATATATGCAATATAAGATATATGTAAGTTTAAATTACACTTAAAGGTAAGATATAATAGTATAACTGCAAGTTTTACTCAAAAGATATATTTTTAATATGCATTACTGATTTTCATCGTCACTAGAATCAGTGACATCTAATTTGATATCTCTGACATGAAAATTTCCAAGATCATTTCCATCTATATCCTTTAAATTGTAGACTAATTTAGACAAAACTTTATTGACAATACAAGGGACAAATTTTGGTGCTAGTTTTGCAGAGAAATCATCGACAGCTTTTGATAGGACAAAATTTTTCTTCCAGACTTTATCACCAACGTGATATTTGACATCACGTCTACGAAGGTTATACCTGCTAGAATTCGTCGCATAAGAGTGACGTATTCTCTTTTGCACTTCTTTGAAAATAGAAGACATATTTTCTAGTGGTCTTGGATCGAATAGCTTGTTATTAATATTAATGACATTGCTTGCTTTGTCTTCTATTGCACCAAAGAAGGAACCGTCCAAAGGGATATTTCTGGCAAAAGTTAGAAACGAAGGACTAAATTGTGTAACTTCGTGTTTGGCAAGGCGAATAGCCTGGGCAATCTTAAAGATTTCTCTGTCCCAATCTTTATGATTATCACGTATAAAAGAACGAATAGCTGTTACGATAGTTTTGTTAACTCTCTCAGTAGGATTTATTTGAGGAAAATATCTCGCATTATACCAAATTTTTTGTACCTTATATTTATTCATCAAATTTTTGAAATCATTGGAAACGAACTGTTTCCCATTATCAACTGCGAAAATTTGTGGTACCCCAAAGATAAGAAAAACTTGATTTTCAATAAATTTAACAATAGCTGTAGAGGTAGCATTTGCCATTGGATGGACAAAAACAAATTTCGTGAACCAGTCGACAACAACTAAAAGAAAACGATTTCCATTTTTAGATCTAGGATAAGGACCTAATAAGTCAGCAGATAAGAACTGAAATGGAAAATTAATATCCCTGTACTTTCCCATTAAACCAGCCGGAGGTACATTTCCTGGTTTACTAGCAGCACAGATTTTGCACTTACTGATATAGTTTGCGACATAAAGTCTCATTCTAGGCCAGTAATACAATTCCGTGATTCTAGAGAGCGTTTTATATACTCCTAGGTGAGCAGCAGTAGGATCATCATGAAAGAGTTTCAAAATCTCTTTTCTGTGAGGAGACGGAACGAAAATTTTCCATTCTGGGGAAGGATCTGAAAACTTATTCCTTGAAAAGATATGCTTGTAAAGAACATTACCATGAACTTTAAAAGCAGGAAATTGATCTGGATTATTTTGTACTTTTTGTACCATATTATCATACCAAGAATCTGTTTTAAGATTAGATAAATCTAAAAGAGAAACTTCAGGATTTTGTTCAGGTATTCTAGAAAGAGAATCTGCCACAACATTTAAAGAACCACTACGGTGAATGACAGTGAACTTGTGACAGGATAATTTCATTATCCATCTGGCAATTCTAGGAGAAGGGTTTTTCATGGAATATAACCACTGTAAGGATGAGTGATCAGTAATCACAGTAAAGTTTTCACTTCCTTCAATATAGCACCTAAATTTTTCAATAGATAATAAAATAGCCAGCAGTTCTTTCTCAGTAGTAGTGTACTTACGTTGAGCTTTAGAAAGAGTTTTACTAAAGAAAGCTATAGGATGCTCTAAACCATCTTCTTTTTGAAATAATACACCTCCAACACCAGTGTCACTTGCATCACAAGCAAGATAAAAATGCTTGTCAAAGTCTGGACTAGCAAGAACAGGAGCAGATGTTAGTGCCTGTTTAATCTGACTGAAAGCTAAGTTAGCTTCTGGAGTCCAAACAATAGACTGTCCTTTCTTTTTACCCTTGAGTAAATCAGAAATGGGAGTACACATGGATGCGAAATTATTCAAAAATCGACGGTAATAACCTATCAATCCGATAAGTCTACGAATTTGAGTAGTAGTTTTTGGAACTGGATATTCCAAAATAGCTTCTACTTTAGCTGGGTCAGTTCTTAACCCTTGTTGATCTACAACAAAACCAAGAAATTTAAGAGAAGGTCTACAAAACTGACATTTTTCAAAATTGACTGTAAGATTTGCATCTTTAAGTCTCTTAAACAACATTTTAAGAATTTTGATATGACAATCAAAGTCAGGAGTAACAACAATAATATCATCAAGATAATAGAAAACATAAGGCTCCAGTAAAGGACCTATAACTGAATCCATAACTCTGCACATAGCTTGTGCACTATTATTTAAGCCAAAAGGTAATACATTAAAACAGAACAAACCTCTATTTTGAACTGTAAATGCAGTCTTTAATTTGGATTGATCATCCAAAGGTATCTGATAAAAAGCTTGTTTTAAATCGATCGACGAAATAAATTTAGCATCTCTTACTTTAGATATAATTGAATCTATTAAAGGCATGGGGTAACTATCAGGAACTGTTATCGAATTAAGTTTTCGACCATCAAAACAAACTCTATAGGAACTATCTTTCTTCGGAACCAACCACAAAGGAGACAACCAAGGTGTACTGGTTGTTAATGGTTCGATGACTTTTAACTTAAGCATCTCATCAACTCCTTCGTTGAGAATTTTCTGCATAGCAGGCGAAAGAGGATATTGTCTTTGCCTGATTGGTTTCGCATCACCAGTGTCTATATGGTGAGTATACAAGTGGGTTCTACCAATAGAATCTGTTGGGCCTATTTCCTTAAACAGTTTGACTACCGAATGTAGCTGTGAAAGCTGATAGGTGGATAAATCCTCTGAACTTACTATAGTATTAACAACACAAGTTGACAGTTTAGCTGTACTATACGAAAAATTTGAGAAATCCAAAGAAATTTTAAACAATTTCATAAAATCCATACCTAAAATCATTTTATGTGAGATAGAAGGAACCACTAAAACTTTTAACTTTTGTGTGCTATCAGATAAGGTAACAGGTAAAAACACATAACCTAAGGTACTTTGAACATTACCATCAGCAGTTAGCTGTACTGAAACGTCATAGTGAAGATGCAAATTCAGCTTCTTAAGAAGAAATAAAGCTGGAGAGCCAATAATAGAGACATTACTACCAGAGTCTACAAGTGCAGATATTGTTTCACTGCCAATATTTATTGAAATATATGGTCGATTATCCTGTGTACGAATATCGAGAAGAGGATTAGTTCTACATAAAGTATCAGACGTTGAAATCAACGGAAAAGAAATATTCGCAGGATTTAAAGAAACATTGTGAGTTGTATCTATGTGAGTTTTGTCTATAGGTAAAGGATTAAAATCACAATTAGAATCAGAAGTTTCAGCTCGCGTTGTAATAATAGGTAGTAGTTGAAATGTTACTCTGCTTGTCCTTTGTTTGAAGTTTTCTTCAAATTTTTCCCTGGTATGTTCTTCCCTTTCAGGTTTGATGCAGACATTTGACTGCAATGAGGTTGATTCCTGTCCGCTATCGAACAACCTCGCGCTTCGTTTTTTGAACATTTGGGGCAATGTGCCTTAATAACGTTCTTAAAACCGCAACCATAACAAAATTTATTTTTCTGGTACCTGCACTGAAGATACACATGACCTCGTTTGTTGCAATTCCAACAAATTTCATCAAGCGAATTTGTTTCATATGAAAACTTCTTATTATTATTAAAGTGGGGTATAGATAACGCAGACTCAATTCTTTTACAGTAAGAGGTAAGATCAGGATCAGATACAGTGTCTATATCGTGCAAAGCCAAAGCTTTGATGTAATCTGGCAAAAGACCACGTCTAATTTCAGATACTTTATCTTTCTCTGAAACGACAGAAGGTAAACGAAAGAAAAGAGCTTCAAAATTAGAGATAAATGTAGATACAGGTTCTCGAAAAGATTGCCTTGTAGAACGAATTTGTTCCCACAAATTCCTCTCATAATCTGCCGGAAGATAAGTTTCCTTTAAAGCGGCAACTAAGTCAGACCATGACTGAAATGTCTTTTTAAGAAGATGATTATGCCACCAAGTGAAAGCATTGCCATCAAACAGATCTCCTGCAGAAAGAAACAGGTCATCATCAGAACAATTCCTGGAGATTTTAAGCGTCTCGATTTGTTCAAGAAAAGGAATCAAAGGCTGTTTGCCGGAAAACTTTTGAATTCCCCATTTATAAATGGGCACAGACTTCACTGCTGAAGATGCAGTATGTGGTTCCAACCTAACTGGAGTAGATTATGAAGGAACATTAAGTTTTTCCACAAGCACACCCTCAATTGACAATAGTTTACTCCGTAACTGTCTTTTGATTTTTTCCTGCGTCGAAGAAGTGGTTTTCAGACGAGATACACGGCCAGACAAATGAGTTAAACGAGAACAAATACATTTGTACCTATAATCGGACTTACTACCTGAAAATTCATCGATGATACTTGATAAATCATTAAGAGTAGCCAAGGCCTGATTATGGTCTTGATCAAAATCAAGAGAGACAACTGTTTCAGAGAAGCTTCTGTCTGCTGCTTCCTGAGACAAAATTCCACTAAGGACTTTTCTTTTCTCATCGACTGTAGAAGGAACCTCAAGATCTCTAATAATTAACTCATAAGTTAACTCATCAGTTTTCAAATGCTTAGGGTTGATGGTAGCCATTTTTTAAGATTATTTAAACAAACAATAATTTATATAAACCAAGTAACCAAATTAACTTTAAAGATAAAGATAATTAAATTTTAAGAAAATAATATAAAGCTACTATTTTATATTTAATTAAGTTTTAACACTACCCAACAACACATGAACTTGTCAAGGTTAATGATAACCAGCAGACAAAAAAGGTTGGTGATCAAAAAAAAACTATCAGTAAAAATTAGATAAAAAACTAAGTACAAAAAGTAAGTAAGATAGAAAATAGATATTTTTACTGAAATTTAATAAATTTATTACTCCAAAAAGAAAGAAAAATGTTAAAGATAATAATAGCAAGAAAATAGAAAAGTATTGTTTCAACTAAATACAAGAATGTATGCATTACTCAGAGTATATTACGTTGGGCGCCAATTTGTAACGTTCCAACGAACATTCATTGGACGTCAATCTATGACGTGCCAACAAATATTCATTGGGTGCCAATTTGTAACCCTTCGAGGCTCAATTTGTAACATCCCAACGTTGAGCTGCTGTTGTCAACCTGTAACCGCAAACCTTAGTTTGCTGCTACAACCTGACTAACATCACTGACAACGTTGGAGTGACAAATCGTTTCCCGTTGGGACCAATTTTTACCGTCATAACCCCTAATGCATCAATTACAAAATTGCTACATTAGACGTTATACGAAACACTCCCTGGCTAGCTCACTCAGGACGTGAATATGGCCTACTCTGGAGCAACATACACAAACAAGTAAAAAGAAGAAACAATACACAGTTAAATTAACACATGTTTATTGAAATATAAAAAAAAAACAGAAAAATAAATGTTAAATATCGTATTGAATTTAAATAAAAATTATTCGACTTCTTGCTACAGTGTTACATTAGGTATATGAAAGAAGAATTTTTGTCACCAAATCCTAAATTTTATCCTGGTCTTTTCTGCTCTGGTTGTTAGCAAGCCATGTTGGTAGTTTCGGATTTCCTTGTCTCGGAGTCAACTCTCCTATTGGAATAATGGTTCCATTCTCAGGCCGGTTGGTCTTCTGGATGGTAATAGAATTTGACCCGCACCTGAGAAATGTATCCCGGAGGTTGACTCCAAATCTGGAGACGACACAACAATTGGTTATTCTATTCTTAGAGAAGTCATGAAGAAAATCAACATTTTTAGAAAATAGAAGTCTTTATATCGACTTTTGTATCGAATGGGAAGGAGAAATGTCGAAAGAATAAAGATGGGATCTCTCGTTCCAAAGTAACGGAAATAGAGATGAAAATAAAATTCACTCTTTAGAAACTTGAGTAAAAGATAAAAATGATGATTATTAAGAAAATAGGAAAGGTAGATACTAAAATATATATATAAAGAAGATAGATTTGGACGCCAACTGGTTTTTATACCAAATACCAGTAAAAATGAAAAGAGAATAATGAATTAATTAAGTAACGACATAATTCTGATACAATCTATATCCTAGAAAATATATAGAAAAATAAGAGATACAATGGAGGATATAGAAGAATATGAATTATGACAGAAGATACGGAAATTGGAGAATAGAATTAACGAAATATATTAACATAAGAAAGGAAGCAGGCAATGTAGCAGTTATAACGCTACACGGAAATTGAAATGAAGATAATTTTAAAAGACGACGAACCTATATATCAAAGCCCACGGAGATTGTCAATATTTGAAAAAGAAGACGTATGAGAACAGATACAAACCTGGCTATATGAAGGAATAATACAAGAGACCAGTTCCGATTTTGCAAGTCCGATTGTATTGGTAAAGAAAAAGGACGAAAATACCAGAATTTGCTGTGACTATAGGAAATTAAACAAACGTGTTGTAAAAAATAGATTTCCTTTACCATTAATTGAAGATGTAACTGATAGCCTACAAGGAGCTAAATATTTCAGTACTATAGATCTTAAAAACGGATTTTTTCACGTAGCCGTCGAAGAAGGAAGTCGTAAGTATACATCTTTTGTGACACCCGATGGACAATACGAATTTCTAAGATGCCCTTTTGGATTCTGCAACAGCCCAGCAGTTTTTCAAAGATTCGTCACATTTTTAGAGAACTCACTAGAAAGAAGATGGTAATATATTACATGGACGACGTCATAATTTTGAGTAATACCGAACAAGAAGGACTAGAGAGACTTAAAATAGTTTTAGATTTAGTTTTAGCAAGAGATTATGGACTAGAAATCAAGAAGAAGAAATGTCAATTTTTAAAGAGAAGAATAGAATTTTTGGGATTTATAATCATGGACGAAAAAATTAAACCATCGAAAGAAAAATCGTTAGCCATAAAAAGATATACAACACCAACTACAGTAAGACAAGTACAATCATTTTTGGGACTAACCAGATATTTTAGAAAGTTCATATATTCTTACGCAGTGATCGCCAAGCCGATAAGCGATTTGCTTAAAAAAGACCAAGTGTTTTAATTTGAAGAACCTCATATAAAAGCTTTTGAAAGATTAAAATGTCTTTTGAGTAACGGACTAGTTTTCGATTTTGATACCCAGAATCTTTACTTAAATTGAAACCATTAAATTTACCTAAAAGTGATCCATGTTTTCGAGGTACACCCTTATCCCCAAAAGCAATGTTATATAAAATTTTAATAGCAGTTAAATTTCCCGTCTTTAAATTTTGTTGAATATTTGGAAAAGATGCTAACGTCGCCATGTTTATAACTAAAATTAAGTTAAAACAACAACAAAACTAAACATGCAATAATTGTATTAAGATGTACCTATCTGACAATACAATATACATAATTGTATAAACCACCCAGTAGACATTAAGACCATTTAAAACCTTGTAACAAAAACAGTACAAATTATAGTAAACACTTCAAATTAAAATAAAATTTTAAGTGATCAGCACAAAACTAACGACCAATAAATCAAAGTAATAATGTCTTTAAGTACTTTCTATTATTACGTCACCACCCTGGAATCAAAGAATATAGACGCTTCTATATTCTTTGCTGGAATGCTGGATCCTATCAAAATGTTTATAACTTCCGTTAATCGTCTAGCATCCTTGGCTCTTGGCATGCATTGACAGTAAAAAAAATTAAATATCATAATACCTCGTTACGTCCTTAACCCTGAGTCACCACATACGTGGATTTTTCTGTCATTAGTACATATGTGGGGTGTGACAAACCCGAATCTCTAAGAAAATCAGAATTTTTTCTGGCAGTTTTTTTATATGTTTTCTAATTTCATGGTCTGAAGTGATCATCTAAGGATTATTTAAGCAAAAAAGAAATAATCAGAACACCTTTATTCAAACGAAATTAAAAATAAACTAATAATAAGCAATTCTTCATAAGCAAAAACCACAACTTAACTGAACAATCTTTTAAAAAAATATAAACACCATATGATCAAAAATACAATAATATATGAAAATATAATAGTTAGATAATACAAGAAAAAACTCTGCCCGGTTGTACAGTGAAAGAAAAAAAATTAATCGCTATTTGAATTCATGCAATTTTGACAACTTATGACAGCATGCTCCAGGCACAGTAATGATTCACAGTTTGAACAGAAATATTTAGTTTTCCTATCTCGGCTTCTTGGACGTACTGAACATCTTCCCATGAGTTTTGGAATCTTGGCAGGTGGCACTGCAGGGGGATCTTGGCCAAAATGTGCAATGTTTTGACTAATACTCTTTGGTATTCTTGGATTATTTTTTCTTTCAGATATGTGGTCCTGGATCAATTCAAAGCCCAACATTTTGATAAACAATCTTCTGGCAAGTTTGAAATCTTGATTGTTTTCTTTGTATATCACCAAAGCATTTATGGCGGCTGTATTGAAGAGAGTAAACACGATCGTAAGAGGCCATCTCCGTGAGTTTCTAGATACGTTATATGATGCAGACAGTTCATCCACTATATCTACTCCACTTTTAGTAAAGTTGTAGAAACTTATTTTTTTCTGGTAAATTTTTATCGCCAGTTGCTTCATCAATAGCTCCATCATAGTGCATGGTGGACAACAGTAGGACGTTTTTTTTTTTTTTTTTGGCACATACGATAAAAGTGTAATATCTTTCTGAAAGCCAAATAAAGATGTCATTTGTTCTCTGTTCTGGACTGTCAAAAATTGTGCTGGGATGCATCGTTTGTTCTTTCTCAGCGTGCCTACTGACGTAAGTTTATGCTCGTTCAGCAATTTTATCATTAATTCATAACTAGTGTACCAGTTATCAAAGGTCACATTTCGGTTGGAACCAGAAATAGGTTGTATTGGCCTCTCTACTGTATCTATTGGGGAATTACTAACACTGTAGGGACCTTCTGGCTGTTTTCTCACTTCCAAATTTAAAACGTAGTACGAACGGGCATGAACTAGGGCTTGCACTTTGATCCCATACTTTGCAGGCTTGTTGGGCATGTACTGTTTGAAAGCACATCTTCTACGAAAAGACTCCAACTTCTCATCTATCGTCACATATTGAGAAGGAGTGTAGGCCTGCTTACAATTTTCAATAAATTTGTCCAGAACTCCACGAACTGGAGCTAATTTGTCAATCGCCAATCTGTCTTTACGATTCTCGATGTTATTGAACCGAAGACAGACCATCAGGAATTGAAAACGATTTATAGACATCGTATTGCGGAATATATCGACACCAGTCCCATCTGTTTGCCATAAGTCTCTCAAATTCTTACGATTAGAATGAAACATACCTGCTAAATAAAGAAGTCCGATAAATGCTTTAATTTCACATTCATTGGTTGGTTTCACCATGCATTTATTTTGATATGCAATTGATTTCTGTTGAATTTTGAGATTGGTCCAGCGCACTATGTCTTCGGTCATTTGTCGGTCAAAAAACAATTGACAACAATCTAAAGCACGTTTAGCATTATTTGCATATTGCTTCACACCCGGCAAATGAGTAATAATGTTCTGTGATCTTGTTCGAACCCGTTTATTATTTAAAGCAAGTTTGTTCCATTGTGTTCCGTCTTTTCCGAGATACATTTTTTCGTTTCTTGGAGGTCCGTCAGTGCTTTTCTGTCTTCATGTCTGAATCTCCGTCAGAAACTACATCTTCTATTGCGATATCCTGCTCTGAGTCGGTGTTGTGGTCGCTTTCAGAGATATGGTCAATATCGTCATCGTTTCCCGATTCGATGGCATCGTCATCAATTTCAGCCCATAGAGCTTCAAGCTTTTTCTGTTCCGCTTCGTATAACATGATATTTTAGCTAAAAAATTAAACAATTGAATATGCATGTTCAAATAAGTCAAAAATAAAAACTTACTTATAATGTCAAAATTGCAAACGAGAGTACATAGGTGGAGTTTGGCACACCTCAGAGCGTTTCAGGCGCGTGTAACTTCACTCACTACCTACAACGTACTGACAAAGAACTACGAACACAGAGAAGCGACACGAGCCCCAAAATCCGTGTATCTTTTCTGTATACGCATGCCCGAACTTGGTTAGGGATAATCTAGAGGGATTATCCCTCCAGATACTGACAGAGAATGTAGCGTAGAATCTTTAAGTAATTTTAAACTGTTTGTCCTCGTTTTAGTGTAGTGTTTTGTTCAATTTTATGTTATTTTTAATGTTTCCACATTCTACGCTTGCCGGATAGTTCACATTTTGACGAAATGCCCCTGAAGATGGTATTTTAAGCGAAAGTACTTGGGCTAGATTTAATTAACTTGTGCTCGATAATAGCCTTATTTTCAAAGTTAATTTTATTTAAGTTTAAAAAAGTAATTACTTCTTGATTATGGTTTAGCAGGCCGTTAGCGTTCCATGTGGCAACTCTAAGTATGTTTAAGAATTTCTTTGGTTAATGACTTGTGTTAGTAAGTTTAATATCATACTGTTTTGACTCATGAGTTGCGAGAACATCTTTTTGAACTCGTTTAGGAATGTTAATAGTTGTTGTTCTATATTAGTTTTAGGTTCTGAATCGTGATTTGTTTGATTTGCTGTCACATTTGCATATATTTTTTGATGGTTTTGTAGAGTATTTAGCTGATTTGTACATACATGTGGACTGTTGAGTGTTGGTCTTTGAGGCTGTTGGTTTCCTCTTTTCTGCATATGTCTGTTTTCTACTAGTTCCCTGTAGACTACACAGCCTTTATAGTTAGCAGGGTGATCTTGTTTGCATAGTGCACACTTAGCTGGAGTGCTTCTAGGTTTTTTACAATCTTTTGTATTGTGTTGTCCTCCAATTTGACGCAGTAATGCGGTTTAGTGCAATATGATTTACTATGACCATATGCTTGACATCGCATGCATTGAATGATTGAGTTTCTTTTATTTGGTGCCTCAACTGCTATTTTGGTGTGACATAAGAATTCTAGGTTGAATATATCTTTGTTGTTACTGTTGGGTTCAAGATCTATGAAAAACAAAGATAAGGGTTCCTTTGTTTGTCTGTGTCGAATGTTAGTTACATTGCGAACTTTATGGCCGGCTTTTTCTAATTCCTTTATTATATCTTTTGTGGGTATAGAGTGATGGATATGCCTTATTACCACTCTATAGGTACGCTCTTCCTTTATTTGGTAAGTGTGGTGAATGATTTCTTCTTCTCGTAAATGTCTTATCAGTTTACGGTATGTATCTATTGTATATGTTGTAATTTTGACAGTTTCGTATGGTAGAGTTCTGGTATAGTAGGTTTCTTCCTCCACAATTTGTGCAAAGTTATCGACCATATCTTTAAAGTTTTTGACGCCATATACGAATATTGGAGGTGGTTTTGGTATTTTCTGTTGTATTTCTGTTTCAGTCTGTTCAGAGCTCTCAGCGTTAGATAAGGCACTGTATCGATTCTGTATTTTTGTTGGTGGTGAGCTTGGAGAATTGGGATCATTATTTTGTTTTGAAAATTTACGTTTTTTGACTACTTGCCATGAGTTTTTATTTTGGTCGTCGTCTTCGCTAGACTCCATATCCGAGTTTTCTGAATGTCTAATTGCAAGTTTTAGCTTTGTGTTTGAGGTCTGCCCTACAGTAGATGGGTTGCTTGGGTTGTAGTAAATTGGTTGGGGTTGTGGGGGAAATTGTTGTGGTTGTGGTGGAAGAGCGAATTGATTTTGTGGAATGTTTGGTATAGGAGTATGTGGTTTGGTGTATGTTCGGATGTGTATTCTAGTGGAGAATATTGTTGAGGAGTTGGGTACATGTTCCTAAATGTTTGTTAATAGTGGACCTGCTGCTTACCTGCAATTTCTGCTGATACTACAATAGACACTGATTGTTTGTGTTCCGTGTGTGTGAATTGTTCATTGTAGAAAACAGAATTTGGTACGCCACTGCCACTTTACTGTTTATTTTAATAACTCGAATTTTAATAATTAGATTTTAATTATTGTTCTTATCGGTGGTCACTTTTTGCTATCGCACTCGGCGGAATACGTCCTTACTCTACGATATACAAGTGAACACTAAATGCTCAATTGTATTTAAGAATTTATATTGTGTGATATGCCCACTGACTATTAGTAAGCTGGTCGCTTTCCTGTCATTTTCACTCGTTGGCGGCTTGCCAACGCAAGATCAAAGGAGTGTCGCTTTCGTTTCTCTGCGTTCGTAGTTCTCTAGTACTGAGAACGCCTGAATTCGATGGTGGGGACATTTTTGGGAAGCTATTGGGGTGGACGTGCGCTTGATTTATTTTAAGACCGATATTTGGGAGCTGGGGTTTGTGAATCCCCACATAAGTAGTGCCGGGTTAATTTTCTTATCGTCTTATTAATTTCTCATGTGGGTTGGTCTCATCAGTTGGATTATTAATTGTTATTTTTATACCTTATCTAATTTGTCGTCAAGTTAAAAATGAAAATTCTCCATATAGTAAGATCGTCGTCCTAAAACAAATTCACTAAGGGCGTATCATCTTCATTCCATCATCTCGGTCGAGCCCCCAATTGTAGGTCTTGGTTTTTATATCGTCTTGAGACCTACACGTCTTCGTCTTTAATGATACGTTTATGATGGTGAATTAGTATTTTTTACTGATTAACTCTTACAAATTATGGTTAGCTTTTATTACTAGGTACAAACACGTCTTAAGCTGCTGGTGATATATTTGTGAATCGTCATGATATGAACGTTATGCGCGCATACGTGGGGTATGGATATCTTCACGTATAAAGTATTCATTAATATTTTAATGAATTGTAAAATATCTACATATATATATATATATATATATATATATATATATATATATATATATATATATATATATATATATATATATATATATTTGATTCCTATCTGCTTTGTAATTTATTACATTTTTTTGTTAGTAATATAACAGATTTCCAGAAACAGCCTGCTTTAATAATTAGTATCTACACTAAAAGCCAAATAAAGTTGCGTGCACGTCACCAATGTCGTAATTATATTGTATGTGTGGCTACATTTCTATAGAAAAGTGTATGTTACTTTAGTTTGCTAAACAATCACTTTTAAAAATAACCCGATTAATAAAAAAACTTTTGTAACAAAATAATGTATATACAGCTATGTATATATAGCTTTTTTGGATTTAGACGTCCGTCATTGTAAAATTTTGTGTTGAAATGTTCATGAAGAAACCACCAATTATTGACGGAGTATTAGTCACTACCAGAAATATTGTCATGTTGCCGCGTCGTTGGTTGAATTTTCAATCAGTGGTCTGTGACTTTTGTACTCGTGGTATCGTCGATTTTTGAGGTTCGCTTGTGAAAAACATTTATTTACTTGTCAAAATGCCCAAACAGCTAAATAGTCGATGCAAAGAACTTGTGGCTTCATTAGTTAACTATTTTGAAGAAGAAATTATTATTAATGGCTCTTTCTTACCCTTAAACGCTGTACAAGAGGTAATATGCGAATAGAATATCATTACTTTACTTTACAAAAATTTGTATGATTTTAGCGTGTAGCTGCTGCTTTAAAAATCAGCGTAAGAACAGTAAACAGCATAATATGTGCATATGTCAAATGTAGAAAAAAGGTGAACAGTTAGAGTCACCAAAGAAAAAGCGTTGCACTAATAAACGAGTAACTTATTGTTTGGTAACTCAGTAATAACTTTACCACTTTTATTGTGAAATTACTTACTTTGTGAAATCTATTCATGAATGTAATTAACAAAAAAATAAATGAAAAAAAAAAACACTCATTTTTAAATTCCACTTAATATTTACGAATATCCACTTACGAAAGATTTATCCCACATAGGAAAAGTCCATTGACGAAAAAGAAGAAGTAGTTCGAGAACATTCAAGATGACATCGAAAATTCTTGAAAGGTCTAGTGAAGTTTGGAACGTCAGAACATGTGTATATAACAGATGTTTTTGAAAGTTGGGGAACATATGTATTTTGAATGTAGAAGTTTATAGTTGTCAGTTAGTTAAAAGTATTGTTATATTGTTGGTGTTGAATAAAGCTAAGTTTCAAGCAGTGTAACAATATAGTGTGAAATTTGCTATCTTCACCTTTTTTGTTTATTTAAGTTCTTTTCTGTTAATTTTCATACTTCATAAACCATCTGACAACGCTGCAAATGTTCACAATGATGACGCGAAAGCAACTTTATTTGGCTTTCACTGTAGTTACTATACTTTGTTTTTTAACCAGGAGGAGTAAACCAAAAAGACAGATTTGCACCCAAGAAAGTTACTAGAAAAATCACCAAATACATCTACTTTTTCTGTTGATTATCTAGGCCTTGCGGTAATCGAGTAATCAATATCGGACAACCTTACACGTCAATTCTAACCTAACTTTATTTATGTTTGAATAATAATTTTGTTCAATTCACTTCCAATATTTATATTACAATTATTACAATAAAAAAGGACGTTTTTCACATTTGGTCCCATGTATATGTATTTAAATATAGGGTGATTTAGTTTTATAAATCTCTTGAGTCTATGGTATTTAATTTAGAAATTATTTTGATCCAGAGAGCCAATAATGTTACAGATCTAAGTATGGTTTTTCACAGAAATTTGTCTTTTAATTTGCAAATAGATCTTATATGCAACAAAGCTATGCAAATGCATATATCAAAAAGTTTGAGAGAATTCAAAGATGTCTGAAATACTCTTCTTTTAAACTGCGTAGACCACATTCTTATTCTGGTGTGATTAATTTATTGAATCTAGATTTTTTTTTTCATACCAGAAGAAAGAACTTTGACTTTGATCATTATTTTTAAACTTAATACTTCAATCTCCCAAATTGCTTCAGCCAATTTGTTTTACATATTCCTTCCCTTTCACTTCTTTAGAATTCACTTTTTCATGTTTCATATTACAGAATAAATTATGGTTCAAATATAGATGTGGTTCTACTTTTCATGCATGGTAATCAGTTACCTCATTAGCTAGATTTGTTTAACTTAATTATCAATATCTTAAGGTTCTATTTGAAGCACTAAAATGCAAAAATATACTTTGTATAAATAAGTGTGTACTTGCAATTTCTTTAATGCTGGATTTTTGTTTAATTTTGACAGTGAGTTTGTCCCATTTGATATCAATAAATAAAATTTACTACAAAATACTGGATTCAAATTCATTTTAATATGTTACATTCTAGCATAATTTTGCAGTTTTCTTGTGATAATCTATAACAGGAAGAACAATACCAACTATATCAATACAATCACAGTAAAACACAACATTACTAATTATCTTTTATTGTGATGAAAACAACATGAAAATGCTTCTTAACAAGTACACTAAATTTAAATAACTTACTTTATGATATCATTACTGTTTGATGGTGAAATGTAAGTACATGATACTTAAAATGAAAATATTTGTACACTGGTAGATATGTTTCCAAAAACAGGTAACACAAAGGCTGTTGTACTTATATCTATAAATAGGAAAAATATTTTGATCAAACAAGAAGGGTACTAAAAGTACTATAAAGTAAAAGTTTATAAATTATATTACAATCATTTCTCATATAGCTCATAAATTTTAATTACAAAAACTATTTAATAGTAACAATAATATTTTTCTTCTTCTTCTGGTTCCTATCCGTTTCGGATGTTGGAAATCATATTGGCAATCATAACCTTGCTCGCTGCGGCTCGAAACAGCTCCGTTGAGGTTTTCTTAAACCATGTTCTTAAATCCCGCAGCCATGATATTCTCCTTCTACCGGGTCCTTGCTTACCTTTACTAATTTCTCATAACGTTTCCCAGATATTGCAATTTTATGCGTTGTAAACACAATCTCTGGTTCCTTCTTCATTTTGCCTAGAACTTCCTTGTTCGTGATCCTTGCTGTCTATGATATTCTCAGCATTCTTCTATAAAGCCACATCTCAAATGCTTAAAGTTTTTTAATAGTGGTGTCTGTGGTGTCTGTCTAACAATAATATACCCGATTATAAAAATGAAATCTATAAAATGTTTTAGATAATTTTACTACATAATTGTAGCTAACCCATATTTACATAGGTACCCATATTTGTACTTACTTAAAATTGATTTGCTTCAAGAATTTATATAATAATGAATGATACATATTCTGGAAGATCTGAGCGGTTGTTAATTTCACTTAAAATTTTACTTAAAGTGAGCATTTCATTCTTGGAAAAAGAAGCTGTGTACTATCTGTGGTACAGATGTTTTACCTCTTTCATCCTATGTCGCAAGAATATAAGGTCGACCTTCAATATTTTTATGACATTTTACTGCTCCAGTCTGCTTATATTCTTTAATTGTTCGGTAAATAGTTGAATTAGCAATAAATAGCAACACCTAAATTAGCACATTACTTTAGTAAGTATTGATTTTAATAATAACTATTCTGTAAATTAACCTGCTGCCTGTTTTATTTTTGCTACCGTGGCTGTTATTTTTATTCCAGAATTATCAATTTTTATGTTTGTACATGTTGATAGTACATTGTTTCTCATTTGATGATAAATGACCCAAATCTACTCGGCGTTTTTAAGGTGGAGAAGAACAATTTTTTTTATAGTTAATGAAAATTTTCATTAACTAAAAAAGATAGCATTCCCTTGCTTTTCTTAGATACATCTCATTGAGATATTATTATAATAATACATGAACAATATACTAATTAAAAAAGAATTTCAATTAAGAAAATTCTAAGCTAATATCTCTCCAGACTTTGATCTAACTTAATCGGTTTTACCAATGAACCTTAACGGCATAAATATTCAAAAGCACTACTTGTAATTATCAGCGCTTGCGTTCTATGAAAACAGAACCTCACATTCAAACTTTATAACAATCAAAAATTTAGTTATTGCCTACAATTCAAAGAATTACTTCCTTTAAATGTAGTTACATTGGTTTTTTCGATTAACCTTGGGTAAACCTTTGCGTTTTAAGTTCAAAGCTACCATACATTTCCAACGTTAACAAAAAAACTTTTTTGCACATAGTAACAAAAAAACACCACTATGTTGTTACTAGCTAAGTTTTTTAACATCCTAACTCGACATTTCTAAAATTTATGGTAAGGTAAATGTTGTTTATTAGATAATATATGGTAGCTAATTTTAATTTATTCTCTTTCAGCCCTGAAGCAGCCAAATTAATTCTCTTTGGCGAAAACGTTCGGCGAAACAATTGATACACATTAGAGTTTTTCTTGCAGATTTTCCCAATATTTAAGAGTTTACTATATATATATATATATATATATATATATATATATATATATATATATATATATATATATATAAGTTATCGACCTATAAATTACGAACTAAGCTTTAATAAGGTAATGACCCAAGTCTAGTGAACTGAAGAACGCTGATTAAGACAACATACGACAACGAACATTATACATTGCATTTTCATTATTATATTGATTCTGTATTAAAAATCATATTGTTAGTTAGTCTAGATTCTGCTTTTATTGTATCAAAACGTAGTGTACTATTTTTGTGTTAAATAAATATTTTTTAAAAATATAGTTTTGGAACACTCTAATATATTTGGCGCAGTCAGATTGGATGATCAAACGGGCGTTAATGAATATAACTCTCGGTTCGTTTCTACGATTTTTTGTCCATTTGAACCATATTCGCGAAGTGAATTCCAGTTGGGCGAATTGAGTAACCTGACGAGAAGATTCGTACTTCTATACCGGAGAGACTTTCAAGTGAATATTGTGAGTAAAAAAATAAATAAATAAATAAATATACCCATTTACAAAGATTAACCTCTTTTTGTTATACGTGGTATACAGCCAGTTACAGGAATTTTTCCTTGTGGATTTTTTTAATATTGTGAGTGTCTCTAAATCCAGTTCCAAAGCCACGCATTCCATGGACAAGATCGCTACATTACTGTAAATGAATTAATGTCATATAGAGAGCCTAATTTAACACTAGATTCTGATTATTCAGAGAGTAGTAACTCAGATACAGATTCCGACTTAATTTTAACTGTTTTAAATTTTAATATTAATACTAAATTAATTCCAAAAATATTAAAACTAAATAATAAATTTAACATGGCAGTTCCACAATTCAAGAAAGAATACTTAGATATGATTCCAGATTTTGATGGAAATCATACATTACTTCCTAGATTTTTAGAAATTTGCGAAACAATTGTAAATAAATTTTATAATGCTGCGGATGTAAATGATTTTCAAAATGAATATCTGATGTCAAGCATAATAGCAAAAATAAAAGGCGAAGCCGCAATTAATATTTCTTCTTGTATTCTTAGAACTTGGCAGGATTTAAAAGATGATTTAATAAATTCGTATTCAGATAAAAGAGATATTTATACTTTAAGCATAGAAACTTCAGATTTAAAACAAGGCAATGAATCTCCTTTCTATTTTTATAACCGAATTCAACACCTATTAAATCTTCAAATATCTGTTTTGTCTACAAAAACCGAACATATGGTTGAGATTAATATTCTCGGTAGCTTTTTCCGAAATTTAGCACTAAGAGTGTTGCGTGGGCACTGTTGCGTGGGTTAAAAGAACCTCTTGGAACCTTAATGCATACAAAGAATCCTCCAGATTTAAATTCTGCATTAGGCATTTTGACAAACGATTTTCAAATATATCTCGAACAAAATAATTCTTCTCACAGTAAATATCCCAAACATTATCAAAATAATAATTATTCACCTAGGCCAAAATCCAATTTCCGACAAAACCAACAAATTATACATCAACCCCAAATTCAATACACACAAAGGAATCAATTTTCAACACAGAAAAACACTATACATCCTCAGAATTCTCAATATATGAGACAATCTTCTTTTCAAAATAATCCTAGTACAAGCAAAAATTCAAATTTTAATGGAAATAATGATGTTTTCAAGCCAAATCCGAATAGAAAATTCTCAAACCCTACTCCAATGAGTACGACAACTAATAATACATACAGACCAACGCAAAACTTCCAAAATAGGACCCATTTCCGTAACCCCAATAATTTCGCAAGCCAAAATAAAAATATTATCGCGGAAGAACTTTATAATATAGATAATATAGATTGTCCTGAAAGTTCATCCCAAGACCATTTTTTAGAGGAGCTAGCCTCGGAAGAAAACCACAGCATGTAGAATTATTAAACTTAACTAACAAAGAATGCGAATTGCCGTACATAATTTTCCCTGAACAAAATTTAAAAGTTCTAATAGATACCGGGAGCACTAAATCTTTTATTACACCAAAAATAGGTGAAAAATATTTTAAAAATTCAATATTTAAAAAACCATTTCAAATTTCTACTGCTCTTGGGAACTATCAAGGAAAATTTCTGTACCGTAATTCCTTCTTCGTCTATATTTAGGCATAAAAAGCCGATAAAATTAAATTATCACATATTTAAGTTTCACGATTATTTCGATTGCTTATTGGGACTAGATAATTTAAAATTATTACAAGCAAATATTGATTTATTAAATAATTTACTAAAAACACCTACTTGCTCAATTAAAATTAACTATTATAGACCGGCCGCTGGCAGCACGAATTGTATAGTAGTGTCTCCACGTTCCGAACAAGTAATTAAGTTAAACATAAAAAATATAGAAAATGGTGACGTAATTGAACCTTATACAAAATTAAGAAAATTAGAAATTCCCCAATGTATTACTAGAGTTATTAATAATGAAGCCTTATGCACTATTACGAACTCATCAGAGTCCCATTTTAAAGTTGATTTAACTTCGCCAATAGAAGTAGAACAGTTCGATGAATACGAACAAATAAATCATCCCAATCTTAATTCTATATATACCAAAAAATTCAAATTTGATATTTCTAAAATCCGTACTGATCATATGAATACCGAAGAGCTGAATTCTATTTTAAAACTAATAAGAGAATATTCGGACATTTTTCATATTGAGGGTAACCAATTGTCTTTCACTAATAAAATCAAACATAATATAAAAACTTCTAACGAGATTCCAATATATTCTAAATCGTATAGATATCCGGAAATATATCGTAAAGAAGTTCAAAACCAAATTCAAGGCATGTTAGACCAAAATATCATTAGACCGTCTAATTCTCCATGGTCCTCACCAATTTGGGTGGTTCCCAAAAAACTCGATGCCTCTAACAAACCAAAATTTCGCGTTGTAGTTGACTACCGACGTTTAAATGCTATCACTTTAGGAGATAGATATCCACTCCCAAACATTACTGATCGCTTGGACAAATTATGGCGTTGTCAGTACTTTACCACGCTAGACTTAGCATCCGGGTTTCACCAGATAGAAATGGCAGAAGAAGACATCCCAAAAACCGCTTTTAACACCGAAAACGGTCATTATGAATTCTTAAGTATGCCATTTGGACTTAGAAATGCCCCAGCTACATTCCAAAAAGTGAAGGATAACATATTGAGAGGAATACAAAACGAAAAATGCCTTGTCTACCTAGATGACATCATAATATTTAGCACTAGCCTCCAAGAACCTCTCATAAATTTAAGAGAAGTATTTCAGAGACTACGTGAATCCAACTTTAAGATACAGTTGGACAAATCCGAATTTAAAAAAAAAGAAGTGGCCTACTTAGGTCATATTTTCACTCCAGACGGAGTAAAGCCAAATCCAGACAAAATAAAGGCTATAAAACAATTCCCAATACCTGCTACAACTAAACAATTAAAAGGATTCCTAGGACTATTGAGATATTATCCGAAATTTATTAAAGATTTTTCAAAAATCACGAAACCCTTAACAATGCGACTAAAGAAGAATAACGAAATAAATATTAAAGACGCAGATTATGTTGAATGCTTTAATATTTGTAAAAAACTTCTTACAAATTACCCTATACTACAATATCTTGACTTTACGAAACCATTTAATCTAACAACAGATGCGAGTAACATTGCAATAGGTGCAGTTTTAAGTCAAGGAAAAATAGGATCTGATCTCCCAATTGCTTATGCGAGTAGAACATTGAACGATTCAGAAATAAACTACTCTACGATAGAAAAGGAACTCCTCGCTATAGTTTGGGCTGTCAACTATTTCCGCCCATACATTTTTGGTCGTCGCGTGACTCTAGTGACAGATCACAAGCCTCTTCAACTAGGGGCGGCTGGTCCTATGAGGCAGGTGAGGCAGTGCCTCACCAGTATCAATCGACTATTTACGTTCTTTAACTACAATTTAACTTTTTGGAATTTTCTAAATAACTTTATTTTCATTATGATAAAAAATTAAAATATGTACACCCCTGATGTCTTATCTTTGTATATTTCTTCATAATCTACGGGCCGGACAAGGGATAAGCTTAAACCACAAAATATTAAATAAACAACGGCTCCATTTTCCGCGCCAGCAGCTAATATAATATCATCTTTGCATCTCATTCTCTCTTTAAAAATTATAGCCGCCGAGGCAAGCCTCACGGCATTGCTCTGTCTGACATATTAGACATCACATTATCTAGCGAAATTCAACATGATTTATTTATTTTCTGTCCACGATTTCACCGAACACGAGAGGCATGCCGCTCTGGTTTGGTGTAGTTCTTTTAATTAGCAGCGTTGCCGTTTGGGTACAAAGGTACCCTATTCGCTACATTTTTTCCCTCGGGGTATAAAAGTACATTTTAAATAAAACATAGATTTTTATTTGAAAATTGTAACAACATTGTTATGTTGTAGTAGAGTATTTTCCTTTAGTAGATGGTACTATACATATTGTTCTATTGTTTTCCGATTTAACAAAAAATATTTTTTTTCTATGCATTTACCAGATTGGCAACATTGGTACATTTTGGAAAATTTCTGCAAAATTGTTGTAGTAAGAGTAAGTAGTACTTAAATTACTTCCTGTTGACCTCTTTGTGCGGCAGGATCACGTTTGACGTATCTCGTGTTGTTTTTCATTAAAAAAACAGTAAGATTACATGTTATATAATAAGTGCAATTCTAATTAAGTTTTTTTAATAATTTTGGTGGGTTTGTTTTTGTCTGCAGGATTTTCGGTTTTAGTGAAAAATGGATTTAACACCGAGCACTTCGTCACAACTTTCCCAGGTAAATGTAAATATTCGTAATACTTGTGATCTCGTAAATTTTTTAGTCAATCAGCAGAATTTTTCAAGTCATTCATATGAAGATAAATTATATATAATTAAAGTCGTAAAACGACCTATTCCAGATTTAAGTAAACATCTTGTTTCTATCGGTGGCGTCGGAAAACCAAATCGGGGATTTCAAAATGCATGGTACGAAAAGTTTGACTGGCTTACGGGTAGTATAACATTAAATAAATTGTTTTGTTGGCCATGCATTTTATTTGACACAGCTAATACTAGCGACAAAGTTTGGTTCAAAAGTGGTTATACTGATTTGAAAAATTTGTCTCGGAGTCTATTGTTACACAATAAAAGTTCTCAACATATTACATCGAATTTCAAGCTTACTCTTATGAGAAAACAAAAGCAAAATATCGCCACAGCACTAGACAATTCGCGTAAAATAGATATTGAAAATTTCAATGCTAGGGTTAAAGAAAATCGGCAAATTTTAAAAAGCCTTATAGATATTACTTTAGACCTCTGTATGCAAGAGTTACCGTTTAGGGGGCATGATGAATCTAATGAATCTTTAAATCGCGGGAATTTCAAAGAGCTAGTTGTTCTTGTTAGTAAATTTGACACTAATTTAAAAACATTTTTAGAACATGATAATGACCCTAGATCAGTTTTTTCTGGGACATCTAAAACCATACAAAATGAATTAATCAATTCAATTGCTTTTGTTATAAATAAAAAAAATTGAGGAAGAAATTTCAAAATCATTATTCTTTTCCTGGCAGGTGGATGAGACTACTGATATAAGCTGCCATTCACAACTATCCGTTATTTTTCGATACGTAATAAACGATAAACCAGTCGAACGATTCATGGGATTTTACGATGTAAGTTCCGGGCGTTCTGCTCAAGATTTATTTGAATTTTTATCTACCAAATTTCGAAAATTCAACTTACATAGTAAATTAGTGGCTCAGACATACGATGGAGCTTCTGTAATATCGGGAGAAGTGAATGGTCTACAGGCAAAAATTAAATCTATAGCGCCTCAAGCCATGTTCATTCATTGCTATGCACATGTATTTAATTTAGTTTTAAGTAACGCATGCAGTTCAATTCAAGAAGTTAAAGTTTTTTTCTCAACCTTATCCGGTTTTTCTTCATATTTTTCTAAATCTACAAAGCGTACCCAAGTGTTAGAACACATTGGAGGAAATCGTATACCTTCTAATGTAGCAACTCGCTGGAATTTTACTTCACGCGCAGTTCTCACAGTTAATAATAATAAGGATAAATTACTTGAGACGTAGATAGAGATAAATTAGAAGATCCTCAGAACATATTTTTTTTAGAAATATTTTCGTTGATTTTTCATCAAACTGATACTGTTTTTTCCATTCTACAAAATAGAAATACAGACATTGTTAAGGCCAGAAATTTACTTCAAAATACCCTAAGTAAAATACGTGAATTTAGGAGTAACAGTACTTATTTTGATACAATTTATGAAAAACTGGATACCGCTGCGTTACACTCGAAACGTCGTCGTAAGGGAGTTGAAATGACTGATAAAACTCAACAATTAAGGCAAATTTTTTTTGAAATTCTTGACATTATAGCAACCCAAATAGAGGTTAGGTTTTGCGACGTTGAAAAATTACATTTCTTTGATCTGTTGAATATATCAAAATTTCCCATTTTTGCTAAAGAATTTCCTCATGATCTATTAAAAAACTTGACAACGCAGTATAATATTTTTGATATAAATCAACTAAAAAGTGAGTTATCCGCTATGTACGGGAATGATATAATAGAAAATTGCGCAAGCCCTTATGAAATGTTAACTTTTTTTCACGATTATGATTTAAAACTTTGTATGCCAGAAGTTTTTAAATTATTATGCATTTGTGTTGTTTTGCCAGTGACAAGTGCTTCTGCAGAAAGAAGTTTCTCCGCGCTAAAAAGGATTAAAAATTACATAAGAAATACAACTGGACAGACACGATTGAGTAATATGGCAAAAATCTCAATTGAAAAATCATTTATAAAATCACAGGACGAGAACGTTTTTATAGACGATGTAATAGATCATTTTGCAGAACAGAAGTCTCGCAGAATTCCTTTAATTTATAAAAAACTTTAAATTTTAGAACTCAGTTTTCCTTTTAGAATTTATATTTTTTGAAGTTTTTCTAAAATAATTATAATTTTTAAAAATCGTGAAATAAAAAACCAAAAAACAAAATTTAACCCTTTGTTTAAGTTTATTTAACGTAAACGGCCTCACGTTATGATGTCACAAAATCGACCTTCCGGCTAACATCTTACGACGAGAACGATCAATGGAGATATGCTAGACCGAAGCTTCAACTGACGGGATATGTGAGAGCGTGAAGAATATGGCACTAGATTAGCAGTCGCCATTTATAACACTTACTAACAAATCTCCCAGATAAAAAATACCTACTAACCCCCAAAAAAATATAAAAATCCCAAAAAAATTAATAAAAAATATAAAGATTAAAAAAAAATATAAAATAATAAAAAATTCACAAAAAAATTATAAAAATAAAAAAAGGCCACGGGAGAGGCCCCCTAGATCCTTGAGGCTACAACTTGGCCGCTAACCAAGGTGCAGGCTCGAGGATTAGAGCTCCCTCGTTTTTCGTTCGCTTTTATCTCACGATACGAGATTTCATGATAAACCGGAGTAAGTCGCTTAACGACACCTTGGGTATCATTTAAGTTACATTTATGAGCACCCTATTACACATGGTGCTCATAAATACAGCTCAATCGCGGACTTTTTCAAAAAGCAGTCAGCCCTTATGTTGCACCTTCAGTGCACATAAGGGAGGGTGGAGGAGGGCTTAGGAGAGCTTTGAGGTGAGGATGACTTTTGTTGATCCGCGCGCGTATCGTCAGAAGTCCTTCTCACGCCAAGTCATTGTTTGCTGGCGCGAGCAATGCCTCCTTAGTCGGGTATGACTGGAGCAAAGAGAAGCTAACCATAATAATAATAATTTTCCTTTAGTGTAGTGTGCCTCACCATCTTGTACTATCACGAGCCGCCCCTGCAGTCTTCAATGGCTATATTCATTAAAAGATCCTAGCTCAAAATTAGTTCGCTAAAGATTAAAGCTCGAAGAGTATGACTATGAGATTGTTTATAAAAAAGGTGCTTCAAACACAAATAGTGATTGTCTATCAAGAATACGATTAAATGCAAATGAAACTCATGACATCGAACCCGAAACACCTCCAAATTTCTTCGACTATATAGAAAATTTTGATGAAACATTATTAGGAACCCCAAATAATTTAGACTCAGAGTCTTTGATTGTTGAACCCGATGAAATAATAAATGACCAAGATGTCAATGATCAAGATGCCCAAGATAGCGATGGTGTTACAATGCACACAAACAGAGAAAATCCGATTACAGGTATACCTATATCAGAAAGCTCGGTTAACACTGGAATGAATCAAATTATCATTTCTCAAGTTAATTACGAACCAGCAGCACCATCTATTATAAAACTTTTTGATAAAAACAAAGAATTCTTGTACAATTCTCAAAAAATGACACTGAACGCGACATAGTTAGATTTGTCAAAGAATATATAGCACCTAAAGTTAAATATCATTTGTACTTCGAAGACCCTATATATGAAATATTTAGTAACGTTATCCAAAAATACTTCAAATCTTCGCAATTATCTCTTATTAAATGCACCAAGAAGCTAATCGATATACCTCCAAATGAAATTGAGGAAATAATAAAAAACTATCACGAAGGAAAACAAAACCACAGAGGATTATTACGATTACGGGACAGTACGGATTAATACGAGCTGATTACGGGACATATAGATAATAATTCTCCTTTTAATATCGATATCGAGCAACAAGTTTTAAATAATTATATTTCCAACCATAAAGAAAAAATGAAAATACTTTATTCTAATATTAATAAATCCTTAAAAAACGTAAAAGAAAAAGTAATCTCAAAAGCTAACGAAAAACGAGAAGAATTGCCCAAAACAATCCCCAATAAAATATTTGTGCGTAACAGACAATTTCAAGGTAAAACAAAAAATAAATACAATGCTGAAGAAATAAGCAAAATTAATAAAGAAAGAAAAACCGCGAAAATAGTTACTAGACATAAAAATACTGCTGAAAATATCCACTTTTCTAATGTCAAACGACCTAAAAGAAAACCTTACAAATTTTCAGGTTCCTCGCAATCGGATGCGCAGCAATCCAAATAAAAGATGTTACCCATAATCTAGGCATACTACCAATCAAATTGGGACCTGCCAAACTTCAAAAATCTAGCCACACATTTGTCCATTACTACAATTTAAATCCGCTTTTAGAAGAATATGATAGCTTAAATATACAATATGATCATCTCAAAAATAATCTTTCTAATTGTAAATTTTTCAATAACGAAACAAAAAATTATGTGAATCTAGCACAGTATGTCAAAAATAACATTGAACAAAATTTTTGAAAATCTAAACATACATACAAAATTGCAAAGAAATAAAAGAGGTATAATCAATGGGTTCGGTTCAATTATTAAAGCTGTAACAGGAAATTTAGATGGCGAAGATGGCGAAAAAATTAACTCAATACTAGAACACTTAAAGACGAATGAAGCAAACTTGCAAAGCCAAATCAATAACCAGTATTCGCTAAGTCATGAAATTATCAATAATTTTAATGAAACAATTCAAAATATACAAGAAAACGAAATTAATTTAAAATCAAAAATTTTGGCAATAAAAAATATAGTAGACTTCCAAACAAATTTTGAAAACGTCAACTATTTGAAAGACATGTTTAACGAAATTATAATAGCATACAACCTAATACTCAATACAATGGAAAATGTCCAGAATTCTATTACATTTTGCAAACTAAAAACACTACATCCTAGCATTATTAAATCTAGTGAACTATATAACGAACTCCAAAAAATTTCATCACATTATAAAACACAACTGCCCTTTGAAGTAAAATATGAAAACATTTTAGATTTCGAAGCTATTTTACAAATAACATGTAAAATAGAAAAGAACCAAATACAATATTTTCTATCAATTCCTATTAATTATGAATCTAATTTCGACCTTTATAAATTATTACCAATCCCAACAAAAAGTAAGTCAGAATTTGTTATCATGTTACCAAACTCAAGATATTTATTAAAAAATGAAAAAATAACAATTCCTCTAAATGACATGTGTACTTATGGTAAGATCTTTCAATGTCCTGGTTATCTCCAAATCAACCACGAGCACTCATGTGAAGATGAAATTCTATTTCATGGCATCTCCACGGACTGCCAATACTTAAAAGCAAAAATTCCATTTAACCATACCGAAATTATTCCAGAAATTAACCAATATTTAGCTGTGTTTCCTAAAGAAGAAAAAATACTCATTAAATGTGCAGATGAAGCGCAGATAAAAATCTTAAATGGAATTTATCTAATAGAGAACACACCATGTAAAATTATATTCCAAAACAAAGAGTTAACCTTTCAAGATGTCACATCAGGACAACCAATGATGATAAACGCACCAAAATTAAATTTCAACATTCTTAAAATAGCACCAATGGAAACAACGCTAAATTCATTAAAACTTAAAGATATTCCAAATCATGAATTAAGACCCATATTACAAACTACGCCTGTGTATCACATTCCAAGTATTTGGACAACTCTATTGTATATTGGAATAATTGTAACAATTATTGTCCTATTCAAAAAGAAAATAGTAACAACAAAGAAAGACAATTCTATAAAGAAGGAAGAAGAAGGGCAAACAATCGAACTTCCACGACAGGCTTCGTTCTAGGAGAGGAGGAGTTATCGACCTATAAATTACGAACTAAGCTTTAATAAGGTAATGACCCAAGTCCAGTGAACTGAAGAACGCTGATTAAGACAACCTACGACAACGAACATTATACATTGCATTTTCATTATTATATTGATTTTATATTAAAAATCATATTGTTAGTTAGTCTAGATTCTGCTTTTATTGTATCAAAACGTAGTGTACTATTTTTGTGTTAAATAAATATTTTTTAAAAATATAGTTTTGGAACACTCTAATATATTTTATATATATATATATATATATATATATATATATATATATATATATATATATATATGTATATATATATATTATATATTGTACCGTTTTTATAATATATTTATAAATAAATATATAAATATATTTATTTATAACTTTACAGTTCGGTATTCTCTAATCAACTAAACTAAACTCCTAAGGTCGTTACATATATATACCTAAGTTACTATGTTCTAGAAAGTTCCCACCTCTAATTCGCGCACGTGACCCATTGTTCTCTTGCCTTCGAGAGATCTGGTGATGATTCTGTAAGCCGTTTCGAGATGCAACCGTTATATGAGTCATGCCGAAAGCATGTTCGTAACACTGCTCCCCTCTTAGATCTGAGCGTCCCGATCAGCAACTCTATGTGTAGGCCCAGGATGGCGGAACTTACAGGACTCTCCAGCTCTGCATGAACCCCTCAGAAAGAAATAACAGTCTACTGTCTTTGAAGGACACGATCTCTTCGGATTAGTGCAACACACAGTAATTCGTACGCCGGTTTCTCGGAAGATCACTTCAAGCATGCTTCTGACAATCTTCCAATCCAGACTATCTAGTGCATGGCTATCTTGGGTAAGGCCAAATTCTTAATTCTGTCGTAATTGCAGACGATTTTCTTCAAATTAGTTAGAGCACACCATATATCCTCGTAGGTTGCCTTAGCTGTATACGACTTCCTGGTCACCATATACAGCAAAGATCGAGAACCATCTTCTAATCTCAATACTCTTCCAACTTCAGGCTGCTGGTTTTTTAACTCGTCCAAACGACCGAACTTCTTATAAAATACAGATGAGATTCCTTTAGTCATCTTAAGATCTTGGGCAACACAGTGGGCTAAAGAGACGTTATGCGGAACAATAAAAAGATCCTGCTGAACTTCTGTCGTCACGCCGAATCTAGCACTCTTTCTCTCTGCGTAATTTGACATAAACTCCTTAAAGCTTGGCCGCCGATCATCTTTGATCTTATTTTGAAGGGTTCGGACTTCTTCGGTTTCATTTGAGCCAGCATAAGGTGCAAGACGATTTATGTGAACTACTTTAGGTTTACCTTTCGGCAACTTCTTAATTCGGTATATTACGTCATTTATTCTCTTTTTAATTTCATACGGACCCTCCCATTGTCTTTGCAGTTTAGGAGACAAGCCACGACGACGTTGTGGATTATAAAGCCAAACAAGATCACCTACTTCATAGCTTTCATTCTTGCATCGAGAATCGTATTGGTCTTTTATTCTGTCACTGGCTAACTGGATGTGTTGTCGGGCAAGTTCATGAATGTTGTTCATTCTTAACTTCAGGCGATCGACATAATCTTCGCTTGCAACATGTTCTTCGGAAGGTCTGCAGCCAAACTCTAGGTCGCAGGGCAAACGAACTTCACGACCTAACATCAGGCAGGTTGGAGTCTGGCCTGTAGTTTCATTCACGGCCGAGCGGTATGCCATTAAGAATAAATGAATGTGCTGATCCCAATCTCTTTGATGTTTTGATACAACTTTGGACAGGTGTTTACCCATCGTTCGGTTCATCCTCTCGACTATTCCATCTGATTGAGGATGCAGGGGTGTCGTTCTGGTCTTATTGACACCAATCAATTTACAAACGTTTTGGAAAAAGTTTGACTCGAAGTTTCGCCCTTGCTCGGAGTGGATCTCCAAGGGAACACCAAATCGGCTAAAGAATTCTTTAACAAGTACCTCTGCTACGGTAGCAGCTTCTTGATTTGGTATCGCATAGGCCTCAGTCCATTTCGTAAAATAATCCATGGCTACCAGGATATATTTATTTCCATCATTCGTCTCTGGAAGTGGACCTGCAATGTCAATTGCTACTCTCTCCATAGGACTACCAACATTGTACTGTTTTATGGGTGCCCTCTTTTTACCAACTGGACCATTATTAGTTGCACACAGTTCACATTTCCGGCACCATCTTCTTACATCATCTTTACAGTTCACCCAATAGAACCGTTCTCGAACCTTTTGCAGAGTCTTCGTAATACCAAAGTGTCCACCTGATGCACCGTCATGCAACTGACGCAATACTTCTGACACTTTACTTTTAGGTACAATCAACTGAAGCTTAGTTTCTGTACCATCATCGTTCTCAAAGGTTCTATACAGAAGATTATCTTTCAGCACTAGGCAATTCCATTGGCTCCAGTAACACTTGACTTCGGAACTACATGCACTAATATCTTGCCAAGAAGGTCTTTCACTTCGACGCACCCAATCCAATACTCTTTTTATACATGGATTATCTGCTTGAGCGTCTTGTAGGTAGCTGTTGAGGCTGCCATTGATCATTAATAACGGTGGTTCGCCTCACGGGGCAAAGTCGTTCTTCTAATTTAAGACAATGATTACGATTTTCACTGTATGGCCGTTTTGATTGAACATCAGCATTTGAATGACTTTTTCTAGCGTGCTCGATCTGTTCTAGCTTTCTGACTGTTGTATTATTTTCTTGCACTTTGTGGCGAATGTGACCTTCGTTGTTACCATTCCAACATCTGGGTTCACGTCTCTTCGGCATCATGTTACGAACTACTTTCCGTACGATTTCCTCCAGATGTTTATCGTTTCGTTCGTCACTCTCTTCAGAGGTTCGTACTTGATAGCTCCGTGAAACTCGACTAGCTATCTCATGTTCCAAGGCAATGGCGAGCGCTTCATCTAAAACTTTCGGTCTTGCTAGTCGTAAAGCTTTCTGTAGTTCACTGTCTCTCAACCCATTGACGAAGGCATCTACAGCAATTTCTTCCAAAATGTTGTCTGGTGCCTCTGGATAGGCCAACAGCGCTATACGAGCAATATCTGCTTCAAATTCTTGCAAACTCTCACTTGCTCGTTGAATTCTACTTCTTATTTGTACTTTGTAGACTTGTTGTAGATGGGCATCTCCGTAACGTTTGTCTAGTCGAGTGAACAAGGTCTGGCAACATGTTTCTTGACCCTTAGGAATCGATCTTAGGATATCTGCAGCATCACCTCGTAAAGTAGCAGTCAAGGAAACAGCTTTTTCTTGTTCTGTCCAATGATTGGCTGTCGCAGTAGCTTCAAATTATCTAAGGTATATGGACCAAGAAGACTTTCCATCAAATGGTGGCAATTTGAATCTCATATGATGTGTCGTTTCGTCTCTCGGTGATTCTTCTTTTACTACTGGATCTAAGGCTACTTTATTAACTGGTGGTAGCACTTTTGTGTTAGTTATCATTATCTCTAATTGTTTGATCTTCTCTTCTACGTCTTCTATCTTGTTGTTTACATTTTTCTGTATCTTATCGAATGTTCTTGAGACTTTTTCAAATTTCTCATTGTTTTGGTTACATACTTCGTCGAATCTTCTAGACATATTTTCGAATTTCTCGTCATTTTGTCTAGCTACTTCTTTAATAATTTGAGACGTTTCAATGAATCTTTCATCATTTTTTTTAGAACTCTCTTCGATCTTCATTAAAACTGCTTCTTCTGCTGATTAAAAATGGAATGTCTCTGGGTCATCTCCATTCTTTTTAAGAACATTCTTTAGTCGTTCTTGGAGGATCTTCTTGGGCCCGCTGCAGTCTTCATCGCGTTCTTCTTGTTGCTCACGCAACTGTTTCACTGAAAGTTCTACTAGCAGCATCTTTGGTCAGGCACACACGTATTTTTTAAATGTTCTTTCGTACAACGATCACTACCGAACAACGCGGATTTTCCCGACGAACACTACTTTTCAAAAGTTCAAATTTATTTTTTAATAAATTAATTATTGTCCTCACACTGTGACACCAATTGTACCGTTTTTAAATAAAACGAGCGGTTCGAATTTATATAAATATATTTATTTATAACTTTACAGTTCGGTATTCTCTTATCAACTAAACTAACCTCCTAAGGTCGTTACATATATATACCTAAGTTACTATGTTCTAGAAAGTTCCCACCTCTAATTCGCGCACGTGACCCATTGTTCTCTTGCCTTCGAGAGATCTGGTGATGATTCTGTAAGCCGTTTCGAGATGTAACCGTTATATGAGTCATGCCGGAAGCATGTTCGTAACAATATTTAATAGTCAGCGGACAGCTGCTCCAATTAGTCGCCTTTTACGATTAACAAAAGAAACTTTAAAGGTATTTTACTAGAGCGCCCCCCTTCACACGAGATTTTCAAGTAAAGAGTGGAGCTAGTAAATCACAGCCATAAGCGTTATGGTGAATGTAATAACACCTAGGTAACTTAACCTAGGCAACCTTACCATAACCATATCAATAGAATAGTACATTTTTTTCTTTTTAAACAATTTCTGGAATATTATCCGTCAGCATGTTTTTGCGATCAGCTGTGATTGCGTGTAGGTTATCTCCTTTCTTTCCTAAAGAATGGACATAAATTTGGCATTACAGAACCTTGATACACCGAATAAAACGTAAATTAATATTTAGGGCAGGCAATCTAATTTATCTCCTAACTCGAGTAAAAAATATTAAGTAGATATCTACATAAAATATTTTTATTTAGGGTATTATTAAGTTATAAATTATTTTATTACAACTTATAAGGTGTTTGTGTCGCCTGGGCATAAAAACTATTATGTATTTGGTAAAAAATTAATAAAAACAGTAATGAATATTTTTTACTCTCTGAAGAAAAGAAGAAGAAAACTAATGATGTAACTAAAGATAAAATCATTTTTTAGGGTGAACTTTTCAGTAAAAAAAATTTTTCTGAAGACATTGCTACCGAGGAAGTAAAGGCGCTTCAGTTTCTGGAAGCTTTTCTCACCAATAGTAAATATGTTGCAGGAGATGAATTGACTATTGCTGATTTTAGTATTTGGGCTACCTTATCTAATTCTTTAAATTTGGTTCCTATAGAAGAAACAAAGTTTCCAAGAATTAGAGAATGGATGGAGTTTATGAATCAAAACCCATATAAGGAAATTAATGAACCTGGAGCGGCAACATTTAAAAAATTGATCAATGGAGTATTAAAAAAATAAATTTTTTATTAGTTCTATTGAATTTTTGCCTTTAATATTTTAGATATAAAAATTGTATATTATAATATGATAATTTCATTATAATAATTAATTATATATTTTTTTCTTTAAACGTCAAATAATGATGACATTACTTATCTAACTTGATCCTGTCAAAGTTTGATGTCTCCGCCGGCAGCAGTTTTTTTTCCCATTTCTTTACGGCGCGCGGCGGAGGGAAAAATGTTGTCATGGCAACAATATGAAACATGTCACAAAGCAACAATACAAATGTATTCTCATGACGCTTCGGTAACACTTTCCATTTTGGTACTTGATAAAAAATCGGTTTTCTGTGAAATTTTCAGGCCGCAGTGATGCATACTTTTTATACAGTTTAATGTAGTTTTGACCAATTATCGTAAAAGATCTAATTTGTCGTGTTTTACTGTCTGGGATTTTGATAATTATTACATTTTCTTTATCCTCAATGTCCACAGTCTTCATTTTCACCATTTCGTCGCATCGACTGGCACCGGTAACTCCAATTAACAAAACAATCTGAAATATTTTTATAATTTAGTAGAGTATACTATATGCTTTACAAAATAATTTTTTTTTACCTTTAATTATAAATACAACTTATCTGGCGCTTCAAACAAAAATTTATCAAACTCGTCTTTAGTGAAAACTTTAGACTTCTTTGCAGTAGATACTTCGCTTGTTTTTTTCAGAAAGGCACGTAACTAAAAATTTGCTTATATCCACATTTTTTCTAATAACTAACTCGGATTTTATCATAGAGTATCGTGACCACATTGTAGAAGATTTCCATTTATTTTTATTTTCCATTATATTAAAATATGCCAGTAAAACGTCTTCGGTAACTTGCCGTACTCCTCTTGTGTCGCACCACTCTTGGAAGTGCTTGTACGCTAACCGATACTTTATTCCGGGCTTATAGGGCCCCAAACGTACTACTGCATCATTGGCCGCGGTCTCAATTTCGTTTAGGTTTTCCATTTTCCCACCGACGACTTAATTATTTTAATTTCTAACATCTAGACGACTTTGTTTGTTACAGTTAATTTCAAGTAAAAATAGGGTATGAATTGTACTATTTATTGTTTGAAGAAAAAATAGTATACTTTATTCGGCAAAGAAGCGACTTTTCTTGACTTGCCCTCTATTACTCACTTCGTTCGGCGCGTAATATCGGGCGCGTCAAGAAAAGTCATGCTTCTCCGCCTCATATAGTAATATACTATTAATTGGGCGCATTAATAAATTTGTCAATATACAAACTATATATACTTACATGTAATTTTATTTTATTTTATTTGACATCATCAAATTTATCTAGTTATACGTAGTCAGGATTTAGCTTTAAAAAACTGGAAATAAAAAAAATAATATATAAATTGTCCATTTTTTATTGATCTCTATCATTTTGATAAATCATTGTAGATAAAATTAGTATTTACACAATAGGACAAATATGAAGAATGTTTTAAAATAAGATAGAGAGTATAACATAGATTGCTGGTTACAAAATATGAGAGCTCTTACCTGTAATATAAGAATGTCTTAAACATTCACAGTTCAAAAAGCTATCCAAAAGTACAAAACTATTTATTAAAGAGAATAAGAGAGGAAAACAAATAGCATAAATAAAATCAGTACAAATACATAAAGAACTAAACAAAATTCCTACTACTAAATACTACTTACCAGTTAACAAGTATTTTGAAAGTGTATGTGTACTATTGTCTATCCAAGTTATTATCATGAAGATCCTGGATCACGAGGTGCGGAGATGTGGTAACTATGTGTCAAAGGCCACCCAGAGAACCATGCGTAAAAAACTTCTAACACTTTTAGTGTATACAAATGTTCTCGGACGCGACTAGTTCACGTTCGAGACGCATCGCCCCGCCCCTTATTTTTTCCGTTGGCCCCTCCCTGACCTGGAAATCCCTAATCGCTATACTTCAGAAAGTATAAAAATAGGCGATTTTCAGGTCAATCAAGTCAGTCCTTCACGGGCTCTCCGAGAGCTTAGTGCTCTCGGGGCTCTGCTTTTTCTTTTAGCCTACCCTATACTTTGTGGCTAAGATTTTTATTCAACTTTAAACTTAGTGTTTTATTTCGACTATTTAGTCGTGTAAGAAATATCTTGCCTTTGTCAAGGCAAGCCACCATAGACTGCATCCTGATGTTTATTTCGACTTATAAGTCATGTAAGAAATAGCTCGTCTTTTTCAAGACGAGCTCATCAGAAGAAAACCTTTTACGAATCCATACCCCGCAAATGGATTCAAGTAGAGGGGCTTTCGTCGACGTTTCCGAAGTCCTCTACATAGCACACGGTGGTACAGAAGGTGCTTACCTTTTCATTTACCCCGAGGTGACATGGCGCCCGACAACGTGGTTAAAATCCGCACCCACGACCCAGCTTGACTCACAGCAGAAGGCTACAACCATTGACTTCAACATGGGTTGAAGTCAAGAGAAGAACGGGGAGAACCACGGAGTGTTAGAATGCTATCTGACACTCCGACATCGAGGCCTCCTGCAGACCGGATGCCTTCGACGTGCTGGCGACTTTGACGAGCCATCCTTCTTCGAAGTCAGAAGCCCCAGATGCCAACGGAAGTCCCGGAGCAGACCCAGTCATCGCCCCCCCTACCGAAAGTGGTTAGACGACCACGTAGGCTTCGGCACCCTGGTACTCTGCGAAACCCCGTTAGATATGGCAGATGGGATCCGGACGACCGAGGAGAAGACGAAGCCGTTGGAGGAGTCGACACACCGATCGAGTATGGAGCTGCAGGAGCCGGAGATGCCGTCATCGCCACCGACCTTCCCCTTTACTGCAGTGTGTTGTGAGTTTCAAAGACAATTTGATTTTATGAACTTATTACTTTTTACATTTTCATGTATTTTCTTTTCATGTATTCCACATGTATTTTGTATTGTTTTTTTTTTATTGTAATTTTTTAATAATTCAATAAATTTCCTTCCCAGCCACAGAGTCTCCAGAGGAGGGGGGATGTTCTCGGACGCGACTAGTTCACGTTCGAGACGCATCGCCCCGCCCCTTATTTTTTCCGTTGGCCCCTCCCTGACCTGGAAATCCCTAATCGCTACTTCAGAAAGTATAAAAATAGGCGATTTTCAGGTCAATCAAGTCAGTCCTTCACGGGCTCTCCGAGAGCTTAGTGCTCTCGGGGCTCTGCTTTTTCTTTTAGCCTACCCTATACTCTGTGGCTGAGATTTTTATTCAACTTTAAACTTAGTGTTTTATTTCGACTATTTAGTCGTGTAAGAAATATCTTGCCTTTGTCAAGGCAAGCCACCATAGACTGCATCCTGATGTTTATTTCGACTTATAAGTCATGTAAGAAATAGCTCGTCTTTTTCAAGACGAGCTCATCAGAAGAAAACCTTTTACGAATCCATACCCCGCAAATGGATTCAAGTAGAGGGGCTTTCGTCGACGTTTCCGAAGTCTTCTACATAGCACACGGTGGTACAGAAGGTGCTTACCTTTTCATTTACCCCGAGGTGACACAAAAACCGGTACTACTGTATTATCAGCGGCGGCCAGCCAGGTGAAGGTGAGGTTCACCCAAAAAAATATAATTAAATTGGGACAAATAAATAAACAATAAAAGCAACATTATTATATCTAAATTCTAAAATCAATTATTTATTCTCTTTTAATTAATCTAAAAATTAAAAAAGACAGCTAGCTTTATTAGCGGTGCGGAAGGTACTTGACGGTCAAGTCCTGACCTGTGTCACTTGCTGTGTATGATTCAGAAATAGGTAAATATCATTTTTGAAATGCGAAATCCGGCTAACCAGCGTTCACGGTTGCCATGGCAACGTGACGTCATCCTGTCGCTAGTGTGTTGAGAACAATAGCTACAGTAAATTCAACTTCAAGTTACGGACAGAATACACACAAGTCACTGCGTGATAATATTCGAGTCTACACGTGATGAACGCCTTGCTATTGGGCAAATTGTCGAACGATCGTAAGTCATGCAGTTAGCCCTAACAGGTGCACACTTCGTTTTTCCGCTCCGTCCGATAGTCAGCTGTAAGGTCTACCAGAAAATTAAACTAATTTGAATTTTAGGAAACTGGTATTTTGAAAACTTCAATTCATTACAGAAATATTTTTAGGGAAATTAAATTAATAAAACCTTATATATACCTTATAAATATATATAAAGTTTTATTATTATTAAGGTTATATTATCAATAAAATAATCATTAGAGTAAAATTTATTGTACTTAAAATACAGTGTCAAACAGTTAATCTTACAATCAAATGCAGTCAAGAATATCTAGAAATTTTAAATATTAAGTACTTAAGCATATAAATAACACAATACATTAACACGGCATTGAAAAAGATTAAAAATACAAAAGATATAAAATTTGTTAAGTAAAAACTTAGTGTAACTATTATGATTAAAAAAATTCATCCTAAGAAATCAGACACAATATAAATATGGTTCTAAATTAATCTAATTGAAAATTAAATATTTTACTATTTACTTATAACTTTTGTTGAATTTTCATACTTAGGTATACTAAAGTAACAATTTTATATATGAATAGGTTTTTTGTCATATAGATCAAGTTAAAAGAGGTATACATGAAAAATATGTTGAATGTAACATACCATTTATAACTTGTATATCGATTTAAAATAGCCTATATTCTCAAAAGATTTTCGAATGTAATACCCAAATTTGTTATCACTTATCTAAAAAGCAGATCTATATCGAGCAAGTAAGTTCTCTAATTGTGACCATCTTGTTACTTTACTATATTGTAAAATTCATTTTAAATCATTAATACTTAATCTATTCTTACCTACATTGACGATTACACTAAAATTACTGCTAACTATTACACTACTTATTTCACAAATATTATCACACTATTGTCCCAACTGATTCATGTTTAATATATAGAAATATACACAGTCACTTGTAATTTTACTTGTCCAGTTTTTCAATTTGGATATTATTATCTCTTTAAAAATAATTCAAATGAATCTATTAAATCATTGTCTAAGAATTCTGTTATCTCTTGTTCCCTTTTCTTATGCAAAAAGTTTCTTCTGTCTTCGGCATTCCTTCTTTCTTTAGTACGATGAACAGTTACATATGACGGTACTTCAGAAAAGATACTAGGAACTGCATTGTCTTTTAATTTGGGAAATATTAACTTTTTAATGTGTACATTTCCATTTTTATCTTCTCATTGTTCAGTCCGCTGAATATCATCTTCATGAAAATGTTTGGCACATACTACGGAAGATTTGGTAATTGTATAGCCTTCTCTATGAATAGAGCATATCCCAGTATACCTTCTTTGGTGATCTTCGGGAAACGAAAACGTACTTTCTGCCTGTTTTGTTTTTAAAGCACTGGCAGAATTGGTTTTGCTACACAACAATGCCAGGGCATCTGTAACAAAAAACAAAAGTATTATTATTGTTGTTTTTAGTTTACATATTTTGTAACAAGAAGCAAAAGTATTATTATTTTCAGTTTGTTTTGTAGGTTATATTTATACTTGCCTTTTAAATATTCGTTAAGAATCTTCTAAAAGTTCCAAACTTAATAAAATTTCACTTATATTAATATTTTCTAATTGATTTAAACACAATTTACAAATAAAACATTCGAATAAATTTAAAAAAACACTGAATTCAACAAACTTTACAAGCCTTCCTATATGAAATGTTAAACAAAACAAACCACGCTCGGACTACTTGTTAATTTGTTGATTTGTTAATCGTTAGCTCGTGTGTGGATAGTGCAAAGATTTTTAAGAACATTTAATTATAGTCGATACAAACTTTTTCCCCACTTTAAAATAATTTCTGTAGGTATAATAAAGCATTTATAATAGCCATAAGATACGATATAATGTCGACCTGCACTGATATGTTTAATGGATAAAAAGTATTCGATATGTAATTTAGTATGTTAAAAATTATGAAAAACAAGAGGTGCCCGATATAATTTTGTCCTGACTATAATTAATTAATAATTCAAACTCTTTGCGACACGAGATTTTATAAATTTTCTGCAATGGACCCTTGGGGCATACAAACATTCAATTGCACATGTAAAAAGTAATATGACCTCACTTTTCAAGAAACAACTGATAACCATTCGCGTTTGGCCGAATACTATACCGTGGAAATTTTACCAATTAAAGATAACACAATAGAGACAGAGGAAATAAGTACTACAAACCACTTGCGTAGGTGAAACTTGATAAAAATAGATTAATAAGTGATTCATTTTGTGGACTACTGTGCAACATGTAGCAAAAATTTGGTGGTTAAAATTTCAATCCGATGTGCCGAAAAGAGTTAAAAAATACCTTTTTTTATATATTTAAAAAAAATTCAACCCGGGCAGATATTGTTTTAGATTTTTTGGATCATTCTAAACAAAAAAATATTTTGTAATTTTCTTAAGTTGATCGTGTTTGAGTTATAAATAATTTAAAACTGCAAGATAAGAAAGAATTGTTAGACGAAGAAGCATTGACAGACGAAGAACCATAGATGACGATTTTCAAGGCTCAAAAACATAAGTAAAAAATATCACATTTAACAAAGCGATGTAGGTAAACCTTATATCGGATCCTCTACTATAAGTAGATATTTTAGTTGAGAAAAGTATAATAAGTCCATTTATTTAAAATGTCTGCTACGGAGTCGCCAAATGAAAATGAGCAACTGTTAACGCCAAGTCCTCCTAGGAAAAGAGCTAAGAAAAATCACATAAATATGAGAACCAAAGAAATAATGGTTAATACCTACAAATGCGAATTACAAGATAATCCTATTTTAGCGTTAACGGACATTCAACATAGGGTTGCAGATAAAGTTGGAGTTTGTTCGAAAACTGTTTTCAATGTTATTAAAGAATATAAAAGTTTTTTTCAGAGTCTCGTTCGAAACACCGAACGATTAACACGTATAGCAATCATAGTAATTAGTGATAATCGATTTTTAATATTAACAAGTTTAATATAGGTCATAATTTTTACCTAAGTTATAATCAAAATTTATCAATATCAATAGTTTTCTAAAAAAGTGATTAGTGCGTGTCAAAATAAGTGGAACTTATCGGAATCTAAATTAAAAGAAATTATATCGACAGTGAAACCGTGGCGCCTAGTAAACTTAAAAAGAGCTGACCAAGTCAAAATTTCTCGACTTCGATTAGGTCATACCAATATTACTCCTAATAGCACCTAATAAGTAAAGAAGACATTCCAGTATGTGATTATTGTCAAGTCAATATTACTGTTAAACATCTCCTAACAGAATGTGGAAAATATACAGTTAACAGACAAAATAACAATATTTCCAGTGACTTAAAAACAGTATTAGGTGAACATTTAAATACTAAAAACTTAATTAGATTTCTAAAAGAAACATCTTTATATAATTTAATATAATGTAGTAACTAATGTAAACTAATGTCGCTAATGACCCAGGTGGTTGAAGCGACTATTATTAGTAAATAAAAAAAAAATAGTTTTCTAAGCAAAAATTATGTAGTGATAAAGTGTGTGAAATTTCCATGCAACATTAAAAATAAAGTAAGATATACCTATACTATTTTTTTAGAGGTATTGGGACCGTGCAAGTTCGGAACAGCGACAGCTGGTGTCGTAAATCAGCAAAATTTACTGCGCTTTTAAGGCGCGTACTTAAAATTATCAACTTTAATGATGACAGCAGTACATCAGATTCTGAAAGTTAAGATAAAATACGATAATTTATAAACTTTTTTTTGTATACTTTATTTTGTTGTTAATAACTCTCGATCTTGTAAATCATTTTTATATTTAAAAAATTGGTGTACTATAATCTGTACCTGTCAGAGGTCTACAAACTATACAAAGTTTTGTATTGCAGCTTTAATTTACTATTCCGGCCCTGAACAAAAGCGTGTTTCCAGCGTGCATTTGTTTACACCGGCTGTAGCTTGAAGTTGAATTTACTGTAGTGCAGTTCCGTTAAAAAATTTATTATTCGTCTTCACCCACTGGCCACAAGTTGCATGGGTATTACTGGACAACTGAGAGCTGGCGGGTTGCGCGTAGAACAAATTGAAAAGTGGAAGGGATTGCTTATTTCTCTTGATGTCGGCGAGGAGTTCACATCGTAGGATTATTGCTAGATTTCTGACAGTGTTGTCAAGCATTTACATTTTTATTTAGAGTGGTCCTATATTATAAACTATTATTTATATTTATTAACATGGCAAGTGTATTAACGGGCAACCCCTTGGGATCTCAAGCACGAGATATAATTTTCATTGTTTTTAAGTTAACAACCGAAAAACTACTGCAGATCATGTTTTTGTTGATTTAAAAAAGATACAAGGAAGTGTAGATCAATTAATTGGTAATTATAATACTCATTTTTAAAATAAATTCAGATTTAAATAATTTAATTTAAGTAAAGTTAAGTTAGAATCAATAAATAAATAAAAAACTACAGTGCATTAGATTTCCATTAAATAATAAGTAAACAATAAATCAGTTAATTAGTAATTTACAGTTCACTATTATTGGTAATAACACTGATATTATAAGTTTTTTTTTTACATCCTTTATTTATTGAAATCTGTTTCTACAAATAAAAAAAAAACAATAATCAATATGTTTATCAAGTAATTAACATAGGGGAGATCAGTCCAGTGACAGAAATCCTTAAGATAAATTTCTAATATATATAAATATTTGAAATATAAATAACAATTTACAAAGACATTTTTCTAACATATTAAAAAAAAAATAGCAATATTTAAAATTAAAACAACACACACAATTATAAGTTGTAGGTATTTGTAGTATAAGTTGTAGCTATAAAATGATATATTATACGTTTATGTATATAAAGGTATAGAGAGGTCTAGAGGATCACGTCGTTTTAGTCTTCCTCTCCTTGGTCGCTTAAGTAGGTCTTGGGCAAGTGTATTTGGATGGTTTAGTAGTCTATTTTTGTAAGTGCCACTGAGTGAGACAACGGTGTCTTTAATATTTTGGATCTGAAGATCTCGGTGTATAACATAATTGGGCACGTACCACGGTGCATTGGTAATATGTCTCAAAACTTTAGATTGGAAACGTTGAAGTTTCAGTAAGTGAGAATTAGATGCTGTACCCCATATCTGTATACCGTAGGTCCAAACTGGCTTTAGAACACATTTATACAGTAATAGTTTATTATGTAGACTTAGTTTGGATTTTTTATTCATGAACCAATACATTTTCCTGTATATTAATCCTAGTTGCAGTCGCTTTGTCCAGATGTGCTTTCCCCAATTTAGTCGGCTGTCAAAATGTATTCCCAAGTATTTAACATCACTTTTTTTGGGTATTATGGCATTGTTTATGCACACAGATGGTACACTCTCTTTGCGTAAAGTAAATGTTATGTGTGCTGATTTGCTGCCATTTACTTTAATTCGCCACAGTTTTAGCCATTTCTCTAGTTTATTTAAATGAATTTGTAAATTTTGACAGGCTGTAACAGGAACCGAGCTAGAAGCCATTATCACAGTATCATCTGCATAGGTAGCGATAGTGCTTTTTACTGTTGTGGGAATATCTGCCGTATAGAGTAAGTATAAAGTTGGTCCCAATATACTACCCTGAGGTACTCCCGATAGAATTGGAGATATGTTTGATACTGCTTCATTGCATCTGACCTGGAAATATCGATTGGTAAGATAGGATCTCAAAAGAGCATACAGAGGATAAGGAAAGTGAGTTTTTATTTTAGATAGTAGCCCCTCATGCCATACTTTATCAAATGCTTGTTAGACATCCAAAAAGGCTGCAGTGCAGTATTCTTTCTTTTCAATCGCATCTCTTGCTACTTTGGCAACTCTATGTACCTGCTCAATTGTTCCATGTTGTTGCCTGAATCCAAACTGATAATCGGGTATTAACTTTTGTCTGTCGATTATAGAATTCATTTTCTGAAGTAGTATCCTCTCAAATATTTTAGAGATAATGCGAAGCAAACTGATTGGACGATAGGATGATAGTTCTTGTGGATCTTTATTTGGTTTCGGTATTAGAATAATTTGTGCCATTTTCCATTGAAACGGAAAATAGCCTAACTTTAGTATAGCGTTAAATATATACATAACCAACCGAAATCCTTCTTCGGGTAAATTTTTGCAGATTTTTCCCGATATTAAATCATACCCTGGAGCTTTTTTAGTATTGAGATGTTTAACTAACTCTTTTATTTCGTTAATTTTGATATTTTCTATAGGAGGTGACATCTGGTAGGGTGCATCTAAGTTCTTGTAAATGAATTCTTCTTCTTCTTCTGAGATAGTTCTGGAGTGTGGTTGAAAAACTTGGCTGAGATGATTAGCGAATGCTTGTACTTTATCTTCATCGGCCTTGGCCCAATCACCGTCTTTATTTCTAATGGGACCGTCATGCTTAATCTGATGTTTAAGTTTCTTAGAGAGTTTCCAAATAGAGTAGTTTGTGTCATCCGTCGCAGTAAGACTTTCAAGAAATTCATTTATGCCCTGATCTTTGTATTTGTGTAATTCTCTTTTAAGCAAACGAGTGGCCCTATTCAGTTCAGTTTTGTTCTCAGGAGATCTGGAAGTTTGCCACTGTTTTCTAAGTTTTCTCTTTTCGTTGATTAAGATTTTTATATGATGTGGATATGGTTCACAGTTATTACTCGGATTTAGATCTGGAGTTGCTCTCCAAGCTGCCTGTTGAATGATTGATGTAAGGTGATGAACTGCTTCCTCAATATTTTCACTTGTTTTAAGAGGAAGATTTAAGTTAATTGTATTTTGAATATTAAGTCTGAACAGACTCCAATTTGTTTTATGATTTGAAAACGTGGGGTATTTATTTGTATTATATACATGTTCCATCACATCAATAAATATGGGAGAATGGTCCGACGAAAGGTCAAAAGAAGGTTTAATGTCTAAAAAGTTGTTACTTATTCCTTTTATGATACAAAAATCAATGAGATCGGGTAATTTATTTCTATCTGTAGGCCAGTAGGTTGGCTGCCCAGTAGAAATTGGAGTCAAGTTATTTTCGTTTAAACTTTTAATAAGTTCTCTTCCGCGAGTTGTTATCAGTCTTGAACCCCATCTTGTATGTTTTGCATTAAAATCACCTACTGCAATAAAGCGATGACCAAGCCCTTTGAAATAACTAGAGAAATGGTCCTCTTTAATTATTTTGCCAGGGGGACAGTACGCAACTGACATCGTTATGTGCCCTTTACTGAGTTCTACAGATATAGAGGTTGCCTGAATGTATGATTTCACACACTTTATTTATTTCGTGATGTTTTATATTACTTCTAATGATTAAAGCAGTTCCACCATGACCTTTTCCCATTGGGTGTGGTGTGACATAGGTGCAAAAATCTGGCATACTAAAATGGCTCTTGTTTGTCATATGAGCTTCAGAGACCATCATGATATCAAGATTATGTAACTTTATAAATGCCTTAATCTCCTCACTATGGTTTGTGAGGCCGTTTGCGTTCCAATATCCAATTTTAATTTTGGGGTTGAACATTAAGTTTTGATATCATCGTTATGAGGAGGTCGAACATTTTATCCATTCTATCCATAAGTTTTTGGACCATCAATTCTAAACTGTTACTTGTTTCTGTTGTATTCAGTTTTTCCTGTGTAGTTTTTGAGACAGATGCGGTAGTATGATTTGGTCCCTCCACAGCATTTGCATATGTTACAGATGGGCGACGAGTATTTGAGGAACTTGGGGGGCAATGAGATTGTATTTTCTTCCTCAATTTTGGAAATTGTTTTCTTTGGAGCTCTTTGTAGACCAAACAGCCTCTGTAGGATGCAGGATGATTTTCTTGGCAATTTGTACACTTCACATCTTTAATTCGTGTTGGATTTGGACATTCGGATGACAAGTGATTGGCTGTACATTTTACGCATCGTGGCATTCTGTTGCAATATTTGTGAGTGTGTCCGAAATGTTGACACCTGTGGCATTGCGGAATTTCTCTTTTGGGATGTGGTGGTTCAACTTCAACTATTGAGTTAAGTAGTCTATTGACTTTGTAAATGTCTTTATTGTTTGCATTAGCAACCAATTCTACGTGGAATAGTGGTAGTTGCTTTTTATCCTTTATTCGTTTTATGTTGGAGATATTTTTGACTGAATGTCCTAGTTCTTCGAGTGCCCTTTTAATCTCATTAGTTTCTGTTGAGGGGTGAATATTGCGAATAACCACTCGAAATCCACGGTCCTGTTTTATTTGATATGTGTGAAACTGCGTTTTTTTTGCTGTTAAGCTTTTAATAATATCCGAATAGTTTTCAGGTGAATCTACTTGGAGTTTAATTTGGTTATCCCTAAGGCATTTAATGGTATATAGATTTGGTATTTTTTCATCAAGCAATTCGCGTAGAGGTTTTATATATTCGACATTCTGAATAAATATTGGTGGAGGTTTTTTGGATTCGGCATTTCTATTTTCTTCTTTATATCATCAGTAGTTAAAGGGCTATATCTATTGGTCGTTGGCGTAGGTTTCTGCAACCAATAATCCTGAATGGTAGTTTGCTTTTTAATTCTATGCGGAGGGCTATCTTCTGATCGGTGACGCTTCTTATTTTTAATTACCGTCCAACCTGTAACATCATCTTGCTGACGAGTTTGTTCAGTGGCTTCTGTTTGTTGTTTTTGTTCTGGTTTGTTTTCTGGCAAATATGTCGACATTGAGGCACAATGAGATGAGCTATTAGTGGCGTTTATCCTGATTTCATTTGAGGAAATACTGTTTGTTCTATTTTTAAGCGACGGTGGAGGAGTTCGTGCCAGACCGGCCTTTCTTATAGGTGGATTCTCATATGCTACATCTTTTAATGAGGGAGAATAACTCTGAATATTATCTGAATTTGGAATTTGATTTTGCCATTCCATTTTAGCTACTTATTTAACATATTGTAGTTTACAAAAATATTTTTATGTATATAATGGTTTTTATGTAATTTTTATTTTTTTTTTTGCTTTACGATAGGAGAATGAATCCAGATCGACTCTTCGGAGATCAATTCTCCTCTTAAAGCTACTTAGTTTTTATATATTTAGTACTTATTACTTTGTTTTCCCTTTCTATATTATTTTTTTGAAGTTTGGCAACACTGTCTGACGTTGAGACGTGGGCCGTTTTCTTATCGCAGACTGGATTGCAGATAACCTTACTTGTTTTCGATATTATTTTATGGATGTTTAATCGTACCAGATCGGTTTTTCTAGTGTCAATTATACACTTCACACTTTCTACACCAGTATAATTAGTTACTACCGATTTTTATGTTTTTAAACTTTAATTTCACCTGTAATTTTGGAAAAATTTTCACTGTTTATTTATGTTTAACCTGCTGGCTTCACCGCAGCGTTGCCAGTGATATTATAAGTGAAATTGTTATATTTACTGAAGACTAATGCTATGGGTAATATATATTTATATGTATTATACTGATACTGTTTATATAACTTTTCACCTAAGTGGGTTAACACTTGTTACGTGCAGGACCTATTCAACATAAATATATTATATACAGGGTGAGTCCCCACTAACTGGACGGAAGATTACTGCGAAACGGTAAAAGATTTTGAAAAAATTTAAATGTATAGTATGTAGGTTGATAAAGGCTACATTTTAAAATTATTCTAAAATATACAGGATGTCATAATAGAGCGCGGCGTTTCAAAGTTATATTTTTTATGGAAAAAATAAGGTATAGTTTCATAAGATTTACCTATACCTATGTACAGAGTGTTCTGAGTTATATTGAATTTTCTTAAAATGTAAAACTTTAAACTCATTGGACTCATTGGACACGTGGACTCTGTAGCGTTTACGCTACTGATTAACCCCTCACGAAAATTTTTGTGTTCCGCCAGCGATCGATTTTTAAATGGACATTTTTTCCCACACGCGCAGTAGTCGCTTAAAAAGAGAAGATTGGTCGAGTCTGTACGAGAACGATCAGCTTTGGTCAGAACTCGTTAACGCAGACACACCAACCGGTGAAATTTTTTCACCTTCAAAGTGACGGAATTGGAACAAGGAAAATAATTTGGGGAAGAATAAATTAATTCATAAATAAAATAGATATATTAATAATAATAATAATTAATTTTTAAAATCAATATTTATAAGAGTTCCACATAAAAGGAAGATTTTTTTGGCATGCTGCGGCTCCATGTAAGTAAATCATTTCATACGTATTATCTCTTTATCATATAATCAAATTTATCATTGCAGTTTAGTATTTCTTTAGAGATTTATTTTTGAGTTCCGAAATAATTTAAATATAAAATTTCCTTGATTTACTTGTAAAGAACAGAAGGTCATTTTTTATATAGTCAAACTTAAATTCCGATCTATTCCATATCTTATCAGTAAGTTTTTTTTGGTTTTTTTTTTCTCTCACTTTTTTTTGGTGGAATATAAAAGGTTCTACAACTGTGGTACAGCCTTCTGTATTCTGCGCACGTTCATTTCATGGCGCAAGCCTGTCATGTCTACGAAATGAACTTCGGAAATTTTGACATGTTGACTTAACCTGTTTTGATGTTTTGTTTTGGTGCAGTCAATCCATGCTGCTACACCTATTGAATTGCATTTATTAAATTACATAACCTTTTTAGATTCCGTCACTTCACTTGAGAGTATTCTCTTGAGAATATTCCCTCAAGGATACTAGTAACAAAATTTCTTGAATAGTTAACAACTCGGTTATGGAGTTACCGATTTCTCGGAGCAGATAGACCAGTGCCTGGTTTGACTACATTAGACTCACCTGGGTTTGTCCTTACAGCAACAAATTAATTTAGCCGTGCCAAGAGGAGTTTTTCCTATGGACTTATAGTGCTGTAAAAGATAAGTTGTTTGACTGTGTAATTTTTTTGTTCCTGTCTATTTTGTTAACTTTTCATATGCATATGATCAAGTGACTACATTTTGATAAAATATAATTTTGATATTATTGGGAGTGTTTGACATTAATGTAAGATAGGCTTAACGTAAACCTGGTAACTATGTCAACTATGTCAATGTCAAGTCAACACCACTTCCCAACGGGGACAATGGACGACATGATCATGTTGTAATTTATGAATATTAATAATATATGTTCATCCAATACAGTAGTTTAATTGAGACCTTATTAACATACTTTAAACATGGCGCAGTCATTTTATGGAATCTACGTGTCCAAGGATAAAGTTAAGTGCTAAGTTTATTAAAAAGAAAAATTTAAGTGTTCCCAAAATGGCAAGCATGGTCAATGGAATAGGTTATGTTAAGTTACCCCAAGATTTCGACCTCCAGGGTCAGAGTGCCGCTTCTGAATGGAAATTTTGAAAAATTTCATTGGAAGATTATTTAGTAACAACAGGACAACACGACGCTGTAGATCAGGTGAAATTATCCATCCTGCGAAATATTATTGGCCATGAATCAGCACGGATTATGGCTACTTTTGTTATCCCTGATGAAGAACTAAATAAGTATGAATTCACAATGCAGCTGTTAGATAAGTATGTGAACCCAAGAGGTAACGAATGCTTTGAGAGGTACAACTTTATAAATCGAGTACAAGAAGATGGGGAGACATTTGAACATTTTTTGACAGAGTGTAGACATTTGGTTAGAAGTTGCAATTACAATGTCCTAGATCCCGATGAGTCATGTGAAGACAAGGCATTAAGAGACAAAATTGTTATGGGAATTAGGGATCCGACCACACGAGAAGCCCTCCTGCGAATAGACAAATTAAGTTTAAATAAAGCTATAGAATTCTGCAGAACAAGTGAGCAAAGTAGATCTCAAAATTTACAGTTTCAATATAACACAGGAAATATTAATCATACACAGAAGATAGAGAAAAAGAAATATGATATAAAGAAGAAACCTTGGAATGAAGAGAAAGAAGTTGAAGAAGAAGTTTTTTTATGCAGGAGGTGTGCAAAAAAGCATGGTCCGAGGGAATGCCCAGCTTATGGCAAGAAGTGTAACAAGTGTGGACTAAAAAACCATTATGCAGTTGCCTGCAAGGTCAAAAATATTAAAAGTACTGAAAAAGATGATTGTGAGTCAACCTCTTCTAATGAATTTTTTGTAAGAAATGTTAACAGCAGGAAAAAGGTATGTAATGTTGATTTGATAGACACTTGGGAAGAGTATATAGAGGTTGAAAATTATAAATTGAAAGCTAAGTTAGACACAGGGGCAGATGTAAATGTTATTCCTTTAAATGTTTATAAAAAATTTAATTGTCAATTTAAAACCAAGCCTACTGAATATGTGTTAAAGGCATTTGATGGAAATATGTCTCATCCTATAGGTGTAGTAAATTTAAATGTAAAATGTAAGGGTAAGAATATGTTTGAAGATTTTGTCATTGTGGATGGTGCAAGTCAGGTTCTGATATGTGGACAAACATGTTTAAATTTAAGTTTGGTAAAACGTATTGATTCTATAAAAATAAATAAGATAGGCCGGTCTGATTTAACAGATAAATTTATCAATGAAAATTTTGAAGTTTTCACAGGGTCAGGCAAATTTCCAGGCACATATGAAATTACAATAAATGATAAATTTGAACCAGTTTGCTATCCACCTACCAAGTGTCCAATAAAAATTAGAAATTCACTTAAAACTGAGCTAGATAGATTAGTCCAAAGAAAAGCAATTGTTAAGGTAGAAAACATAGACCCCAGGGCAAGTATTAATAGAATGGTGATAGTCGAAAAGAGTAATGGTAAATTAAGAATATGTTTAGATCCCTCAGATCTGAATAAATATATAGTTCGCAAACCTAGAGTTGGGGAGTCCATTGAGGAAATATGTTCAAAATTATTAAACAAAAATGTATATTCTGTTTTTGATTTATCTGAAAGTTATCACCAACTTTCAATTGATGAAAATTCTTCATGGAAATGTTGTTTCTCTACACACTATGGAACTTACAGGTTTTTAGTTTTACCTTTTGGGTTATCAAATTCTCAAGACCTTTTTCAAGAGGCAGTTGAAAAGCATTTTGGTGATATTAAAAACATTGTAGTTTGTCATGATGATATGATCATAGCAGGGGCGTCTCAAGATGAACATGATCAAGCGATCAAAGAGGTGATAAATATAGCAAAAGAGGTGGGTGCTAGATTTAATAAAGAGAAAATTCAATTTAGCAAAAAAGAAGTAAAGTTTATGGGACAAATTTTTTCTCATTTAGGAATGAAAGTAGATCCTGAGAGGACAGATGCTTTATGTAAATTAGAAACTCCAAAAAGTAAATTAGAGTTACAAAGAATAATAGGTTCCTTTAACTATATTAGACGTTATGTTAAAAATATGGCTGATCAAATGCAAATTTTATGTGAACTTTTAAAAAACAATGTAGAATCGCAATGGTTGCCTAAACACCAGGAATGTTTTGATAAGTTCAAGAAAATAATTTCAAATTCTCCAGCTCTGGTACCATTTGATCCAAATAAAAAGATAGTTTTGCAATGTGATGCATCCAAAAATGGAATTGGGTGTTGTATGTTTCAAAACTATGATGGTATGTTGAAATTAGTTGCATGTTCATCTAGATCTATGAATGAACATGAAATAAATTACAACCAGACAGAGAAAGAGTTATTAGCCATTCTTTATGGTACACAAAAATTTCATAACTTTATTTACCAGTGTGATGTTGATGTCCAAACATATCATAAACCAATAATTTCAATTATGCAGAAACCAATATGCAAAATTGGGTCAGTAAGGTTGCAGCGTTTAAGGCTAAAATTATTAAAGTACATATTAAATATTTATTATGTTCCAGGAAAGCATATTCAATTTGCAGATATGCTTTCTAGAGCTACTTTAAAGGCACAAACCCTTGATTTAGAGATGTTTGATATGGTTCATTCAGTCTCACTATACTTACCAATGACAGATAAAAAAATATATCAGTTCAGAGAAGAAACCTCTAAAGATAAAGTTTTGGCTACAATTGTTGATTTTTATTATAAAGGCTGGCCTAAAGAAAACAAGATTCCAGAGTATATAAAGCCATATTACAGTATTAAAAATGATATATATTTTGAAGCAGGAATTGTTTTTGTTGAAAATAAAATAATTGTACCAAAATCTCTAAAACAGGAAATGATTACTCTGTTACATAAAGGTCATATAGGAACTAGTAAAACTATTAATAAAGCAAGATCTTTATTTTTTTGGCCAAACCTTAGGGATGATATTGTCCAGTTTTTAAAAAAATGTAGAATTTGTGAAAAGTTCATGCCAAATAATTATAGAGAGCCAATGTTAGCACATTCAATACCAAAATTGAGATTTAATAAAATTGCGGCTGATATTTTGGAATTTGGTGGTAAATCTTACTTAATTCTAATAGATTATTTTTCCCATTGGATAGAGATGCTATCATTAAATAATAAAACATCTGAAGCCCTAATAGATGCAATGCAAGATGTTTTTTCCAGATTTGGCTATCCTCAATTTTTAATTGAAGATAATTTACCATTTATATCATTTAAGTGTAAAAAATATTACGATAATAAACAAATTACAGTCCTGACATGTTCACCTCATTACCACCAAAGTAATGGCCTTGCTGAAAAGGCTGTAGGAATTTGTAAACAAATTTAAAAAAAAAGTTTTACAGAAAACTCTGATTATCGTGAGTTAGTTTTAGAATATAATAATACTGCTATTATTTCATTAAGTGCATCTCCATCACAAATGTTAAATAGTAGATTTTTGAGAACAGAAATACCAGTAAATAGTGAACAATTACAACCTAAAATTCAGAATGAGATTTATAAACTGTTATCGGACCAACAACAAAAAACAAAAGTTCAGTATGATAAACATAGTAAACGTACACCAACAACTTATAAAAGGGGGGATAATGTAGTTGTTAAGAGTAGTGTTGATAAAGTATGGTATAAAGCTGTTATTGTAGAAAAAGCTAAAGAACCCAGATCGTACTGGATAAGAAAGGAATGCAATAATAGGATAGTTAGAAGAAACACAAGACACATAAGACCATCACATACAAAATCAGATGTAGCAGACATGTATCTTGAACCTGAGTTGTATCCACACACAAACCCAAATAGTTATAAGGATAATGATAATAATGATTTAAATAGTGTATGTATTCAGGATAATGATTTAACAAATTTGTTTAATGAACATAGGGATACTGATATTGTAAGTCCTCATTATAGCTGCTCAAAAAATAATGATAGTAAGAAATGTAATGTTTCAAAATTTGGACGTACAATTAAACCTAGGGTACGCCTTAATCTTTAAGGGGAAGGTGTTTGACATTAATGTAAGATAGGCTTAAGGTAAACCTGGTAACTATGTCAACTATGTCAATGTCAAGTCAACACCACTTCCCAACGGGGACAATGGACGACATGATCATGTTGTAATGTATGAATATTATTAATATATGTTAAGCCAATACAGTAGTTTAATTGAGATCTTATTAACATACTTTAAACAGGGAGAGGGAAAATACATTACATGTTTTTATTAGGTTTTTAAATAGGATATACAGAGTCTGACCGAACTCACTTGTTGATTTAATATATATATTTTTTTAATAGAATACATTTTTGATATAATACAATTTTGATTTTGGGAAGGGAAATAAATTTCATGTGTTTTTTTTTAAAACAATATATAAAGAGTATTGAAGACTCACTTTTTTTTGGATGTAATATAATATAATTGTAATAGATTTATCGAGTTTGATATCTTTACAATATTGTAATTTGTATCTCATTTCAGTAGAACTATTTAAATTTAAATTACTACCTTTTTGTGTTAAGACTTTGGCTACCGTACGGACTATTCTTGTTGTTTACTAACATTTCACACTTTACTTGGCCAGTGGTAGTGATTATTCGCTTGTTGAGGGGCTATTAAGTCCTATTGTATATTTACACCATCCACTACCACTGTTATTTAGCTTTGCATTATATGTAAATTGTTCATACATATATATCTATATACACATTTTTATAAATATATTTATTGTTACTATTTTGAGTTTTATTTCAGTTCTACTAACCAGTATATAATATAGCAAGACAAGATTAATATTTAGTATTTTTGGATTTCAGGTTATTATCTCTAGTATCATTTGTTTCCGGTCATTTGTTACTTCAAAATCTCAACTATCGTTGAGTTGGCGCCCTTCTTTTTCTCTTAAATTTATTCCCAGTGACCTTCTTTAGTTGTATCACATTTGATATTACCAGGTCTCATTTCGTTTCTTGTCTCATTAGCTCAGTATCCTTGCTATCTGTTTATATCTTTAAAGCCACAATCCAGTGCATTGAAGCTAGCCCGAACACTCACTTGAGATTTAGCGTCTCTTTGGCTATTTAACTTTGTTCCTCTGAGCTTAGCCATATTTTTAGTATGTTCATCACCTCTCTTCCAGTTCTTCTGGAATTTGGAAGTCTTACAATTCCTAAAATCCAATACTCCCAGAGTATTGAGCGTTTCAACTCATTCTTAATTTATTTAAGCAATTCTAATAAAATTATTCATACATCTAAATAGCTAGCTTCATAAATATAATTAATCATTTCATGATTAATTATAAAACATTTATTTTCAGGGTGTTCATTATTTGTAGTTTCATTATTTGATTATTTAATGTGTAACATAAGGCTTATTTTAAATGGAAAACCCTGTATATTATTAAATTAATAAATTAACACAAATTTTCTCTTTCGAATGATATACGGATGTCCTATAACTAAGAGTGATAGTTTTACCGTAATTTAAAATTTTATTAAACGGAAATTGATTTCAAGTATTATTATTGTTACTTTCGATTTTTAAACCCATCATATTGATATATTGTTATAAACGAAACCAGTGTAGTTGTATATACATTTTTTGTAAAAAAATTAAAATTTTTATGTCTTTGGATTTGTATTCGTTGGGAATAGTATTAAAATATCATGAAAAGACAATAAAAAAAAATGTTGAAAATCTAATGTTTTTTAGATTTTCTACGATTCATCAAGTGAAAGGGAACTGCGCAAAGGTTACAGTTTTTAAAAATGACGTAGATATTAACGTTATGTTTAATTTTTTGTATTATTTTAAGTATTAAAATAAGTTTAATATTTAAATAAAAATAAAACTGTAAAATATATGTATTTTGTGGAATTCATAATAATAATAAGATGTACCAATAACTTCTTACGTGCTTACGAGCACACACACTCTTTTTTTTTAACAATTAAATACATAACGAAGCAGAAAGAATTTTAATAAAACAAATTATACAAAATATTACAAAATGAAAATGAACATAAATAAATAATACAAAATAATCCAAAACTTAGTATAACTAAAAACTGTTCAGATATGTAACAGATGTTGAAATTGCATGCCATCTTGTGCAATACAATAAGCAATTCTATCTTCGAATAATTTACTTACATTATTTAACATAGCAGGAGTTATTGAAGCAAACGCGTTTGTAATTCTTAATTTCATGTCATCTCTAGTAGTAGGAGGTGTAGCATATACAATATTTTTAATATAATCCCACTTAAAAAAATTCAACTTGGTTAGTCCCGGTAACTTAGGGGGCCAGTTATATGAACCACCTCTATCTATCCATCTGTTTGTAAATTTTCTGTTAAGGTAGTTCCTAACATTACGTGGAGCTTCGTCCAACTGGAGCCACATTTTTGTTTATAGACTAAGTGGAAGGTTCTCAAGCAGTGTCCAAAAATCTTGTTTTCGAAATTTAGGAAATTTGTCCCATTGAGAGATGTTTGTCAAAAAAATACGGGCCGATAACATACTCACCCATAATGCCACCCCAAACATTAACACTCCATCGGTGTTGGCGATCAAGAGTACGAAAGAAATGTTTATTTTCTGTATCATAATAATGAAAATTATGTCTATTTACTAAACCATTATTATGACAAGTCGATTCGTCTGTAAATAATACATTTCTAAAAAAACCAGGATCTTCTCCAACTTTATCCAAAATCCATAAACAAAAATTTAAACGGTTACCATAATTTTGTTCTGTTAAATGCTGGTGAAGTTGAATGTGATACGGATGAAAGTGGTTGGTCTGAAGTATTCTACATACACTAGTTTGACTAATTTCTAATTCACCCGAAATTTTTCTTGTACTAATATTTGGGTTTTCCGTAACAGATAGCACGAAATTAGGTTCGTTAACGCTGTCACCAATAACTGGTTTATTTTTTTACCTTTTCGTATGCAACATTATCAGTAGCACGGAATCTATTAAGCAATCTCTCAAAAACTTCCTTGTTTGGGTGTTTGCTATCAGGATACTTTTGAGTATAAACTTTAGAAGCAAAGTACCTTGTCAACTATTTCATGGATAGCGTAATTCTTCATTTTTAGGAACAATGAAAGTTAAATATTACACACGAATGTTTATATTTTGACAATTACCAGACCGTAATGTCAGGAAATGACAATGTCATACAATGACATTAACGAACTATATCTTTTGTTTTAAAATCAATATACCGATGGAGAGTTAAAATAATTGTAAATTACTCAAAAACTAAGAAACTTAAGTATAGGACATCTTTATACCGTTCAAAAGAGGAAATTTTTTTAGTATTACGTGTTTGGGACTTTTCATTTTGTATAATATAGGACTTCTAGGTCAGTCTTGCAACAGTGTGTAGTTGCAACCTGTAAGACGAATGAACTCGCTCGAGTGGCAATGTACAAGAGAAGTAAGGTTGTAGAGAGAAGTTGTTATAATGGCGGAAATAACATAGTATTGTAAATTTGTTTGGTAAAATAAAAAGTTGGAAATATCAGTTGGGATAATAATTTTGGAAAAGAAAACCTATGTTAAAAAAAGTTAAAGTTCTTAGCGCAATCTTCTTCTTAACGTGCCCTATCAAGTCCCCTTGACGTTGGCGATTAACATGGCGATTAAAACTGTCTCTGTCTCGAGCTATTCTAAAGAGTTGCTCAGCTTTCTTTATTCCTGTCTACTCTCTGATATTCTTCAACCAAGAGGCCTGCTTTCTACCAATTCCTCTGCGTCATTCGATTTTACCCATCAGAATAAGTTGAAGAATATTATATCGGTCTCCCATTACTACGTGTTCAAAATAGGCCATCTTTTTACATTTGATGTTATCAAGCAGCTCGCGAGCAGCATTTGCTTTCTGAAGGACTGCCACATTTGTCAGCATAGCCGTCCATGGAATTTTTAGTATACGTCTGTGCAGCCACATTTCAAAGGCCTCCAGACGCTTAATAGTGGATATTTTTAATGTCCATGCTTCGACAGCGTATAAGAGGACTGACCAAATGTAGCATTTAACCATGCGCTTTCGAAGTTGAAGTTGCAAGTTATCATTACAGAAGAATGACCTCATTTTTAAAAATGTCGTGCGGGCTATCTCGATTCTACATTTTATCTCTTGATCTGGATTTAGTTGTTCAGTAATATGGCAACCAAGATATTTAAAACTGGACACTCTTTGAATTATATGACCATCAACATATAATCGTGCATCTTGATGTGCTAAACGGCTAAACATCATGTGTTTTGTTTTTGAACAGTTTATGTTTAGGCCAAACTCTCTTCCCACTGTATTAATGGCATTTAAAAGACATTGTAATCCATTCATGTCATCACTTAAAAAGCGCAATCATAACGAATAATTAATATCCGTGGTGTTTCATTTAAAATAAGACCCATTATTTTGTTTGTTATTTACAAACTCGCATCAGCCTGTAAGGCTATTAGCGAAAAAGAGAAAAAGTATTAACAATACATTAAATAGCGTTACAACTAAATTTTGTATAAATAGTTTATTGCTTTTAGATATTGTATAATCACTTTGGCACCGCACTTTAAGAATAGTTCTCTCAAATTCTCCGGAATTCCGAATTTACATCTTTCCGCACTGTGTAACGGACACTCCGCTAGAAGGTGGTTTACTGTTAGAGGGGTCTCGCAAGCATAGCACTCCGGTTGGGGATCCCTTGTCATTAGATGTCCATGTGTAAGGCGACTATAACCAAGCCGAAGTCGTGTGATGACAACCTGAGTAAAACGATTGGTGGAACTATCACACCATGGTTGAAAGATTGGTTTTATCTCAAGTAATTTTGCCTCTTTTTTATGCCATCTGCTATTCAATATGTTGACTATTTTGCTGTGGAAATATGATTTGAGGTATTTCGCTGGAGTTTTTGGATACAACTCAATAGTTGTGTCCTTTAAGGCTTCTCGTGCATATTTATCCGCCAGCTCGTTTCCCGTGATTCTAATATGTGATGGTACCCACAGGAAAGCAATGTTTCTGTGATTGAGGTTGTGCAATTTTTGTCTAATGAGTTTGGCCACAGGATGGGAAGAATAAATTTTTGAGATGATTTCTAGAGAACTTAGTGAGTCAGTAATTATTAAGAAGTTAATGTCAGGACATTTTGTAACATGACATATGCCTTTATATATTGCAAAAAGTTCTCCTGTTAGTGTTATAGTCTCCGCTAGTCTATATTTTTTTATTTCATCCTCTGTTACAAAGGCAGATGCTACACAATGCCCTGCTCTAGATCCATCTGTGAATAACTGTTTGAAGGAAGAAAATTGAGAAATTAAGGTCTGATATTTGGAATTAATTAGATGACGATTACTTTTTTTCTTATTTTCTGATAATAGATCCAAATTTATGTGAGGAGAAGATATTAGCCAAGGATGTTGGAAGGAAGGGGAAGTTTTCATCTTGCTAGGATAGATTTCGGGGACTTTAAGGTTTAATTCACTTATAATTCGTCTGCATCTTTTGTAAAAGGGAATGTGGATTTTTGCGTGCTGGATATTCGAGCAGCGAATGGTTTGATGAAATTGTAAAGAGTACTGCTTTGATGCATACGAGAGCATTAATTCCTGTCTTCTTAAATCTAATGGTAGTTCACCGAGTTCGGCCTGAATACTTAAGATAGGGGTTGTTCTAAATGCACCGCTTATTATTCTGAGAGTGTTATTTTGAATGGTGTCTAAAACTTTTAGAGTTGTTGTTGAAGCAGACGAATAAGCGTGGCATCCATAATCGATCTTAGAGCGGAATAAATTTTTATATAATATGAGTAGAGTTCTACCGTCCGCTCCTCAGTTCGTACCAGAAAGACATTTCAAGAGGTTTAATCTTTTTTTATATATAGCCCAGGGAAATAAGCATTTTTTTATGACACTCGTCCGGCCAGGCAAACGACAGTTGTTTTGAGTAGTACGGACCTCTGTAACAAAAACCTATATGTTTCCTGCAGTCGATTTTTTGGACTTAATTAGTTATTAACAAATAAAGGTCAAAAAACGGAAAATTTTTGCTTTTTTCGTCATCAGCAAAAAGTGAAGCAATTTAAACAAATTTTAGAAGAGAGAAAACTTATAAGTTATATAAAAACCTTCAAAATGGCGTTTTTAAAATGTTTCTATCCTTATTTGTTGCTTAGAAAGTTGCAGAATAAGTCAAAAATTTCTGTTTTTTATAAATGTTAATAACTTTTTTTAAATAAACTTATAATATTTATATTTCATGGAATGAGGTGTCTTATAGTGCATAAAATGGGTTTAAAATTTCAAAGTGATCGGTCCAATAGTTTAAAAGTTATTTTATTTGTTTATCCCAAATTAACATTTTTTGCAACAATATAAGTCAGAAACTTATACAGTTTTAGAAATTGTAAGGACTGTTTCTGATAGAAGAAGACTTATTTTATTATTTACATTAAAAAAAATTAAGAAAATTAATTTTAAATATTGCAAAATAATTTTGCAAAAACATGTCGATTTTTTGCTTATAAACAATTAAAATAACTTTTTAACCATTGACTGTAAAAATATTATTTTTACATATTTAAAAAGCTTGAATTTTTTCACAAATTCAAATAAAAAAAAGTTTGTCTTAAAATAATTTGGTACAAAGTTAGCCTCTTTTTTTATTTAATTCATAGCACCTTTGTTTATAACAATTAAGAAATCTAATTAGCGCTATTTGAAATAATATACAATTCACTGAACTAGTGCGGTTAAATCGATCTTTCAATTTTTCAAATGTATCTTGTCTAGGTTGCCGCTTATCTGGAAACCGTTCATGATAAATTCTCCTTCCCCCTCCCTTCAGCTCCCGAGAGTTTCAAAACTGACGGATGTTACCTACATTTTGAAGCTTTGATACACAATAATTTTAAAATTTAGTAGTTTAAAAATATAATGTATATTCATTCAAATTGCTCTAATTAGATTTTTTAATTGTTATAAACAAAGTTGCTATGAATTAAATAAAAAAAGAGGCTAGCTTTGTACCAAATTATTTTAGGCCAAACTTTTTTTTATTTAAATTTGTGGAAAAATTTAAGCTTTTTAAATATGTAAAAATAATATTTTTACAGTCAATGGTTAAAAAGTTATTCTAATTGTTTATAAGCAAAAAATCGACATGTTTTTGCAAAATTATTTTGCAATATTTAAAATAAATTTTCTTAATTTTTTTTTAATGTAAATAATAAAACAAGTCTTCTTCTACCAGAAACAACCCTTACAATTTCTAAAACTGTATAAATTTCTGACTTATATTGTTGCAAAAAATGTTAATTTGGGATAAACAAATAAAATAACTTTTAAACTATTGGACCGATCACTTTGAAATTTTAAACCTGTTTTATGCACTAAAAGACACATCATTCCATAAAATATAAATATTATAAGTTTATTTTCAAAAAAGTTATTAACATTTATAAAAAACCGAAATTTTTGACTTATTTTGCAACTAATTTAGTCCAAAAAATCGACTGCAGGAAACATATAGGTTTTTATTACAGAGGTCCACACTACTCAAAACAACTGTCGTTTGCCTGGCCGGAGGAGTGTCAAAAACAGGGTACTTTTTTTGCTTATTTCCATGGCCTAATATAGCTGATATACATATTAGATATTGAATAATCCAAAATTGAAACTAAGTATTTAACACCCTGTGAATAAATGTTTAATAATCAATAGTGGAATAAATTTAACCATTACCCAACTATTTCGCTGTAAGAGAAAATTTGTTATAATTACTTAAACAAGTCGAGAATGAGTCTTCTTTTAAAATTTTTTTTTGCTTATAATGTAGTAAGTTGTGGTTTTTTTTTGTATTATTTGTTTTATTAAAATTCTTTCTTATTGCTTGTGCATCAACAAGTAAAAGTACAGAGTATAGACATTTGTTTACAACTACATTGGTTTCATTTATAACAAATATGACAAAATGATGGATTTAAAAATCGAGAGTAACAACTATAAATATTTTGAAATCGAAAAGAAAATTTTAAATTACGCAAAATCTATCACTCCTAGTTATATCCTAGTTATAGGACATCCATATACCATTCGGAAGTGGAAATTTTTTTTAATATAATAATTCATTCATACACAGGGTGTTCCACTTAAAATAAGCCTTATATTACACATTGAATAATCCAATAATGAAACTGCAAATTTTGAACGCCCTGTAAATAAATGTTCATTAATTAATTATGAAATACGTTAACTAATATTTAACTATTAGAGATATATCTAATTTTATTAGAATTTCTTAAATAAGTTAGGAATGAGTCTTCGTTTAAAGCTTTTCATTTTAAGAATATTCCACAAACTCAGAACACTCTGTACATAGGTATAGAGAAGTCTTATGAAACTATACCTAATTTTTTGCTGAAAATTAGAAAATCTAATAAAATATAGGGTGTCCCATAAGAAAAAATATAACTTTAATAGGCCGCACTTTATTGGGACGCCCTGTATATTTCAAAGTAATTTTAAAATGTAGCCCGTATCAACCTTCAAACTATAAATTTAAAATTTTTTCAAAATCTTTTACCGTTTCGCTGTAATCTTTCGTTCCGTTAGTGGTGACTCACCCTGTATATATATATATATATATATATATTATATTATATATATATATATATATATATATATATATATATATATATACTTCAATTCGTAAATAAATAATTTTTTAGTTTTAAATAAAAGAAATCATCAATTCAAAACTTTTATAATCGAGTTAAAGTTAACATTTATTTTAATTATAAATTTAATATAATTATAATTTAATTCAAAAATTGGTCAAACCTTTTGCATTAATTGTCTAACATAATAATATCGTAAGTATAAAACGTGTATCTACTAACGTAATTTTTAGATCCCGACTAAATTTTTGATACGGCAACTACGCGTTCGTGACACCAGCGATTAAGTACCTCTCGTATCTCTTTTATAATAATTCCTTGCAGCTGACCCGCCAGCTCTGGTTTGTCGGATGACCCGCCAGCTCTGGTTTGTCGGATAATACCTATTTAGTATTCGCAGCGACAATATTTTGAAATGTATTAGTCTATTATATAGACATTTTTTATACAGTATAGTGTATAGTATAGTATTTATTAGATTAGTTTTTATATAACACATACATTTTTTGAACGAATTTTTAATGAGTTTTGGGTGCGACGTAGGTACCAAAACTCCTTGTGGCTCCGGCAAGCTTTCCTCATCTTCACTACTTTTTTAGGCCACGAGCCGCCGCTGTGTATTATAATCAATAATATGAATATATCTGTGATTATAATTGATTGCTGTTATACCAACAGTGGGACAAATCGTTGACCGATTTGGAGAGCACTGTATACTTTTTGGGGATTAAATCCTTGACGGATCTTAAGGACTTCTGCCAAACAGAGATGATGCTTCTTCCACGTCTAAATTCGTTCTAGGTGGTAGGCGGGGTGCCTGATTTTTCGGGGAGTCTTTTTGGACGAGTTTCCAGCGCACAAAAACTAAATACTAAATACTAATACCACAGAATAATAAATAATCAGAATGTCCACTCTCAGATGCCGTCTTTGAAGTTTTTCAGAACGCGTGCCATTTTTAGAAGGAAACACATAACACAGACATATGATTTGTGAGGTTATGTAATTGTTTATATTTATGTTTAATTATATTTATATTTATGTTATTATATTAAAAGTTATTAAATAATTGCATAGTATGTGTATGATTGCCGTAAAGTCAATTAAACCGGGTTAATTTTTCTATGCACACCACATAAACAACACTGGTTCCCTCTAAAACATGGCGGAACGTCTGCGCGAAGGAGATGCGCGTACTTAATTTTCCATGGAGAGTGGGCATTCTGATTGTTTATTATTCTGTGCTAATACTAAAAACTGTTGACAAAAATTTTTTGACAGATGTTTGACTATCGTTGATACTTATATATTTTTTTTAGAGTGAGTGAACTTTGTCCAAAGTGGAGTTAAATACTAAATTAAAAATATTAATAAATAGTTTTACATGTTCAAATGGATTTACTCGAACAATTATTAATTTATAATTATTATTTAATCACTTTAAACAGAGAAATAAAGCTTTTAAAATGTACAGTTTTATTATAATATTTTAGGGATTCTGTAATTATATACATTATATAAAACATTAATGAATTAATATTTGTTTCGTTTGGTGTTAATTGTAATTAATTATTAGAAAATGTTTTTGGCAATTGCCCTTTGATCAATTAGCGGATAAATTTGACAATAGAGGCAGAACACTCAAACCACCAGTTGCCAGATTGCAACAGATGTTTTTTTAACTTTATTATTTATACTGTCATTTTAGTATTTACTATTAAAAACTGTTTTAAAACTATTTACTTTTTCTTTTTTTGGTAATTATTAAGTACTACTTTTTAAAAATCTTATTGCTTTTGATTGAGTATGTTTTATTAGCAATGTAAATTTCAATATTGCCAAACACCAATATTTCATTCTGTCAAAATCATTTGAGGCTACTTTCACTGGGACCAAAAGTAAAAAACGTCCAATGAGTAATCCAAGAAAATATTTAGCGATGTAAATGAATTTTGGACAGAAAACTCAACTTAAGTACACGAAAAATATTAACATGACAATATATTAGACATCACTAAAATGACAGAACAGAGTTGCAAATTGACAAATAAACTGTCTCTTGGAACAGATCATAGATATTTTATATATGCCTATGTCATAAAACAGACTGGAGTCGTCAATATAGGAAACACAACTAAAATAAATAAACGTTGAAAATGAAGAATAAACAATATAACAGAATATTAAATAAATAGAAAGTTAAGTGCCAACTATTTTTACAATAAAAATAGTAAAATTAAAGAGGAAGTTAATAAATAAATAAAATCGAAAGAAATTAAAATAAATAATTATGTTTAGGATTAAACTTGAGAGGTCGCTGGTTAAATTATATCAGATAAATAATTATAAAGAAAAATGCAATATTTGTTTGTACATAAAATTAGCGAAAATAGCAACTATAAATTGTGAATAAGATATGAAATCAACTGGTTTACTCATTATTGTTGTTTTGTACAAAGAACAGACTTACCCCTTGAAGATATTGATGCCGTCTTAACAGGAATGAGGAGTCGGTCGTGATACCGACGCTAGCGTCGCCGCCGAGGCTCAGCACGAGAAGGTCCCAAACTAGGTCCGTGTCGATCGTTATCTTATGAAGAAGTAAAAAATGTGTTGAGATGGTCAAAGCTAAGTAACCCTCTGAGTGGAGGTCCGAGAGGGTGTAACAATAAATCATTCCATTGTATTGCGACCTTTCCGATAATTTTAGCTAATTGTGACGGTAACACGACACTTTATACTTGTGTGTATATTTTTAAACCATACAAAAGAGAAACCAAATTCTCCGTATTCACAACATCACAAATGAGATATCCAGTTTAAGTTTTATGAGGCAACAGGAAACAATATATTTCAAAAAGGTCTTTTAAAATACAGTACCAAATTAGATCACATTACAGTACCGTAACAGAAAAAATATTAACTGTAAAATTATGAAATTAATTCGCACATACTTTCCCAAACATTCTCCCGCTCCAAAAACGAATGTTTTTAAAAACAGCTAAAAGTATAAGTATAAAAAATAGACCTGAAAAGATCGATATACAAGTTAAGAACTAAGTAAGAATAAAATATGAATTAACAAATAAGCGGCGGTCATATTTTGACCACAGAACATTGTTGGATGCCATCTGAAATTGTGCTCAGATTAACAACGCGTACAATGCCATCAATTAAGAAAGAATATCGTCGAATCGGTAGAATTTTTCGATCGGCTAAACTAGAAGGACTGTGTCAAACACAATACCGCTATCCCCTTTTCCTATAAGAATTCCGTGGAGTGCGCAAAAAAATAAGAAGAAGAACAGCGTCGAAATCTCGGCGTGGTGTCGCATTTCAAGTCTGCAATGACAGCCGGCAAGTAATAATATTTTGACGAAATACACGGTGGGAAAATGCCAGTTTGGTGAAGATTGTAATAATTGTGCCGGTGATAAAACACGAACACCACAATTGGAGCGGTGTTTATTAGAAGGCATATAATGCCGAGTAGAGTGTGGTATCAGTTCTTGTATGTGTTTAATACGATTGATAATTTATAGGTAGAAAAATTAGCTCAAGGGAGCGCAAGCGTAGAGTCAGATTCAATATCGGAGGATCGGAAGGAAAACCCTATGACAAAGGTGACTTGATCAGCCAGAAATATGGCTGCCAAGAGTTCCAATCTTGTCGAGACAGAGCGAGCATGAAAATTGGACTAGACTCGTTGACAAATGTAACTAGATCAGTCAGCCGTATAGCTGCCAAGAGCTCCGATCCTGCGATAGATGTTCGTGTATAGAAATAACACCAGAAATGTAACACATACAAATACAGAGGTAAGATGTATCTGTTCAGATGTTCCATCATCCCAGACTACATCAAAGTACCACAACGGTTGTAGAAGACGTTTGACTAGCAAAAAGACATGGAAAAGGAATAAAAATTAGGAACGAATAGCCCACTTTGTACAGGGTTTGTCAAAGGGACGAGAAGCATAAGAAAAGAAGTCAGTCGTAGGATTCCATTTTTGGAGCACTACCGTAAAAATGAAAAGTTCCTCTGTGTTAACGAACAACATGTCAAAATGTCTTAGTCAAAGCCTTACAAATAAATAAAGATGGTTGCTGACACAATGTTGCTTTGTCTAGCGAAAAATAAAGATGGTTACTGACACAATGTTGCTTTGTCTAGCGAAAAACCATCGAGCTTTAAAAGCTAAGCGAGTACTCACTGCAGAAGGTGAGTAGTATTTCTGACGTAAGTCCGTCGAGATGGCTGCTCGCCCACTGCCTAGCGGAAGACCATCGTATCGTGTTTTAAAAGCTAAGCAAGTTCTCACTGCACAACGTGAGTAGATAAAAGAAAATCACTCGAAGCGTGATTCTGACGTAGGTCCGTCGAGATGGCTGCTGGTCCACTGCCTAGCGAAAACCATCGAGCAATAAAAACTAAGCGTTACTCTTGTAGAGTTTTTAAGCGAAGCAAAACGCGAGGCCGTGATTCGCAAACCGTGTTCGTTATTCCGAATGAAGTGGGAATCAGGCTGCGTACACAAGACGTTACTCTTGTAGAGTTTTTAAGCGAAATAAAACAAAGAAGTACCGTAAGTAACGATACGTAGTAACAACTCTTGGAGAGGTTTAAAAGTCCGATCTCCAGAGTACCACCTTTTATAGTTCCAAAATTCCTTATTTACTTTAATTTGTCAATACGTTTGCTTTATATCGCAAACAAAACAACAACGAAGATATCGAAAATTAAGTAAAGAACGAGATGCCCTTTTAGGACCAGTATCAAAAGCGTCGATTAGCGACACACCTCGAACGTCATATAGATTGGCGTCGAAGCTAGTACGAATTTTGGATAAAAGAAGCGAAATAAAAATTTGTTTTTTGAAAACTGTATGAGAGTTATAAGAAATAGTCGATTTAAAATCGGATTCAGGAACCGGCATCATATGTTGAGAAGCAATACAATCCTCCATGAATGCAACATATGTCTCTTTGAGATTCGGGAGTTTCCTGAAGCGATTCTCTAGCATACAAAGCGAAGGTATGCATAAGAATAACGAATAAGTAGCGAATATAAAGAAGAGGAAAAGATAAATAAAGAGCATTGGGTTGTAAAAACGGTTGAATAACAGAAAATCGGCTTGTCAACTTTTAGAAAATCAACAACTTAGAAATATCCTCCACGAGCTTGGTCGTGTTGGGACAAAACTAACAGGTGCCTACTGTTTTCTACTTCCCAAAACCTTTGTAGTACAGATCTATGATTGTATACATAGAAGTAGCGAAAGATGTAAATAACATATAGAATGAGTGGTAGAGACTCGCCCTTATAGAACATAATTGAAAATGATTTCTAAGGCCACAGTATGATTTGGTTCGCCAAGAATTCTGACCAGAATTTACGAAACAAAGAACCAATTCAACCCATATGAGCATGTCTATGAAATCTAATTACAAAAATGCGTGATTTGGTAGATCAATGAAATAGAATTGGCTGTGGAGCCTGTATCGTGCAAGATACGAATTACAAGAAATGTGGAAAGAAATAGTCGAGGATAGTAAATGTGGTAGTGTAGCAAAATATAAATGTTGGTATTTGAAGAAGTGGTTGTCTAAAGGAACAAGAGAAATTTGACGGTTGGTTAACAAACGAAGCAAAACGCGAGGCCGCGATTCGCAAACCGTCTTCGTCGTTCGGAATGAGGCGGGAATCAGGCTGCGTACACAAGAATTATGGGGTTAACCAACGAGAAAAGTTCTTGAATCCTCTTAGTCGCAAAAATACAAACATTTATATGACTGATAAGAACCGGAATATAAGACACATTTAACACCTTGATTAGTTACCTTAGGGTGCTTTGTAGCACTAACGAAACCACAGGTAACGGAGATTTTGTCGAAATATTGAAATAAGACAGCGATAATCGAAAGAGAGTAAAAGAAGACAATAAATTAAATCGAAACAAAGTTGTGAGATTTATGAAAATCTACCCTAGCTACGAATAATAATGAAAGTGTGTGGTTTATATACTTGAATGCATTTCATAAGTCTCCTTGAATCTAGAAAATGCCGCGTATGGCGCGAAAAGTTGGATTTGTTCATTTTGTTGAGCATTATATGATACGAGCACGAAAGAGAATACAATGCAAGAATAAATTAACAAATCAACACGAAGAGAATATCTAGATTTAAAGAAGCGGACGGTTTTAAACAAAATCAATTGAAAACAAGTGATAATATCGATAAAAAGGTAAGTAACAAAGAAAAATCGAAAGAAATGTGTTTAAGTTAACACGCAAAACGTACAGAATGAGTTGGAGAGTATGTATGATACAAGTAGAACAAAGTAATTCATAAAAATCAGCACAAAAACAATGTAAAAAAATGTAAAACAAATCATAAACGTAATGTAATATATATGTGAAATAATTTTAAAAATTGCTATGTAAATGTGATCCAATTGAATTATGTAAATAAAATTTAAAATAATGTTCGAAGGACCGAATTAGATTTAACTTAATAAAAAACAAAAAAAAAACAATTAATTAAAATGAATTAATTGAAAAAATTTAATTAATTGAATCAAAGTTATAATTATTTATAATTCGGCTCGAAGTGATCAACATGTTTAGGATTAAACTTGATCTGATTATATCAGATAAATAATTATAACGAAAAATGCAATATTTGTTTGTACATAAAATTAGCGAAAATAGCAACTATAAATTGTGAATAAGTTATGAAATCAACTGGTTTACTCATTATTGTTGTTTTGTACAAAGAACAGACTTACCCTTTGAAGATATTGATGCCGTCTTAACAGGAATGAGGAGTCGGTCGTGATATCGACGCTAGCGTCGCCGCCGAGGCTCAGCACGAGAGCCGTCCCAAACTAGGTCCGTGTCGATCGTTGTCTTATGAAGAAGTAAAAAATGCGTTGAGATGGTCAAAGCTAAGTTATCCTCTAAGTGGAGGTCCGAGAGGGTGTAACAATAAATCATTCCATTGTATTGCGACCTTTCCGATAATTTTAGCTAATTGTGACGGTAACACGACACTGTATCTTCTTCTTCTAGTTCCTATCCGTTTCGGATGTTGGAAATCATATTGGCAATCATAACCTTGCTCGCTGCGGCTCGAAACAGCTCCGTTGAGGTTTTCTTAAACCATGTTCTTAAATTCCGCAGCCATGATATTCTCCTTCTACCGGGTCCTGTACCGACACTGTATACTTGTGTGTATATTTTTGAACCATACAAAAGAGAAGCTAAATTCTCCGTATTCACAACATCATAAATGAGATATCCAGTTTAAGTTTTATGAGAAAACAGGAAACAATATATTTCAAAAAGGTCTTAAAATACAGCACCAAATTAGATCACATTACAGTACCGTAACAGAAAAAATATTAACTGTAAAATTATGAAATTAATTCGCACATACTTTTCCAAACAAACTATATAAAAAAAACAATATATATGTAACCTTTATAACGTTAAAAAAATATTTGCTATGAGTGTAAGAAATATTTACCAGAGACGCATAAATCCAGATCTGGAATAACAAACTACAAAACCAGATATAAATGATGAATTGAAGAATTTGTGAACATGTATGACTTAGAATTAAATAAAGTAGCATATGAAACCCTAGTCAATAAAAGAAATATAAAAAGCAGGAAAGGATTCTGACAAGAATATTATTAATGAAAATTCAATAATTTAAAAACAAATCATAACTAAAGTACTTGCAAGTTAAGATGCAAAGGAAAATAAAAAATATTCAGGAAAGTTCAATTCGAAGCAAAATTTAATTCAAGGCAAAAACATTAGCAATAATGAGATAAGTATTGATATGGGATAAGTCTATAAGTCATATTGATAAACATGGGAGAAAATTTTTTGTTTGTGCTACAAAATGATAAAATGAATAGAACAGAAAAAGATACCGCTGAATATAATATAAGCTGAATGAGTGAATCGTTATTTAATAAAAATACCGGGGATCAAATCTGTTTAGTTTCAGGCAGCTATTGAATTTTGCATGGTACCTGCGCTATGCTGCTACAAAACAAAACTAAAACGAGAAACCTTGTGTTAGCGAGAGCATAACTTTTAAATATTTCCTTACCCTAAAAGATTAATAATTATATACAAAATTAGCAAATGGCAAATATTAAATCAATATAATAAGTATTATAAAAATTAGTTAAATCGAATAAAGCTTCTACATGCATATACGATTTATACAGATAAAAAACATATGGCTTAAAGATTATGTAAAAGTCGAAAAATAATATTCATAAGATATTTTTACGATAAATAATGACTCATAAAACTGTAAACATATTATTACTAATTCTATTCCATTCAAGTATTTTCCAGATCATACACCAGCGTTCCTATCGAGCACCCCCCCCCCCCCCAGCTAAAACCAGTCTGGGTGACCTTCTAGTCTGTTCGAAGGGGATTGCCGGAATTCTAGTCTAAAGGTTTATTAGTATAAATAGAAATTTTAGAAAACAGTTTTCAGTCCGAAATAAATATCGTAAGTACATAATATAAATTAAATTAGTTGCTAACTACTCTAATCAATAAATAATAATAAATGTAATAAACTTGTAAGTGTTATAAATGTAGAACCTTTAATAATAAATACAGACAATAAATTTGATAAATATAAACAGTTCAAATCAAAATGATCAACTGCAAGTATATCAACACATACTCACTCTAGAAGAGACTTAACGATATAAATCAATTTATGTACAGAAACATTCACTTAAATAGACAAAAGATGCAGAAAACATTCCAATCTCCATTTTTTAGAACTGAAGCTAATATGACAGAACGGAGTTGTCAACTGACAAATATATTTTAAGTTAGATCTAAGTAATTAGATCTAAGTAAACCAATTCAGTTTAATTATTTAAAATCCTTTTAGTAATATTAATCATTGCTTATTGCTCAACGACAAATGCGGAAGTCTTGCGGAGAATGAATAAGGAAAGAGAGCTTATGATTATAATAAAAGTACGGAAAACACAATATTTTGATCACATCATAAGAAATCAAAAGTATGAACGCCTCCAACTTATAATCGAAGGCAAAGTCAATAGCAAAAGGGGACCAGGAAGAAAACGCAACTCTTGGCTTAAAAACCTACGGCAATAGACGAACATGACCTCCATAGAACTATTCAGGGCTGCTACAAATAAGATTAAATGGGCAAATGTAATGGCCAATGTCCTTAAGGATAAGGCACCGTAAGAAGAAGAAGAAGATTGCTCAATGTGATTGTTTGTCTGAATCATGCTGACCTAGTGAAATCTGCAATGTATTTAAAAGCCTATTGTAAACAAATGTATATTACTAAAGAAGTAAACACTCGTTCATAATTATTTTGTTAGGTGTTGGTATTATTTTTAATATGAAAATAAGTTATATGTAAATTTATCAATTAATATAAATGTTGTGTGTGTATGCAATCAAATCACGGTACCTGTGATGTTGATCTAGAACTTCTGCTTCTTCTACAGTGCACTGGGGGGAACTCAGGGTGGCTTCAGGGACTCTTCTTAGCCGCGTCAAGTTTACACAAAATATACTGAAGTGTTTAGCGCGCTGATTTATACAAGACTGAGATCGAGGTGCGTGTAGCCTAGTAGCTTCACTTCCCTTACGACTGTTAGGGGGGTGATTCAGGGCCGTATTAATTTACGATTAAAGACATACACACACGTTAATTAAAGAATTAAATATAAAATAAAATAATAAAAAAATTATTAATAAAAATAAGAATATGTGTGGAGGGAGGTAACATTCCCACCCACCAAAATGCATATTTGCATTTTTAGTCAATATAAGGCAAAGGGCATAGCTTCACCAAAGGTCGCCTAAGTTCACCTTTCGCGGTTTGTATGATAGCTACGCGAGCAATACCATCTTGACCGAAAATTAAAGTTTCAATTCGATCCATTTTCCATTGTAAGGGAGGCTTGGTCTCATTACGTATTAGTACAAGAGTACCTATATTAGGATTACCCTCATTTTTATGCCACTTCGTGCGTTGATGAAGAGTATGTAAATATTCTCAGCTCCATCTTTGCCAAAAGTCTGCATGTAATCGTTGCAGCAATTGCCAACGACTTAGTCTATTTAAATGAACATCACTATAATCTCGATCGGGAATTATCTTTAAAGGCTCTAGTGTAAGAAAATGTCCAGGTGTTAAAACTGAAAAATCATTTGGATTATTACTGACAGGACATAAGGGACGACTATTTAAGACATCCTCTATTTGTATGAGTAATGTATTGAATTCTTCATAGGTTAAAACCTGTTCATCTATGACTCTAGACACAATCATGTGTTTTTACGCTTTTTATGTGACTTAATGTCTTCTAAATATGATTTTGCTCCTACAAAATTTGTTCCGCAATCAGAATAGACAACAGAGCAACGTCCTCGACGTGCTATAAAATGTCTGAATGAGGCTAAAAATGCCTCGGTACTAAGTTCAGATACCAATTCTAAGTGCAAAGCCTTAGTGGCATAGCATACAAATAGGCAAATATAGGCTTTCGTTCGTTTGGCATTTTTAAGCTTATTGGCTCGTATCAGAAAAGGACCGCCAAAGTCGACGCCAACGCAAGAAAATGGTTTGACCTTGGATATCCGTACGTCGGAAAGAACCCCCATAGGTGGCTGATAATTTTGAGGCTTTAGTCTCCAACAGGAAAGACATTTTCAAAGGACACTACGAATAACACGTTTGGATGAAATTATCCAAAAGTTTTGTGATAACTTACTTGAATGCCTGCATGTAGATGCACAATATGAACTTCCGAAATAAGTAATTTGATAAAATTACCTTTGGAAGGTAAAAGAAGGGGAAAGCGCTTGTCATACGCTAATTCTGACTGACTAAGCCTTCCGCCTACTCTTAGGAGATCATGTGAATCAAAGAAGGGATTTAATTTTTTCAAATATTTGAATTTTACAGTATTACTCTTAACCTGTGTTATTATCCACCTTCAGATATCTTTGTTGCACTAATCTAATTAGTTGATTAGTGGTATTACTTTGCTCCTGAATCGAAAGCCTTCCAACTGTTACGTATAGGTTGGTACATAGTGTAGGTTGACGGAAGTCCTGATGAATGACTGCTGTCAACATAGGTATTATGGTTAGTTTTTATGAACAACGAAAAAGGTATAATATGAATGTATCTTATAATTGTAAATTTAAATAATAAAGAGATAATTACAAGAGCAAATATTCAATAGGTTATGGGCCCAGATAACTCCTTGATAAAGAATAAAAAATAAATCAAGAAAACGTGATTACCTTGGAAGATGTTTGCAGCTCAACAATTTCCGATTCTCGCAGGTGAGAATTTTAACAGTTGGAAATTCCGTGTAAAGACCTTATTAAATGAAAAGAAAGTATTACCAGTGATTGAAAGTATAGACCCAACAGAGAAAGAAAATTTTACAGATGAAGATGCAAAAGCAAAATCGATTATAGTTCAACGTGTTACAGATAAACATTTAGACATTATAAAAGATGCCAAAACCGCTAAAGACATGATGAAAGAACTTGAAGACGTTTTTGAGAGAAAAAGTATATTCACCAAGCTTACATTAAAAAAGAAGCTATTGACTTTGAAGTGTAAAAGAGATCAAAAACTGGAAGACCATTTTATGAATTTTGACAGAATTATAAGAGAACTGGAAGGTGTAGGTAGTAAGATAGATGAATCAGACAAAGTATGTCATCTTCTATTAACCCTTAATGAAGAGTATGAATCAGTAATTATAGCAATAGAAATATGAAACACTGAGGTAACTATGGAATTTGTTAAATCTAGATTATTGGATGAGGAGCTGAAGAAATTTGATAAAGACAAACCACATACTATAAACAATGAGGCAGCATTCAAAGTAAGTGATATTAAATGCTTCAAATGTGGTAAAATGGGCCATAAATCATATGAGTGTAGAAGCAGAACTTCAATTGTTAAAAACCAGAGTAGAGGAATTAGTAGTTCCAGAAGACGTGGATTTTATAGAGGTGTCAATACAAATAGAAGTAACTCTGAGCATGCAGGTTATATAGAAGAAGACTTAGGTTTTATTGCGATAAATGCCATTAATGATGATGTTGAAAACCAGAAAACGTCCAGTGGTGTTACTAGTAGTGAAGAAATAGTGCGAAATGAAGAGATAGTTTATCCTGCAATGAACTGTGGTACGCTTAATGAGGTACATTTTGTTTTATATTCAGATGGTACACAAAATTTTTTGTCAGATCAACTTGTGGACTATATGATTGATGTAACAAATTTGGATAAAACAAGTTTTGTACAAGTTGCAGATGGTTACAAATTGAAATCAACTAAAAAAGGTAAACTTAGAGGAATATGTGAGGGAAGAAAAGCAAGTATTAATGGTTTAATTGTTCCAAACTTGAAATGTAACTTCATTTCTGTTTCACAATTAACTGAAAAGGGTAATGGTTTTATTTAAAAATGATTGTGCGCTTACTATTGGAAAAACATATACTGTTGAATGTCCTAAAGTAGATAATTTGTATCTTTTTAAGTTAGAAATAGAATGTGTGGCTTTAAATGTAAATGTTTTAGATAAAACTGAGTTTAATAGAAACATTTGGCATAGACGCTTAGGCATTTGAATCATTTAGGCTTAAAAAATTTACAATTACCTTTTTCTAAAGAACCATGTGAAAGTTGTATTCAGGGTAAAAGTACAAGACGAAGCTTTCATAGTAAAGAAAAGAAAAGCAAAAGAATTGGTGATTTAATATATTCAGATATAGCAGGGCCAGTTGCTAACCCTACTTTAGATGGAGAAAAATATTTTCCGGTATTAGTTGATGATTTCTCACAAGTATCAGACTAGATAATGGGGGTGAATTCTCATCAAGAAATTTAAAAAATATTTGTAGACAAAAGGGTATTGAGTTACAGTATACTCAACCATACACTCCACAGCAAAATGGTACATCTGAAAGAATGAATCGTACATTGATAAATAAAGTTAGAGTTAAACTAGGAGAAACTAACTTGCCCAACCATTTGTGGGGTGAAGCAATAAGATGTTCAGCTTATGAATTGAACAGGAGTCCTACAACAGCTAATGGTGGTAAAACACCATCTCAAATATGGCATGGTGGGAATAATATTAATAATCTTAGAGTTTTTGGTTCTAAAGCATGGAGTGTAATTCTTCCAAAACCGAATAAATTTGATATTAGAACAACAACAATAATGGTAAGTTATTCTAATTCAGGATATAGATTATGGGATTGTAAAAAGAACAAAATAATTACATATACAGATGTTATTTTTGATGAAAAACAAGTTGAATATAAAGATAATGTAATCGATGAGGTTAATGATAACAGTAAAAGTCAAACAGTTTGGATCCTAAATGAAGAAAATTCTGAAAGTTTGGATGAAAACAAAGAAGTAATTAGAAATGAAATAGATAATAATGAAGAGGACCTAATATATACTAGAAGAGGAAGAGAGGTACACTTACCAAAACATTTAAGTGAATATGAATTATATTCAGCTATTGCTTACTATCATTGAACGGTGAACCTGAGACGTTTGAAGAAGCGCAGAAAAATGGAGAGTGGAATAATGCAATTAATCAAGAACTGAAGTCATTGGAAAACCTTAACACATGGACACCAGTTAATTTACCTGATAACAAAAAGATTATAGATACAAGATGGATTTTTAAAATTAAAGATGATGGAACTCATAAAGCAAGGTTGGTTGCAAAGGGTTTTCAAGTACAGGAGGAGATTCCACTAAAATGAGCACAGTGAGAATGATGCTAGCTCATGCACTGCAAAGAGACTGGAAAATTTATCAACTTGATGTGCCAAAAGCTTTCTTAAATGGAAAACTTGATTCAGAGATATATATTTATCCTCCACAAGGACTAATAATAGACAGGGGAAAGGTTTTAAAATTAAATAGAGCATTATATGGTTTAAAAGAATCACCAAAATGCTGGAATCATACTTTTAATAGAGTTGTAACAGAGAATGGATTTAGTAGATCAAAACACGATTTTTGTCTATATATTGGAGAAGACATATTTATGATTGTTTATGTTGACGATATAATATTAACAGGACATGAACAGAAAATAATAGAAACAATAGATATTTTAAAAAACAATTTTTGTGCCAAGGATCTGGGTAAAGTGAAGAACTTTTTAGGAATAACAATATCAAGAGAAAGCGGTAATCTCACATTAGGACAGCCGAAAATGATATCAAAGGTATTGAGTTCATTTGATATGAGTGATTGTAAAGGTGCGGCATCGCCAATGGAAACAAATTTTCAGATAGATAACACTCTAGAAGTAATTGATGTTCCGTATAGGAAACTTATAGGTAGTTTTATGTACATAGCAACTACATCTAGATCGGATATTATGTTTGCTGTTTCATATCTTAGTAGAGTACTTGATAAACCTTCACAACAAACTTGCAAAGCAGGAAAAAGAGTGTTGCGTTATTTAAAAGAGACACAAAATTTTTCATTGACATATAAAAAGAAACCATGGGAACTAGTTTGTTATTCAGATTCAGATTGGGCATCAAATAAAATTGACAGGAAAAGTATTACAGGATGTATTGTATTTTATTGTGGAAATCCAGTTTCGTGGTTATCCCAGAAACAAAACTGTGTTGCTCTTTCAACTGCAGAAGCTGAATACATAGCTGCGGCTACCTCAGCTCGAGAATTGATTTACTTAAAGGTATTTCATCTGACTTTAATGTACAAGGTAAATGAAAACTTTTGATTGATAATTTAAGTACAATAGCAATGTGTCAGTTCTTTGAAAATTCTAAACGTGCCAAACACATTGACATTAAAGAGCATTATATAAAAGATTTAGTTTCAAAACAACTGATATGTATGGATTATATTTGCTCTGAAAATAATTTGGCAGATATATTGACAAAGCCTTTATCTAAAGAAAAATTTTGCCATCTAAGGTCAATGTCAGGCGTTTCTTAACTGATGTAAAATTATTGTAAAAATATTGATATATTTTTTAATTGTTTAGATTTAAGCGATTTTTCCTCCTAAGTAATTTATTGAAGTTCAAATCGAGGAGAAGTGTTAAGTATAGGTTGGTACATAGTGTAGGTTGATGGAAGTCCTGATGAATGACTGCTGTCAACGTCAACATATATTATTTATTATGGTTAGTTTTTAGGAACAACGAAAAAGGTATAATATGAATGTATCTTTTAATTGTAAATCTAAATAATAAAGAGATAATCACAAGAGCAAATATTCAATACCAACTGTTCGTTGATTTGCTGATTTTAGGTTACCAACGAAACATATAAAAAGATACGTTTTAATTTTAAAAAGGAAGAAAATCGATTACAAAGATTATCGACAAATTCATCAGATGGAAAAGACAAAAGACAACTCTTCTGTTTTAATTCTAGGTTATGTTTGATAGAATCGGTTAAGGAGACTGACCAGTTATCTTCAGTAGTGCGAAGAAACTCCGGACCCACCCACCAAGCAGGAGTATTTAAGAAATCCTCAGGGAAAAGTCCACGAGATCCGTGATCCGCAATATTTAATGAAGAAGGAATATATCGCCAGTGTTTTGAAGCAACCCTGTCTTGAATATAAGAAATTCTATTACTGACGAAGGTTTTCCATTTATATGGCTGTGAATTAATCCAATGAAGAACAACAGTCGAATCTGGCGATGCGTAAATTCTACTAAACGATATAGTGAGAGTCTGCAGTATATAAGACAATAATTTACTGAGAATTACTGCTGCATTGAGCTCAAGACGAGGAATAGTTTGAACCCTGGTAGGAGATACCTTGGTTCGGGCTAAAAGAAAATAAGTTTTGATGACTCCTGTATCATAACAAACACGTAGGTATGTAACAACAGAAGATCCACGTAAAGAAGCATCGTAAAAGCCATGAAGCTCACAGGAAATAATTCCATTTAAACAAATATGACGAGGTATAGAAAATTTAGACAGTCTAGGCAGTTCAATTTTAAATTGTTCCCACCTTGAAGTAATTTCCAAAGGTGGTATTGCATCCCAATCTAAATTAAGTAGCCAAAGACGCTGAATAATAGTTTTCACTATTAAAGTGACAGGATTGAGAATACCGTAAGGATCGAATTGAATCTTGAGTCAAATACCGAGCTATTTGACTCAAGAGATTTCGCTTTGTGTAAGAAGCTTGGAGAGGTAAAATTTTATAAAAGAAATCATCAGATGATGGATTCCATCCAAGTCCTAATACCTTCAACGAAGATTGATCTAAGTCAAATGAAAAAGACTGTTGCAAAATATGATATAAAGGAATATTAGCGAGAGAGAATAACTGAGGGGCATTACTTGCCCACTTTCGTAACTCAAATCCACCACGTTTCAATAAAGATATTAATTCTTTAATAGCAAGAACACTATTTTCTAAAGAATCCTTTCCTGTCACCACATCATCTACGTAAGTATCTTTAAGGAGTATAGATGAGGTAACAGGTAAGTCCGGTTCGTCGAGTGCTAGCTGCTGTAGGGTACGAATTGCAAGATGTGGTGAGCTAGACACACCGAAAGTAATCCGAGTAAGTTCGTATTCAGCAATAGATTCCTGTTCCGAAAAACTCCAAAGTATTCTTTGAAATCTTTGTTGTTCAGGAGTGATAAGAATCTGAGTAAACATGGATTTAATATCTGCAGTAAAGACATACTTATGAAACCTGAATTTAAGCAATAAATTTACAAGATCATTTTGTAATTTTGGACCAGAATATAAGGTATCGTTTAAAGATGGAAAGTTAGGGGCGTGTGCGGAAGCATCAAACACAACGCGCAATTTAGTAGTACTGGACTCCTTGTAAATACAGTGGTGTGGTAGATAATAAGCATTATTTACTGCCGCACTAGGCTGAATACGAATTAAATAATGATTATCTATGAAACTTTTGATAAAGTTGGAATATTGAATCTTAAGTGATTCATTTTTGGCAAATCTGCGGTCTAAAGAACTAAATCTTTGTAAGGCTAAACGTTTTGTGTCGCCAAAAGAAGGTATTTCGTTTTTGAAAGGAAGATTTACTACAAATCTGCCCTCAGCATTTCTATAAGTAGTATTAGTATACAGCTTCTCACAGAACGAGCCTTTCGGAGATTAAGATTTAACTTCTGGTACTTCCTCAATGGCCCAGAATTGTTTCATGTCATCAGAAATGTCGCATCTAATTGCTCAGAATCATTAGCAGAAAATGACGTAAAAAAGGAATGAATATTTTTTTATATTTGTAGGTGGAATATTTCCCATCAAAACATATCCGAAACTTGTTTCAAGAGCTGAAAGCTGATCATTACTTTGATGAGTTTTAATAATTCTCCCTGTTAAGATATAAGGAAAAATATTTGCTCCCAATAGAACATCAACTTTGCCGGGAATATTTGCCATTTTATCAGCCAACCTTAAATGTTAAAGATATGGCACGTTGTCTAAAGAAATTGGAACAGTTGGCATGTTTTGACAGATTTGAGGAAGAAATATTGCATCTATCTCGCAATGAAAGTTTATGTCATAAGACGAAGAAATGTTCAATTTTACGCCTGATTTGGCTGGTACATTTGAGTGACAAATTTAGAGAGACTTAATTTGTCTGCACATTCTTTTGCTAATGAAGTTAGCTTGAGACGCACTGTCTAACAAGGCTCTAACTTCCAAGGCTTTACCAAAACGATCGAGAACATAGATTGTAGCTGTAGCTAGCAAGACATTATTTGTTAAAGTATTTAATAAGGTGGAAATAGAAGGCATGGGATCGGTAGATGAACTAGCAACCTCGTTATGAGAAGAAGAAGAAGATGATTGATCACTCGCATTGAGATTATCAAAGTGAAGAGCAGTATGATGTTTTTTATTACAATGTGTACATCTTTTGGAAGAAAGGCATTTGACCGTATCATGGGTTTTGGGCAAGTAGTTTATACAACATTTATTCTGTTTAGCAAAGTCAAAACGTTTTTGAGGTGATTCAGCAAGAAATTGATTACATTTAAACACAGCATGATCCGAACCACAAAATAGAAATTTATTTTTGACAGAACTGGTCAAAAATGTAGAAGTTTGACGAGAAGAATACCTTACGTTATTAGAAGTATCGGAATTAGCAGATTTAACATTTTTGCTCACTTGTCTTTTATACGATTCCAATGAAGTGCAACGCTGCAATGCGAACTTATGAACTTCCTCATAGGTCGGTACATTTTTTGAAGAAAAGTGTAATTCAAAAGCTCTAATTGTTTCTACATCCAACTTGTCCATCAGTAAATTCATGAGAATGAAGTCCCATTGAGAGGGAGAAAAAAGTAACTTTTCTAGAGATGCTAAGTTTTTATTGAAAATATCTAATAACTTTCTAAGTGAAATAGGAGCATCAGTTTTAACCACACTGGCATTTTGTATATTTTTCCATAATGCTCTAGATAAGTCTCGTTGACCTTCATAGCGATCAACTAAGGTGTAAGCAATTATATAATTAGAATCTTGAAGCTTAATGCTATTAATTAAATTGTAAGGTACTCCCTTAAGTGATTGCAGAAGATAACTAAACTTTTCTATATTAGAAAGATCGGAGTTATTATGCACAAGAGCATTATATAAATCTGTAAATGTGGGAAAATCGGTAATCTCGCCCGTAAATATACTTAAATTTAGTTTAGGAAGATTTACATTAGTTTCTTTGGACACATTTTGAGTTCCACTAGCAGTAATGTTCAATGATGCATTATGTTTAAAATAAAGAGAAGCTATTTTATTAATACTATTAGCAAATTCAAATCTAATTAATTCTTCCGTATCTAAATCTACGTCTTCCTCAACAGCAATTAAATTAATTAATTCAGTATGCTGATCATTAAAACTAGTATTAATAGCTTTGTAATCTTTTGCATCAAAGAGAAATCCTGGAATTAATGAAGCATCAACTAATACTTCATCTGTCAGTTTTTCCATTTGTTTAATTTTACAAATGTCAACGTTTCTCAACGCACGCAAACGAATAATTCTATTTGAACTTCTGGAAGACCTTATTATTTATAGAAATAGAAATCTATGTAACACAAACAACATTTAAAGAATGATTCTCAATAAGTTCAGTATGTACTCGTATATGTAATACTTTTAAAGTTATGAAACTCAATAAGTATCAATAGGTATAAATATTTATTATATTTGAGTCTGTATAATCGAGCAAACAAAAAAATACAAAAAAACGCTCCAAGTATTATTTAAACAAAAATCAATGTATTTATTTAATTGTAACTAGAAATACACGCATAAAATATTTCTAAAACCAAAGGGTTCAATAATTATTGCGTTTTTAAAATTTCTTAAGTTATTTAAATAAAATATATAAGCTTATAAAGCACCCTGTATTCAAAGAATTTTTAATTAGTATTCATAAGAAATTTTATAGATATTGTAACCGCTTGTACTTAAGTCAGGTAACTTGTTACGTAGGAATTTTACGTGATTTTAGAAATTGTAAAGGCTTATATTTAACAATAGATCAGGTACAGAGGTAGTCGTACTCGGGATTAAAGGGGCTGGCTGTCAGATGTATATACCGTTTGCAGACCTTTTAAATGACCTTCAACGATCTTTGAGAAGCTTTGCCCAAATATTTAAAAATTTAGGTATATATAATTTGATAGCGTTTTTAATTGAAGAAATTACTCTAAACTAATTTTAATTCGGCGTCTGAAGGACCAATGTAAACAAATGTATATTACTATAGAAGTACACACTCGTTCATAATTATTTTGTTAGGTGCTGGTATTATTTTTAATATGAAAATAAGTTATATGTAAATTTATCAATTAATATAAATTTTGTGTGTGTGTGTGTATGGGACTCTTCTTAGCCGCGTTATACAAAATATACAAGACTGAGATTTATACATGAGTGAGACTGAGACTGAGATCGAGGTGCATGTAGCCCAGTAGCTTCACTTCCCTTACGACTGTTTGGGGGGGTGATTCAGGGCCGTATTAATTTACGATTAAAGACATACACACACGTTAATTAAAGAATTAAATATAAAATAAAATAATAAAAAAAATTATTAATAAAAATAAGAATATGTGTAGAGGGACGTAACACCTATTTAATATTATGTACAAATTATATTAGTAACACACGAATGTATAAACAAATAAATAATTAACAACAGATTCAGAATTAAGAGTTAACACTCGAAGCTAGTGTTGTCATCCGTCAACTGGGTACTCTCTCTATTATAGTTCTTAGAGAACCAATAAAGTAATTATGAGTATCCAGTGAGTTCAAGTTATTCAACCCCATGCAGGGAGTAAACTATCCCTAGAGTGCCACTATTTGGAACTCCTGATGGAAGCAATCCAATAAACAGTATACGATTATCCAACTGCAAAATTCGGTATAAAGATTTTGTCGATACCCGATCGTTTCTTGACCGAGGTGTGTCACCTGGTAATAGAAGCGCAAAATATTTTTATTTATGGTCGCAGTCCATTTGTACAGCATGTGCTATTTCACTTACAAGGCTATCGTGCAACTCATTGTTGTCCTGCTGCGTATCAACAGGTTGAGTTTCTTGTATGAGAGGCTCAGGAGTCTGTGCGTTAGGATTTCATTAGGGACTTGATCTACAACTAGCTCTTGGTTGTGAATCTTTCGTTCTACCTCCCTTCTGATAGTATCGCGTCTAGTCCCGGGGATAAGATTATTTCTTATAATTACCCGGTAATGATCTGCCATTCGTTGTTCAGATACTTGAATCTCTGGGTACTCCCTGCAAATTTCGGCATACAGATGTTGTTGATAGCCGACCGTTTTTCGACCGAGATTCGTCACCTTATAATAGAAAAGAAAAATGTTTTCGTTTATAAACACAGTCCATTTCATGCGCTGCCTGGGTCGTCCTAGCCGTCCTTGAATAAGCGCCGCCTAATGTTCCAGCGCAGCACTTTCAGCGAGTGGAGCTTGTATTGTTGTTTGGATCACTTGTAGTTCTTCTTGTTTTTGGGCTGTAGCCGATTGTATGACAGGGGCCCGCCTTCTCAACACTCTGCCACCGACGTCCCACATGCTGGCACGTCCAGCACCGGCTCCAGACGTGCCTTGGGGATCCTCGGGCAGCAACCCTACCTGAGTTAATAAATATATCTACCAGTCATTTATGCATCACTGAGCTAAAGACTTTCTTATAGTCAACAAAGACAGTGAAGAGGTTCCTTTTTTTGGTGAACGCCTGGTTAGAAATTACTAATGGAGTCGATAATAAGTTGTTTTTTGAACTAATGTAACCCTTTTTGTTGAGGTTCTATGATATTGTTTAGAGCGCAGTGCTGGTAGATGCGCTGGGCTATACAGGATGTGATCAATTAAGTTCTCTTTCCTTGCCTATTCTATGCAGCACTTCTTCGTTTGAGGTATGCGATGTCCATGAAATTTTGAGTATTCTTCGGTAGATCCACATTTCAAAGGCCTCCAATTTATTTACGGTTGATGTTTTAAGGGTCCATGTTTCAACTGCATATAGAAGAGTCGACCAGACGTAGCATTTTGATAAACGTAGTCGAATTTCGAGGTTTATTCGAGAATCACAAAACAGTTTTTTTATTTTTTCGAAAGATTTTCTGGCCTGTTCTATTCTCGATCGTATTTCTTGATCCAGATTTAGGCTGCTATCGATCCAACATCCCAGGTACTTAAATCTATTGACCTGTTCTAAGATGTGCCCATTTATTGTGCAAGGTTGAGGTACGTTTTGGTTTTTTCGGATTGACATCACTTTGGTTTTTTTAATGTTTATTTTCATACCAAATTGTTCACAGGTCGAGTTGGTCTTATCGATGAGTCGTTGTAGACCTGAGTCGGAATCCGCAATTAACACTGTATCATCGGCGTATCTGATACTGTTGATACTTACGCCATTCACATTGACTCCATCCTTGGAATCCTCCAATGCTTCTTTAAATAGAAACTCGGAGTAAAGATTAAACAGCAGAGGCGACAGAACACATCCTTGTCTAACTCCCCTCCTAATTTCTACTTCTGCGGATGTGGAACCTTCGATCCTAACTCTGGCGTTTTGGTTCCAGTACAAGTTTTTTAAGAATTTTATGTCTTTTCCATCTAAACCGACTTCTTGCAAACGTTCTAATAGTAGGTCGTGTCTTACTCTATCAAATGCTTTTTCGAAGTCTATAAAGCATATAAATATATCTTTCTGTTGGTCGTAGTATTTTTGGACGAGAACTAGTAAACTGAACAGGGCTTCTCTCATTCCCATGCCGACTCTGAATCCAAACTGATCGTCTCCGATGATTGTTTCGCACTTTCTATAGATACGATTATGTACGATTTTTAGTAGGACTTTTACTGCATGACTCATAAGGCTTATCAGACCGAACTCATTGCAGTGTTGTGGGTTTGGCTTTTTTAGTGGGATGAATATTAACTCCAGCAATCTTGGGGCATTTTACCTGTATCATAAATGCGATTGAATAAAAGGACAAATAATTCGATATTTTCTTCGCTGATTAATTTGAACGTTTCTGGGTATATTCCGTCTGGACCTGGGCTCATATATTCAAATATTCATACTTAGACTAATAACAAAGACTCGTCATTTTTTTAAACTAATTTTAAATAACGTTTAAGGACTAACTGTCAATTACAGGTTGAGTTTTAAATACTCCCTTATAACTCAGTTGTACGGTTTTATGTGTACACATTTAATCCGAGAGTTATTTACTGATATTTTATTATTATTACATATTTATACCTTTGGACATTTATCTCGTCAGGATTGTGTCCTTATTACTTGTTAAGACATTCAATTGAAAGCCAAAGTACAGAGTTACATCTCTGAGGAAAATAAATTACCTTTTTAGGTCAATCATTACAATTTTTCCTATATCTTATTTCCTATATCTATTTGCAAATTTAGATCATCAAGGATCAGTTGTATATAACCAGGGTTTTTTTTGTATATAATTAACTAAGTTGACTGTACATAATTGGTGGTGGATATTTTAGGGTAAATTTAGATTGTGTATTGGATAGGAATTAAATTTTTGGTGAAAACTAAATATTTCACTTCATTCCTGTATCCTTTTTTTATTTCAGCAAATAGCTTTACAAGATACCTTGAAAAGTTTATGTTAATACTTTCCTGGTGCCCACTCACATTTTGGAGCAACTTCTATAATCACTTTTAGTAGTCACTCTCCGGCAACTTCTGCTAGCCAGCTTGCTAAATTATGTTATTTTTTACATTACCCAAATATTTTCTTTTCATTGCATAACATTCCTTACTATTTTTGATTCTTTCTTGTTGCTCTTTGTAACTTATGTATTAATTTTTCATTAATTTTGATTTCATTGTGTACAGTTGACTAGTTATTTAATATTTTTGTGTGATAAAAAATTATTTAGACATTGCTATTATATATATATATATATATATATATATTATATATATATATATATATATATATATATATATATATATATGTATATATATATATATGTATATATATATATATATATATATATATATATATATATGTATATTATATTATATATATATATATATTATATATATATATATATATATATATATATATATATATTATATATATATATATATATATATATATATATATATATATATATTATATATATATATATATATATATATATATGTATATATATATATATATATGTATATATATATATATATATATATATATGTATATATATATATATATATATATATATATATATATATATATATATATTATAGATACAGTTTTCTCTGTCGCATTGCGGAAACGCGGATGTATGGCGGCAGTCAGTCTATTTGTATTATATGTCTATGGTTTACTACATGCATTTTTTATGTGACAACGTTATCAGAGATATCTAAATTGCTCCAATCTTCTATGTTCTATTATTACATTTATGCCCTAGATCTTATCGTCAGCATAACTAGGAGCTGTTTTGTATCTTGGGCCGTTAATGGATTACATCGTAAATAGGTGCTATTTCTATCTTAATACGCTGTTCTTTAATTTTTTGACTATTTGAATTGAGAATCTGTATTTTATTCTACTGTTTATTAATGCAGATTAGAAGGTAACCGTATGGCGTCATCTCTTTTATTAAGACAATTTGGCCTTTTTTCTATTTCTATGGCTTCTCGGATGATTCTTGGTTTATAGAAGCGGATGGGGGCTATGGTTCTGGAGTTTTCAAAATCGATTTTATGACCTGTTTGAAGATAATGTTGACCAAGGGCTGAAATTGAATCTACATGGAGGCCTCTCATAAAGAAAATATCGCCCCCTCCATCCTCGAATTAAAATTCCACAGTCGGAAATGTTCGCGCCAACCCAAGCACCAATTCTCGCGCCAACCCCCACCCCAACCCCCACCTAAACCACGCCATCATCGACGGTATAAATGTATCGTCTCCTGTTTCCAGCCGTAGTAGTGATCGTGAAGTGAATAGTGAACAGTGCAGTAGTGTCTGGGGGCTCGGGAGACTGAGACCCTGAAGGGAAGCTCGGAAGCCCTGAGGAAGGCATCAAAGAGGATGCCGAAAGCTTGGCAAAATGGATTACGACGCGGTTCAACCCGGAAGACTGGTGAGTTTAATATTAATTTTAGTAATAATATTAATCTTAGCTCTAAGTTTTATTGTACTAACCGCGGAAATATTTCCGAACATATATATATATATATATATATATATATATATATATTATTATATATATATATATATTTGCAGAACTGTTGCAACTTGTGTTTGACACTAATTTTTTGGTCTTTGATGACAAATTTTACCTTCAAACATTTGGTACACCTATGGGTTCCTCAATTTATCCCATCCTAGTTAACTTTGTATTAGATGATTTGGTTTCTGACCGTTTGGGTCTTTGGATTTTCAAATCCCTTTTATTAAAAGGTATGTGGATGATTTATTACTAGCCCTACCACCTGACAAGGTTCAGGGTACCCTATCCCACTTTAATGAGTTTGATCCTCATTTACAGTTCACTGTTGAACTTGAGGACACTACCACCAATAGTATACCCTTCCTTGACATGCGTGTCATCAGAATGGGAGACAACACCCTAACCACAAGTTGGTATAGAAAATCAATGGCCTCTAATAGGTTCCTTAACTACCATTCCTGTCATCCCATGAAATACAAACTAAACCTTATAAAAGCTTTGAGCTATAGACTAAATAAATTGACACATCCAATTAATCGAAGGGAATCCTTTAAGTTATTGAGAAATATTCTAATAGAGAATTCATATCCTTCCTCTATCATCAATAAATACCTTTATTCGCATAGTTATGGATCCTCAATTTATGACATACCCGATGGTGACCAACTTAGAAACATCTCTAATAATTCTATAAATAGCACTGTTCTGCATAATACCGTTCTTGAGAATACTATCACACATTACTCTTCCTTACCTTATTTCCCTCAAGTTACTGAGAAACTTATTAAATTGTATAAACAAAATAATATACCTGTTAAAATTGCTGTTAAGAATGCAAAAAACTGTTAGAAATTTGTTCTCTAAAACTAAAACACCCTTGTCCACTTTGGAACAAGTGAACACAATTTATAAAATTCCATGCGCTAATTGCGATTTATGTTACATTGGTCAATCTGGTAGATCATTAAAAGGTCGTCTCACTTCACATCGTAGCGACATTAATTTATCGAAACACACTTGTGCCCTAGCACAACATGCGATAAATACAAAACATGAAGTGGATTTCAATGAAGTTAAGATCCTTGCCACTGAACGCAATCTAGCTAAAAGACAGTTTTTGGAAATGTGTTCAATATTAAAACACCCTAATGCATTGAATAAGAGAACTGACATAAGTAACTTAAGCCAAATATATCATGCTTTAATTTTGCAGAATTAGGCTACTTAATCTTTTCACCACATTAATGTCATATTAGGTGTACTAGTTAAACTTTTTTCCATTTTTCATAAAACAATTTATATACATAAATAGAAATAAAATAAATAAATATATCAATAAAATAACTTAATATCTTTACTTAATTTTACTATTACATATGCAACCCACATTGCATTTCAATACACTAATTACTTTAATTAGTGTTTCAAATTTTATATTAAAATATTACAAATATTGCAATTGATTCATAGAATCCTTTGCATATCACAGCTCCAAGTATATTGAACCTTGGGCTGTTTGGAAATTATCAAGTCGTTAACCACCTGGCTGTTTAACTAGCCATAATGATTAACGTCATTACATACTTATGAGGTTGAATGAAAATCTCCTGTTTGTAAATTTGGGCTGATTAGTGAGGGGAGTTGTGTTTACACTACCAACTTTTTCACTGTATTGTCCTTTGCAACCGGGTAGTCATCCAAACTCAGTTAAACTTAAATTAACCGCCCAAAATTTGGGTTGGTATTTACACCTTGTTGATCTGTCAAAAGTATTTTTGACCTCAAGGTTGGCTGTCTTTTTGCGGTGTAGTTCGTTCCTGTTTCTTAAACGCCATTTTCCCGGCGACATTCATAGGGCTTTGATCGGTAACTTCATATTTACTACTTTTTAAAATTTTATTAATATCACTTATAATGCTACCTAAAGTTAAAATCAAAGCTTAATATCCATTAAATAGTTGGAAGTTATTTATGATTTTCTTGGTTCTTACTCACTTATTAACATTAAATAACATTGAATTTACTTTAGACCACATGGTCATTTGCTGTGCTAATTTTTTACAAGTTCATATATGTTGTTAGTTGCTTAACTGTTTATACAAGATCAGCGTATTATGTCCATTTACTTAGTTTCATTCACATGTTTGTTAATAACATTGACTGCTACATATCTTTTTAAGGTAACAATTAACATCGTTTCCATGATTGTGTGGTTCTCATATTGTAATAATTTTTTAGATGAACTGATGATGCTTCTAAAACTCGAAAGCGAAACGTCTTCAAAATAGATAAAGTAGCCTATCAACTTTGTATTTTATTTCTCCACCTAGAGACCGATATAAGAACCCAACACTCGTCTGAGTGATCCTTATATATATATATATATATTATATATTATATTATATATATATATATATATATATATATATATATATATATATATATATTGGATTGACGGTCGTACTCCTTTTTCCGATATATATATATATATATATATATATATATATATATATATATTATATATATATATGATATATATATATGTATATATATAATATATATATATATTATATATATATATATATGTATATATATATATTTATATATATATATATATATATATATATATATATTTACGGCATAAAGTGAACTCCGCCCATGTTAAAATTCAGGTTCAAGTGAGCTCCGTGGTCAAGTGGACACCGATATACGGAGCTCACATGACCATTCCATAATATTGGCTCTGTCGATTCGTTAAGATGTATAGTTTCATAATTCTTAATAAAATTTTGGAGCTCATAAGTACCCCTGTATTTTCTCCGGAGGCGTGTCAGGTAGAAGCTGACCGCCGTGCCGGACGCATTTAGAAATTCGGAGAAATACTTGGAAATTCCAAGTGTGGGCAAATCCGAATTTCTAATTGACTCGATGTAGGGAAATTCCACTTTTACTACGTAAAACAAAGGATTTGTTTTATATAAAAGCAGATGGAATTTCTCTCATCAGTCAGTCGAGCTTGCCTCTTCTACTGTAGACCTAGTCGGTGCTATTATTGTTCCAACTAAGTTATTGTTTTATTTCTTATTTCCTGATAACCATTTATATTTTATTATTGTATATTCAGACCTTTTCAGGTTAGAATATTACTTTGACTTATATTTGTTCATATACTGATTATTTGATATTTTATTTGATTATTTTGATTGTTTATTTTTCTTGTATTTTGTATCTAAGTTGTTCTTCCGTAAGTTAAGAACACTTAGAAATATTTACCTTACTTTTTTCTATTTTATAAATTTGATTTTGTACTTTGTGTCTAAGTAGTTCTTTCCGGTAAGTCAGAGAACTCTTAGAAATATTTCTCTGATATTTGCCTTGTTAATTTTATTGTGTGCCTAAGTCATTCTTTTCCGGTAAGTCAAAAGAACACTTAGAAATATTTTCATAATCATTATTGCATTATTATTTTCGATATTTATCTGAGATATTTTCTTAATATATTTGTATCTTTTATTTTACCATTTCATGCTGAGTTGTTTCTTCCGTAAGTCAAGAAACACTTACAAATATTTGTATTCTTATTTTACTATATTTGATGCTCTTGTTTGTTTTTTTTTTGTTCTAAGAAACGCTTAGAAATATTTCCATACATTGTTTCATATTTACATATTTCATTTATCTATATTTCTGTCTTAAGTTGTTTCTTCCGTAAGTCAAGAAACACTTAGGAATATTTCTACACTTTTCTGTTCTTTTTTATTCTTGTGTATTTTACTTTCATTCTAAGTTGTCTCTTCCGTAAGTCAAGAAACACTTAGAAACATTTTCTGTGCATTGTATTTTTATATACCATTTTATTTCCTTGTTTACTAAGTTATTTCTTTCGTAAGTCAAGGAATACTTAGATTATTTTACCTGTTCTGTTTTCCATTTTTGATCTGTTATTTTGTAACTGTTCCTTGGAACCGTTACTTGTAACAGGTACTGTCGCTGTAACGGTTATTCTGTAACGGTAACAGTATCGACCCATTTCACCAGCGACAAACGAAGATGGTAAACACCCCTTCCAATTCCGGAGACAGGAAAAAGTCCGAAGAGCCGGCGATGGGTCCTACAGGCCCAAATGCCCCCTCTCGGCAACAGTATCATAAGTGTATTTCGCTTAGTTCACGTGTATATATTATAGGGGTCGTTCAGATCTTTTTCACTGTATATTGGAACCATAGGAATATCGGTTTAAGTAAGCTCTGATAGTTTGGCAACTTTGCAATTAAACCGTAGAGCTCCAGCGTTCTTGATATATACATTTTATATATTTTAAACGGTTCATACGGACTCCTGATTTTTTTATCATTCATACACATACAATATGTAATAGATATGTATACTACCAAATACCTGTTTTTGGTAGGTACGTGCTATTCTAAAAATAGATTTATAAATACAAAAGTATTTCATTACCAAATTGGATGTGTTTTTCATATGCTGAAATTTCCTAATGTATTATGTTAACATGAGTATGTCTTTATACGATTTATTTAAGAATACTATTAATAGGAACGTCTTTTATTTCATTTATTGTTTTACGAGATCTTGTATACAGCTTCTTTATTATTTTATTTCTGGTTTTATCTGTGTACTACTATATCTGGTTTTATCTGGGTTATCTTCAAATAAATATTTAAGTGCTAAAATTGATATTTTTATGTAAAAATGGGTAGTAGTGCACAAAAAAGGGAAGAATGCTTAATTTATCTAACAATAATATACCACTTAACCAATATTAGATACTTCTGAATGTCTTATTTTCTTCTTCTTCTTTATGTGCCGTCTTCTACCGAAGGTTGGCGACCATCATACGATAGGTTTCTCTGTTTTGTGCCGCATGAATTATGTTCGCAGCTTCTGGTATTTGAAACCATTCTCTCAAGTTTCTCAGCCAGGATTTCTTCTTTCTGCCCAAACCTCTTCTACCTTCAATCTTGCCTTCCACGATAAGCTGTAGCAGACTGTACTTATCATTACGGAACACATGGCCCAGGTATGACGCTTTCCTCCTTTTAACAGTTGTTAACAATTCCACCTCTTTACCCATTCGTCTTAATACCTCTGTGTTGGTCACTCTGCCTGTCCAAGGTATTCTCAGTATGCGTCGATACAGCCACATTTCTAGAGCCGCTAACTTCTTTATAGTTGCTGCTGTTAACGTCCACCCTTCTACGCCGTACAGTAGCGTAGAGAGTACGTAGCATTTCGTGGCGCGCCATCAGAGGTTAATGCTTAGGTTGCGGTTGCTTAAGAGCTTTCTCATTTTGATGAATTTGGATCTTGCTATTTCAATTCGGATCTTAATCTCTACTTCTGGGTCCCACTTGTCATTTACTGTATATCCCAGATATTTAAATCGGTGTACTCTTTCAATACGTTCGTCTTCAATATGCAGGTCGATATGTTGCAATTTTTTTTTACTGATCACCATAAATTTAGTTTTCTTTCTATTGATCTTCAGTCCAAATCGGCTGCCAGTTGTATTAACTCTATGTAGCATCATCTGTAAATCTTCGATGTTATCGGCCAGTATAATAGTATCATCTGCATATCGAAAATTACTTATTGGTACGCCATTAATCTTGATGCCCTCATTGTACTCTTCTTATCTTCTAATTAGGGGTATATGTAATCAATATAAGTGGAGTTAGTGTCAAATTTGCGATAATCTTTATAAGCAATAGCTTACTGACTATACTTTATATATTCAATGCAATTAATTAAACCTTGTCACTTCAGAAAAGAGCGATTTGAATGGCAAGTCAACTAAGAAGGTGTGATGAATCTTGTACTGCCCCACATTCGCACAGGTTAACCGGCATTTACAGACAAGAGTCCTCCTGGCAGATTTTAGAAAGATAACTACCATAAGGAAATTCCTCTCGAGGGTTCAGATGGCGAGGAGCAGCTTATCTTTTTTTATATCTTGCTGTGTGTATATGTTGATCTGGTCAGTGTTTTCTCGATTTTAGGCATAAATTGGTCTGGTATTCGTTGAGTGGATGTTGCGATTCTAGACTTTGTATCTTTTATTCTATCGATACTTATATTCGGATATGAGGTCAATTGATAGCTACGATATTGTAGAGCTTATGTATGGATGTGTGTGTCTTAATATCCGCTGAATTTGGCTGACTAATTTATAGCTAAATCTACGTGTTAAGTATGTGTTGGTTTCATCCATACTTGCAAGGTATATTCGGCAGCAGAAGCACAGAGTACAAGCTTCTACGTTTTAAGGATGGAAGGATGCGCTTCTTAGCAATTTAGCTGACAAGTTTGCCGAGATTATTTTTCTGGTCCTCAGTTTACCTCTTAGTTTTAACAAAGTTCTGTGAATGAAAAAGTGTGTTTCAAACTATCTTCAAGGTATTTATAGCACGTCCAGAGTTTAAAAATTTCATGATACTATTGGATGTTTAGATTTGTGAAAGCATCTCTGTTAGGGACATTGAAGGAGCACACCGGACATTTTCTGAAATTTGGCTTAAAATTGATTCATATTCTATATTTATTGTGTTTAAGGTATGAATTAGATTTTTCTCTACTTCAGCAACACAAGTTTTTTGTTGTGCAACAATATAGATGTATCGTCTACCTAATAAAAGTTCTAGTATTTACTGATAGCTTCTTCTTAAAGTGCCTATCCGTTCTGGATGTTGGTGATTATCACGGCTATCTTTACTTTGTTTACTGCAGCGCGGAACAGTTCAGTGGTAGTCGTGTTATACCACTTTCGTAAATTTTGAAGCCAGGAAATGCGTCTTCTTCCTGATCCTCTCTTACCATTTACCTTCCCTTGGAGAATCAGCTTGAGAAGGTCGTAACGTATTTACTGGTATGGGTTGTGTAAATAATAAACAGTGTAAGTGCCATTACGCTACCCCAAAGGAGACCGTTCTTCTGCGTTCTACATCTGTTATTTTTACCATTAAGTAATACGAAAAATCTTCTGTTGTGTAGCATACGCGGATAATACAAGTGAGTTTATTACCTAAGGAGATGTCACATAAATTTTAAAAGTGCCCTCTAATTTAAGGTGCCGTAAGCGGCATTTAGATTGCCAAATACCACTCCTCATACCTGATATCTTACGTACCCGTCTTTGCTGTGTTGTTCAAGATTTAGTATTTGTAAAGTACGTGATCTTCTCTGACTATAACCACTTTAGTCCTTTAACTTGAGGTTTTCTTCTATTATCAATAAAATTATATTGAGGATCACGTGCAGAAGTATTTTTTATAACTGACAAAATAAATAGATATATTGGCCGATAGCTTCTGTGGTCGTTGGAGTTTTTGCCAGATTTAAGTAAGGCAATATAACTTTGTCTTTACTTTGCTTATCTACAGACTTTGGATTCAGCCATTGTTTTTTTTTTGTATTTTTGATCCAAATTTTAGAATTAGTTTTGTGCTCATATCCTTAGTCAGGAGCCGTAATATTGTTCATTTTATACGTAGATAGCAGATCCAAGCTCAACACCGTTGAAAGATTCCCTCAGCAGACTGGTTTTGTCCCCTCATTTTAAGTTTTTCTTTACGTCTTTGCTAGCATTTATTATGTGATTTCCAGCAATCAGCTTAATACCAAATACCCTATGTTTGGCCTTCAATGTGTTTCCTGCTCTAGAAATACATCACATTTGTTAAGCGCATATGTCTGATAAAGTTAAGTAAAGTAAAGTGTCTTTATCTCTAGATATTCCCTTAATATTTATAGACATAATAAGGATAGTTGGCCTTCAAAGGGCCGATTTGGCCGATCTTTAAACCCTATAAAAATGGCTAATCTTTTACTATTCATTAAAAATTTAAATTTTACATACTGTTACTTTTAGACCATATTTAGATCAGATTTGTATTAATATATATATATATATATATATATATATATATATATATATATATATACATCCTACTATCATTTTGGCATCGATACATTATGCTTTTACCATCAATTTAGCATCGTCTTGCAAAGTAGCATCTGTATATCGACGCTACTTTACAACACCTTAATAACTTTTTTTCTGTACTTGTTACAAGAATTTTAACCATCTCACTGATTAGAGATTTGATACCGTGTTGGTATTTTAAAATATCGGCTTTCTCTTTTTATCCCTTACTGAGTTATATAAGTGTATTCCAGAAAATGTTTGAGTCTAAAATGATGGTACGGTGAAAATATTATATATATTTAGTTCAGGGTTTTACCGTTTACTCGATGTCATTATATACATAAAAATGTATATCCAACTTTCATTATCAATCATTTTAGCATCAGAAATTTGGCATCGCTGTTGAATATAATATTACCCACAACGAAATAGTAAATTTAAAAATATATATATTTTTTTCATCCATAAATCATTCTGGCATCATGTTTTGTTAAAAGTAACGAGTTATGATATATTGTACCTACCTATCCAGTCAGTACATATTGTACCTAACCAGTCCAATCGTGACGTACAGTATCTCAAATGATAGGATTTAACCAATGGAAAACAATGAAATAGAAAAATCGGATACAGCAACATGCCAAAAGGGCCTTAGTTGTGTATCTTTGGGTCTATTATTCTAATCATGACGTGCAGCACCTCAAATGAAAGGTTTTAGCTAATAAAATACAATAAGGTATAAAAATTAAATGGAGTAGCATGTCAAAAGGGCCTTAGTTATGTATCTTTGGTCCTATTAGTCCAATCGTCACGTACGGTATAGCAAATGGTAGCACTTAACTAATAGAATACAATGACTTAGAAATCAAATACAGCAACATGTCAAAAGGGCCCTATTTACGTATCTTCGTTTGTAGTGGCACAATCGTGACGTACAGTACCTCAAATGATAGGATTTAACCAATCAAATACTATGAGACAGAAAAATAAAATACAGCATACATCAGCCTGTCAAAAAGCCTTAGTTATGCATCCGCGGTCCTATTAGTCCAATCGTGAAAGGGCCTAGTTATGTATCTTCTATCCTATTAGTCCAATCGTGACATACAGTACCTCAAATGATATCATTTAACCAATAGAATGCTACGACGTAGATCAAATACAGCAACACGTCAAAAAGACCTTAGGTATAAATATTTGCTCCTATATATGCTATGTCAAAAGAGCCTTAGTTATGTATCTCCTGTCCTATAGGTCTAATCATGACATATGGAGCCTAAATGATAAGATTTAATGGAGATAATACGATGGTGGAGACAAAGTAAACATGGCGGCATGTAATATCACGGTAAACTGGCAGCAATAAAACGTAATAACCCACAGAGGTCTATGGCATATTACGTGACAGAATTTAGCGAATAGCATATGATTTGCATACGTCTACTTTTAGTCAACTACTGTACATATGATAAACGCGAAAAAGTTCCAACATTCACTGTTAGACATATGCCTCCCGTTCACTGCACACATTTACTGCTCCTTGACGCTGTGACGTAAATTGGATAGGATTTAACAAATAGAATGACAGAAAATTAAATAAGACAGTGTGTCAAACGTGGAATGCATCGTAGAACGTGAAATATATAATATACATTTAAGAATATGAAATAATACACCATTAAAAAAAAATGACGTTAGTTGAGGCAGATCAGACCAGAAAAAAATGTCAACATTTGCAGAATACTTAGCTAGTATTTTTAAAAATATACCAACCAGATAATAATAATCAAGCAATAGAACACTGAAAACTTTTGTTTTTAACTGTACGCCCATGAATGACTAGCCATTTTTAAATACCTTTTGATATTGCTTTTTTTTATTGTATTTTTCCCATTTTTCAAGATAATTCTTGTAGGGATATATTTATTTATAACATACGGTCTTATGGTCTTACGAACAGTATTACGGCTTTAATTTGTACCACACTGCTAATTGAGAACTATGTTTGTAATGCAAAAAGAGGTCCTGATATACGAGACACCAGTGACTCATGCCCCACTGATACAAATCCGACAGGAATATGCATTTCTATAAAAACAATAGATTATTTGTTTTGTGTATTAATTAAGTTTAGGTAAACGAACAAGACTTGCATTATAAAAGATTTTTCTAAATGTAGAATGTAAACCATATTTCGTATGCTTTGTGAAAGAGAACCAGTTTATAACATTCCGGACGACGCAAAAACACTTTTTTATAAGAATATTGGTCGATGAATTATAATCATAGTTTAAAAAACGAATTTATGTGCATATGGTCTACTACAAAAAATGTAAAACCAAAATCTTGATTAAAAAAGTGGCAACCGGTTACTTATAATGAAATTTACCCCCATTATTGATTTCACAAGTGAAAAAATGTGTCAACAAAAAACCAGTTTTAATTATTACAATATTTCAACATAATAGTTTTATCTTGGTTTAATCAGGTGGAAAGAAAAATTATACACAAGTGCTAAAACCACAAGCTATTCTCGATTATAACTTGGTGAAAAAGAGTGTTGATTTTAGTAATCAAATTGCTTCTTACCAGAACCCAATATCCAAAATTCTGAAGTGGTACCGGAAAGTGGCAGTGAAATTAATATTTAATACCGCAGTAGCCAATGCTTAGTTGTTAAATAATAGGAAAGGCGAAAAAGCGACAACCTATCATTGAGTTCAGATTGGTGTTCGCGAAGACATTTGCAAATAAATAAATGTTGGAACGCTCACGACCAGTTACACCCAAAAAATACCATCTTAGGCAAAGCGACGTAGGTAATAAAAAGAAAAGAAAGTGTACAAGATATTACAAAAGTTTAAGAAGGAACATGACTAGTAGAAAGACCGATAGAAAAGTTAAAATAGTTAAAAACATACTGTGGAGCATGTGATGGTAAAACTGCAATATGTCTAGTGTGCTTCAATAAAGCACATTAAAATACAATTTCACTTATACAGGAACTATTATTACGTGAAAACGTAATTGTTCCTCAAGTACCCTTATAGTATTGAAAATCGTAAATTATTAGTTTCTATTAGTACGTTTTTATTGTTAATTACCTCTGTAAAAGTGAGTTATAAAATTGTTTTTGTAAATTGTATTATATTTGTAAAAAAAAAAATATGTAAATAATATGCTTTCGACATCTAAAAAAGCTAGATGTGAACATAAACGTAGATTGACCACTGATAACTTCTATAATAGTGTTCAATTAGCTAGACAATCTAGACAATTGCTCATAGTCTATATTAAGAAATAACCGAATAGACAATCTCTACTTGTCAAAGAAACTAAAAACAACGTGAGATGGTCAGTGTTTACAGTCCTGAAGAAATATGTGTGACCAAATGCAGAGATAAACGAGATATATACATGATATATTCAGAATTTCGTTGTCAGAGGGTTAGAATTAGATCAAGAAGAGGATTGATATTTAAAAGAGTAAATTGATTAATATAATAAATATAAATATGGTATACACTTACGTGAACAAATGCTGAGCTACTATTCATGTGAACATATAACATATTTCTTATGTAACAGTGGATATCAAAAGAAGATTTCCCTTTGCGATTTTAAACTTTCAGTCAATGGGAGTCTTTAAGGACCAAATTCCAAGTACCTACCTATTAAAAACTGGTAGTCCACCATTTATATTAAAATTTTCCAAAAACTGTTTTAAGAAAAACTAGTGAAGCGCAATACATGATGTCGTATCCTGTTGGCATCACTTAGCCTCTCCTACTCAATTCCTATCTTCACCTCCAAGCTGGTACACACCGGTAACCTGAGCAACCCCACTGAAGACTGGGTAACCAACCCCAGTGGATGGTGGGGTCAGGGCAGACGAAGAAGGGAGCCTTGGTCCTCCGATGAAAAGGGGGTTGAGCGAAGGGTTAACAACCCTTCCTTGTAGAACTCAATTGTTGCGAATACAATGGCTAATGAAACAAACGGACGGATCTCATAACAACGAACTCAGCACAGAAAAATGGACATGATTATGGATTTAAAATTTAGAACCCGGAACGTGTGAACCTTCTTAAAGGCAGGAGCTATGATAAGTATGGCAGAAGAACTTGAAAAATACGGAGTTGAGATATTGGCACTGCAGGAAATCAGATGAAAGAGCCAGGGAGAAATTCATAAGAATAAATTCTCACTATACTACTCCGGAAATGAAATGAGACAAGGTGAAAGAGGAGTAGGGTTTATAATAACCAAAAAACTGCGGAAAGCCATTATCGCATTTACACCAATATCAGATTGAATTTGCACCATAAGATTTAAAGGTAAATTTCATAACGTGACAATGATTAATGTATATGCACCGACGGAAGAGGCTGATGAAGAAGACGTTGAAAGATTCTACGGAGAACTACAGGATGTATGTGATAAAATCCAAAGACACGATGCTGTTATAACGTTAGGCGATTTTAATGCTAAACTGGGGAAAGAAGAAACGTTTGCAAATATATTTGGGAAACACAGTTTGCACACTGAAACTAATCAAAATGGACTCAGGGTGGCACAGTCCGGAGCAGCAAATAATTACGTAGTTGTCAGTACTAACTTTCAGAGAAAAGATATCCATAAAGGAACATGGAAAATACCAGGAACTAAGGAAGCAAATCAAATTGACCATATACTCATCTCAAAAAGATGGGCAACAGACATAACTAATGTCAGAACATATTGCGGGGCGAACTCTGACTCAGATCACTATCTTGTAGAGGCAAAATTACGGTAGAAAATAGCGACAGTAGCAAAAGGAAAAAATATTCAAATCAAAAAATGGAATGTCGAAGAATTCAAAAGCGCAACAAAGAGACAAGATTACAGAAATGCTCTCCAAATAAAACTCAACTGAACTAGAGAGGAAGATACTGCAGAGGAGGAATTTAGACAATTAGAAACAATTATAACAGAGTCAGCAGAGGAAACTGCCAAAAGGCAAAGAAATGCGGAATGGTATGATGATGAATGCAGAACTGCAGTAGAGAAAAAAGGCAAGCTAGGCTTAACCAACTTCAAAGAAACACAAGAAATAGCAGTGAGATTTATAACGAAAAAAGAATACAAGCGACTAGAATATGCAGAAGAAAGAAAAAGGAGGCTATGAAAAAACAAGTACAAGGAATCGTAAAGCATAACAACAGACGCGAAAGCAGAAAATTCTATAAATGCATAAAAGAAAGCACACAGTCATTTAGACCAAAACTAACGATATGCAAAGACAAGGACCGAGAACTACTAACAAATAAGCAAAAAATTATAATGAGATGGAAACAATATTTCGAAGAAAATCTAAATGCAGACAACGAAAATGATCAGAACGAGACAAAATATTATACGGCGGAGCTGCACATCGAAAATCCGAGTTATGAAGAAGTAGTTCAGATAATAAATAAAGTAAAAAAACAATAAAGCACCAGGAACGGACGGAATTTCGGCAGAATTATTAAAGCATGGAGGATCCGAACTCTGGGAAAGAATCCATTACCTAATAACATTAATATGGACGAAGGAGCAAATGCCAGAGGAATGGACAGTTGGCCTCATACAGCCAATATATAAAAAAGGAGATAAGAGAGAATGCCAGAATTATAGGCCAATTACATTGCTAAGTAATATACAAAATTCTTTCTGGTATAATCTACAATAGATTATTAGAATACTCCGAAAATATAATTGGTGATTATCAAAATGGATTCAGACCAAATAGATCCACTACAGATAACATATTTATACTAAGAACGATACAAGAAAAAGCTTATGAATACGACATGGACCTATATAATATGTATATAGACTTTAAACAATCTTTTGATAGTGTGAAAAGAGACAGAATGCTGGAAGACCTTTATAATCTAGGTATACCTAAGCAATACATCAGCTTCATAAAAATGACGTTGCAGGGTTCAAAAGCCGCAGTCAGAGTAGATGGAGAACTGACTCCCCTGTTTAACATCAACATGGGAGTAAGACAGGGAGATGCCCTATCAACCATGCTATTCAACCAAGTTCTTGAGGCAGTCATCAGAAAAACCAATATAACCGGCCATATAAACACCAAATCAGTACAAATTACTGCATATGCAGACGATGTAGCCATCATTAGTAGGAATAAGCCACGACTAATGGAAAGTGTTTAAACAAATTGATCCTGAAGCAAGAAAAAGAGGTCTCAAATAAACGAAGCAAAAACGAAGTATATGACAGTCAAAAGAATAACTGACAATGAAAATAATATCACAATAGACAACTATACTATCGAACGAGTGGATGCCTTTACATATCTCGGCACAGAAATCAATCAGAAAAACTCCGTAAGTAGCGAAATTAATGCACGTATATCCAGCGGGAATCGTACATACTATGCTAATAAAAGATTGATGACATCGAAATTATTAGACAAAGAACCAAAATGACTATCTACAGAACACTGATTAGACCCGTAGTAACCTATGGATGTGAAACGTACTGGGTGTAAAGGGTAATGGCGCAAAAAGATGAAGCCCAACTCAGGACATTCGAGAGAAAAATACTGAGGAAAGTATAAGGTCCGGTACAAGAAGAAGATGGCACATGGAGAATCAGAATCAGGAGGTTAATGAGTTAAATGAAGATTATGACATTGTAAGATTTGTGAAAAGTCAAAGACTGTCATGGCTGGGACATGTGCAGAGACAAAACGATGCGAAAACACACAAAGAAAATGTTACAATGGAAGCCCATAGAAAGGCGAAAAAAGGAAGATCCCAGAACGAGATGGTTGGATGACGTGGAAGACGACCTGAAAACAATCAACATAAGACAATGGAGAAGAAGGGCACAAGAGAGATCTGAATGAAAGGACATAGCCAGACAGGCAAAGACCCGTCCAGGGTTATGATGCCAAAAGAAGAAGAAGAAGAAGGTGCTGCAAATTAGTATCAGTTATTCATTCTAATGTAAAAAGTTTTTTATTATTATTTTTTTATTTTTCTTTAAGTATTTTTAACTTTTAAAGCAACATTTCCACAAATTTTATTATAGTAAATAAAAAATTATACATTTACATAGTTATTTATTATTTTAATAGAAAACAAATAAACATGAACAGTGCACTGGTAGCATATACAATATATTTTAAATTTAATTTGAAACAAAAAAAATTATATTCTACATAAACAAACAAAATTTAACCAAAAATTAATACTAATTTTAAAAAACTAACCGGCACCGTCTGTACATCAACATATTTTATTGGAGACGAACGTTTTTCTCGTATTTGTCAATTTTACAAGAATAATACAAGTATTACTCATCTGTTGCTGCCAGCGGCAAAATTCGTTTTCGATCGTTCATTCATAATTTTTCACAATTCTCTGGGAAAAATTACCTGCTAAATAAATATACAACCAAACTATAATAATAAATCCGAGAACCCTAAAAACCGGTCTGTAAGGTTGAATGTCGGTCGGTGAACTATACTAAAACGGATCGATATGTATGTATCTATGTTTCAAATAAATATATATATTTTGGCAACATCTCGTGATACTGTATTGACGCAAGACACAGTGATTTGACCTATAGGGAGTTAAAATGTCTGTTGAGTGTAAAAAAAATAAATATATAGAAAAAATCGATATATTAAAAAACTGACAACAATGTCAAGCCTAAAAAGATACACTAAACGAATATACATGACTTATAATTTGAATATGATAGTATTTCTGGGTGATGCTAAATTACTGCAACGTGAAAAGAGTTCGAAATGATGGTGGGATGTATATATATATATATATATATATATATATATATA